>CM034710.1:95818497-95848186 GCA_020142125.1 Phrynosoma platyrhinos | reverse complement strand
TTTAATCTGATTTTTAAGGGGTGGGTGGGTTAGGGATTGGGGTGATGGAATTGTTTTAACAGCTGTATTGTTTTAAATTCTGTACGCCACCCCGGTTGCTTAGCAGAGGGGCGGGTTAAAAATAAGACATTATTATTATTATTATTATTATTCTGGACACTACTTGGCCATGGAAACCAACTGGATGATTTTGGGCAAGTCACACTCTCTCTCACCCTCAGAGGAAGGCAAAGGCAAGCCATAGGTTGGAAATGACTTGAAGGCACACAACAACAGCAACAGACTTTTCTATAAAGCTATCATAACTGGTTTGTTTTTTAGAGGACAAACAAGACTCTGTTGACTGAATCCAGAGAAGTTGGAGAAGAGGCCTTCATGTTGACCTCCATGTTTTCATCCCCTAAACACACTGAAAATGTGAATAGGGCTACAGTTGCAGTCCTTTGAGAAATATGTGAATGGGGAATTTGAGCACTGTCAAACTTTAAGCCGCTCTGCTTTCAGTTAGACAGTATATTTAAATCATATGCATAGAACCTATTTAGGTCTGCCCATGAATATTCAGCTCCAGACACCACCCTCCTGGAACCTAGCTGCAGGCCTACAAAGAAGGTGCTAATTCCCATTAGGCTGCTGTTAAATGAAAACAGCATGCCGTGTCTTCTGATCGGATGGTCCCACCTGTTATAATCATTTTTTTTTACTTTTGAAGAAGTGTTATTTAAAGTTATTTGGCTTTTCAATGCATAGTGGCACCCACATACCCATGTGTTACTAATTTGAATTGAAATCCAAATGCGGTTATGTCTAGCACTGGGCCTAAAATAAATGTAGTCTTAATCTTGTATAGAGCAATAATTGCAGGTGCCTAGCAGCAGCATTTTGCCTGATTGCAGTTTTAATCTGTTCTACAGACATCTGTGGTGAAGTGCATGCCATTTGGGTATGTTTTTTTTTAAAAAAATCTTCATGGGGACAGAGGGTGCGTGTCTCTCTAACGGGGGTTGCAGACTGCTAGAAATAGTGCAAATTGAGTCCACTTTTAGGGTTAGGGTTAGGGAATCATGGGAACTGTAGTTTATTGTGGTACCAGAGCTCTCTGACAGAGAAGGCTCAATGTCTCAGAAAAAAACCAATTTCCATGATTCCTTAGCACTAACCCTAACCCTAAAAGTGGACTCAATTTGCACTATTTCTGGCAGTCTGAAACCCTCCTAAGTTTATTGCCACTATTGTCCTGAAATTCAGGGGGATCTATAGTGTCATTGTCTTCTTATAGATGGTCTCTCAGATGGATGATTGGGCTGTGATCAGAAAGCTGTTCTTTCCCATTTTCTGTATGCCAAGATGGGAAGAAAATATTTTTTGTTTTGGAAGATATGGAAGCCGCAATCTACTGCACACCTAGGGTGCATCTACACTGCAGAAATAATGCAGTTTGACACCACTTTAAGTGCTGTAATCCCATCCTAAGGAATCTTGGGATTTATAATTTTACAAGGTGTTTAGCCTTCTTTGCCAAAGAATGCTGGTGCTTCACAAAACTACAAATCCCAGGACTCTGTAAGATGGATCCATGGCAGTCAAAGTGGTGTCAAACTGTATTATATCTATAGTGTAGATGCACCCTTACTTATGAATAAGTCAGTGCAGCAAGGTTTACTTCTGAATAACATGTATTGGATTGAAGTGTTAAGTCCTGGGATGTTGTTTTACCTCCTCTCTGTCTTTCACTTCTATATTTGCTTCTGAGAAACTACACTGAATAAGTTCTCATTGAAACCACTTTCTTTTCCTTTTTTCACACCAATATTAATTGTCAACTCAATCTCTGGGAATGTTGCAGCGCTAGAGATAGGACATAGTATTTCACCTAGGTATATGCCAAAATACCTTCCAGTATTTCACAGATGAAAAAACACATGCAACCAAGGAACATCGGTTATTTATGAGAAAGAACACACACACAAAGAGAGGGTGCAGAAATACGCTTTTGCCTGAGTCTACTGGGAATGGCAGGATTTTCCTTCTCTCTTCTCACTCCTTCTGAGATGAGTGCTTCTGCATTGTGAACTCAGTTTGTGGCAACTGAAGTAAGCTGAGGACAAAAAGGGAAGAGGAAGGAGAAGAGATAAAGTGGGACATCTTAAAAGCATCTGAAAAAGTGGGATGACAGAATAATTGGGACTCCCTGCCCCTTTTCATCCAATTTGCTCCTGTCTTGCTAAGAACATATCCTTGGTGGAAAACAGCAGCAGCAAAAAAGGTCTGCAAGTTATCTTTGAAACAAAAAGTCCACATTTTTTTGTGGGTTTTTCGGGCTGTGTGGCCATGTTTTAGAAGAGTTTCTTTCTGACGTTTCGCCAGCATCTGTGGCTGGCATCTTCAGAGAAAAAAAGAAGTGTTTTTTTTCCTCTGAAGATGCCAGCCACAGATGCTGGCAAAATGTCAGAAAGAAACTCTTCTAGAACATGGCCACACAGCCCAAAAAACCCACAAAAAACTATGGATGCCGGCCATGAAAGCCTACAACTTCACAGTCCACATTTTGTTTTCAGGCTGAACAACCCTTCCAGAAGTATTACTCAGCTTGAAAACAAGGTGCTCACTCCTCGCACAGTTTGTTGTAAAGGTAAATTATGGCCCTTTTTATTGCTGCCATGCTGTCCAATTTCAAAAATTTGGCAAAAGTAGGGCATGAGCCATGATGAATTGGGGTAGGGTAATGCTAACCCAATCTACCTGATCTTGTAATTTAAAGGTGTAATTTTAATTTTACTAGTACTTTATGTCACAACTATTGTCATTATATTCAGGGATATATGGGAATTACAATTTTTGAGTATCATCAATAAAAATATTCCTAAGGATTCTGTATGATGTGTTATGGAAGAAGGTCAATGAACATGTGTGTGACACCATGAGTAACTGTAACAGGTGATGCCAATCCTATTGATGCCACTACCCTGATGAAGACTAAGCTAGATGGATTAATTGATTGGCACATTAGAAATCTGCTATCAAAGTAGCAAACAAAAGGAAAAGGAAACCAATGAATAAAGGGAATGAACAGGGGTAGGAGAGCAAGAATAGAAACAGATATTTTTCAATTTACCCAATAATAAAAAGGGTACACACTGTGTATGACCACACAGTGAGAAATAAAAGAGTACATGACCACCCTTTCTCCTTTCTTAAAGAGCAATAGTATGATGAGTATATACATACAGAAGTGGGCAACTCATTGGATGACTGAGCAACCCAGCCTTTGTGAATTTTGATGCAAACTGACCTTATCTGCACTTCCCAGGCTAATGCCTGGATCAGAATGTAATTATCCTTCTAATTCCACATTTCTCCAAATTTTGTTATGCAGTTCTTGTTCAATGTGCCCAAATGCATTAAAATGCAAATTTTAGGAAATGTTTTTAAAAATAAAATTTCCTGTGGATTAAAAATATTGCAGATCAGTGCAGAAAATGAAAATGTAAAATTGGCACATCTTGTAAAAAGAAGAAAGCTGATTAGTATTCAGGAATGGAACATACATTGTGGTACAATAAACAGTACAATCATATTCTGCTGGATGGGACACCATTTGATTCCACAGCAGAACTGGAGGGTGAATTTACACCCAATGTTTTTTTCTTTAATCTAAATCTAGTTGCTAATCCTTACTGAGTAAAACCCCTTGAATTAACTCCATGTTTGTGTATATCTTCAAGTCACCTATTGATTTATGGAATTTCATAGCATTTTCTTAGTCAAGGAATACTTGGAGATTCTGTTGAATGATAAATCAATCAAAGAGTAAATGTCATTGAATCAGTGAGTCTACTCTAGTTGGGAATAGCAATTAGATTGATATCTTTGCTTCCATGATACTTCTTGTAATTTTTTTTTTAATAATTTGCTTTAAGTCTAATAGATTAAAATTCCCTGTTGTTTTGTTTTTGGGATTAATGGTATAGTTGTGGCTGTACCTGAAGACAGATTAACATTTAAATGTGCCAGAAATGTTCTGGTAAGATTGTTATGTGTCTTGAAGTCAACTCCATTTTATTGCATCCCTATCCTAGGGTTTTCTTGGCAAGATTTGTTCAGAGAGGGGTTTGCCTTTGCCTTGTTCTGTGGTTGAGAAAGGGGATTTCCATGGCTGAGTGAGGATTTGAACCTGGGATCCTAGTGTGGCTGCAGGAGCTGCAATAGCATATTTTCATGGTATTCAGGATTGGTATGGGGTAAGTGCTGAAGGGTTCTGAGTCAACTGGAGGATACTCTACAGTTTTTCTCTAGAGAGATGGGCTCTTTCTCATTCATGCATACATACAGAGAAGTGGGCTATTATGCTACCTGTTGATTAAATATTGATGAATGATTTTAACTAAAACTTGACCTAAAATGTCTATAAAGCATGTTATAAGGAGAGACTTTAAGCCAGGGACCTTCAACTGTCCCAATTGGTCAGGGATATTACCAGTGATTCCACTGTTGTCTTACTTTTCCATATGTTTAAAAATATCCCAGTTTCTCTCTCCACATCTGGCTTTCTGCCTTTGTCCTCAGCTTACTTCAATTGTTGTAAACTTAAGTTCAAACCGCAAACCAAGTGTGCACTCAATTCAGTATGAGGGTGAGAGGAGAGGAGGCGTGGATTCTTGCCTTTCCTTGTAGGCTCAGGCAAGAGCAAACTACTGTAGCCTCTCCTGGCTTGCCTTTCCTTAACAAAAATTTTAGCTGTTTAGACCACACTCTGATGTTGGCTGGCCACATGTGTCCAGGTTTTAATAAGTGAAATGTTGGAGGGTATGCTTTAGGCAAGAAGGGTATTTTAAAAAGCTTCTCTCATGCACAGTGACCATATATTTTGATTGACAAAGCAATTTTTCAGAGCTGAGAAAATTAATGTATCTACAGTTATAAGTCCAAAGCTTAAGGAACTAGCTATTTACCATCACAGTCACAACTTTCAAGTAATGGTTTGCTTTTCTAAGTGACAGTACTTAATTTTCTCAAATGGTAAAATGGTTATTTAAATGTTTAAAACATTGTTGTTGTTGTGGCCTTCATGTTGTTTCCAACATATAGCATCCTTCAAGTGAACCCATCATGAGGTTTTCTGGGGCTGGGAGTGTGGACCAAAATCACCCAGTAGGTTATTGTGGCCAAGAGGGGAATTGAACCTTGATTCCCAGAGTCACAATCCAATGCACAAACCATTACACCACACTAGTGTAGTGTACAATACTGGTTTTATTGTACAAAAAATACTATCCCCCTGCCCACCCTCAATATCTCCTGAACATCTAAAAATATGAAACAAGAATTGTTTCCCAGCGCTAGAATATGTTCTTTATTGAATAGCAATTTAGTAATATATTTTTAATTCAGTTTTTAATCTCAGCCATAAAAGATTTAGAGAGTCTAAATCTTTTACGGCTTATATATATGTTTATATATATATATATATATATATATATATATATATATATATATACTTATATATATGTTTAGATTTAGACTCTAAAAGATTTAGAGAGTCTAAATTTAAACATATATATAAGTATGGACTTAATCAAATTATCTTTCATTCAGTAGGTCTGCTATAGTTGGTACTAGCTAGTAACTAGTTGTAGTTCATAGTTGTAGAGGGATTCATGCCCTCCAACATTTCACAGAAGAAAATTGGGACTCGTATCGCCAAGCAACACCAGTGTGTGGTCAAATTGCCAAAATTATTAATCAGAAAACATACCTAGACTAGGAGTGGCTGCAGCAGTTTTCTTTTCCTTAAATATACAGGGAGGATCAGGACTTTACATCTCCTATCCTCTACCCCCTGCTGAGTTAATTGAATGTAAACCATTTTACTGCTTTGAACTCAGTTTGCAGCAACTGAAGTAAACTGAGGACAAAAGGGAAAACTGAGAGGAGAAAGAAACTGGGACATTTTAAAAGCAGCTGAAAGTGTGGAACAACAGAGGGTTAATTGGAGCTGTCCCTGCCAAATTGGGCAGCAGGAGGGTATATTAGATTTAGGATTTAGCCTTTTGGGTAATAGAAGAATGTGTATGACTATAACTTGAAATAAAATTTTATATTTCTGTAAAAGATACTTATTATCGAAAATCAACATTGAATTATATGAACATTTTGAGTGATGTCCAGAAATCCAGGAAAGTTGTTTAATTGGATGGATCACATATACCAGGATTTTGTACCTTAATATTGATGCTCTATTATATTTGATGAATCAAAGGCAATTTAATGATTAAACCAGTTTCTTTTACTTGGTTTCACTCTACCATTGCTGACTTCAAAGACATAATTTATTTCTAAATTAACAGTAGATGACACTGAAACACTTAAGTATTCATTGAAAACTGAATGTTACATATTGCTTGTGCCTATGAAGACTGGGCTATAGGCAAAAATGGATGAAAGGTCTTACACGATAATGGAAAGTAAAACCTCTACATTGTCATTCAGAAATTTGTAGTCCTGTCATTTGGGCATGGGGATTGTATAAAATCGTAACCATCCATCAGTGAAATGGACATCACTGATTAAATTGATTCCTCCTTCCACTTCAAGCCCACACTTTCCTTCAAATACAGACCAAATTTAGACATTATATGAAGAGATCTGAGAGGAAGGAGAGTAACGGTAAGCTCCACTGGATGAGCAACATTTGCCTATGTTATCAGATGTAGTCTGTAGTAACTTCTCTAGTACCATAACAAAATGTTGTTTTCACACGCTTTATTTTTATTGATATAGGCATTATACCTAAACAGTGAAATTCAATAGGAAGAAATTAAGCATGAAAGCAGTATTTACATCAATAAATAAAACAAGATTAATTTAATCATGCAAGCAAGCAATCTTCAATAGAATAGGCATTCATTTTAATCTAGTTTAAATAAGCTATGTAACTTTCATGCTACTGATAGAATTATGAATACTGTGCTATCAGTTTTAACTTCTAAATCAATGATAACAAATCTGATTAATACCCATTTTAAGTAGTGAAACTGCTAACTACATGAAGTGCACTCTTCTATCTCCTTGTTTCTTTAAGTGTTGTACTTACCTTCTCTTTTGTTACTTTTGCCTGTATGTCAAGGTGGTTACTTGCTTGCTGCTTATATTTATGACCCACTAGATTTTTCTGGAGTACATAGGAATAATAGTTTTTGGGGTTATAAATATCATAAGAAACTCCTTCACACCTGGCTGTGTTCATTTTTCAATCAAACTCAGTCCTGTAACTCTTTTGCTTAAGATAGCTTCCTTGGATGCGGACAGTATATTGAATTATTGTCCTCTTTCCAAATTGCCTTTGCAGAGATGAGAGTGAAACTGCATTACCAATAATAACCTCCAAAAGTAAACACAAACTAGAGGCTACATGTTAGGCAGATGTTTGGCATTGTTGTAACACTGATGTGGCCCTTGAAGTCATCTCCAATGACTAGAAGTCATTCTAGACTGTAGAAACTTTGTTATACATAATATTAGAATAATTAGAGCCAACAAGCAGCCTGGAGACAGATTGTTCAGCTGGTTTCAGGAGTGATAAATACCTCATTTTATCAGGGGGAGGTTGCCGCGAAAGAGAGAATAATGTACACTTTCCTGCAGAGGACCTTACTGCATACAGAATTATATAAGAAGTACCATTCCATCATGTTGTTGTTGTTATCATATTTTTTCAAGTCAACTCCAACTTACAACAATGTCATTATAAGGCTTTCGTAACAAGAGTTATTGATTTACCACTGCCATTCTCTAAAGCTGAGACAGTGGGACTTGTCCATGGTTACCCAATGGGTTTCCATAGTTGAAGAGGGTTTTGAACCCTGATGTCTCAGGATCCTTGTCCATCACTCAAACCACTACACCACACTGGTTCCCTGGTATCACAGCATAGAATAATATAGTTGGAATTATCAAAACACTTCTGACAGATGGCAATCCAGCCTCTGTTTAAAAACCTCCAAAGAAAGGAATTCTGCCATTCTCCAAAGGAGCTTATTCCACTGTTGAAGAGCTCTTGTTGTTGGTAAGTTCTTCCTAATGTTTAGGTGGAATCTCTTTTCATGTAGCTTGAATCTGTTGCTCTGCATCCCAGTCTCTTCTTGAGCTTGCTTTATTCTCAATAGAACATCCCTTCAAATATTTATATATGGCTATCATGTCACCCCTTAACCTTCTCTTCTCCAGGCTAAACATACCCAGATCTCTGAGCTACTCCACATATGCCATGGTTTCCAGACCTTTCACTATTTTGGTTGTCCTCCTTTGGACACATTCATCAACATCCCCTTTTTACTTAAGGTACTATGGCGGCTGGGCAGCTCCAGACATTCTTGTAGAAAACTGATTACTGTATATTTGGGTGGCCAATTGAGGAAGATTAAATGGTTGCATTATTCCCCCCAGGTTACCTTGGAGGGCCACCTCCCAATTAATAACACATTTACCATATATTGCATATTCACACACACACAGGGCATCCACTGAACATCCTTCTGTCCAAACCAGTTAAAGGCAGAATGGTTGTTTAAATAAGGACTTTTTCTGCTGGCAAAATGAGAGCAGAGAGAGGGCCAGTTGAGCCTCTGTAGTCAGGGAATGCCATAGAGAAGGATCTGTCCTGTGTTCTCACCATATGAACATGTGTGTGTGATGAGAAGGAGAGAAAATCCTATTCCAAAGATTGTAAAACTTGTGAAGGCTTATATGGGGGATGTCATTGTTTATCTAAGCAGTATGAGTGGTTTCAGTTGAATGTTTAACTGTAGAGTCGCTGCTTAAGAGCTTGCTGCATAGTGGCCCCACAGAATTATCACTTGTAGTTCTATGGTACGTTATATGTAGCTATATGTATATAGTAATATAAGTCATATATTGTTATGTGTACATGGTTATATGATAACTTGTAGTTATATGGCCTTGTAAGTTAGTTTTTTTAAACTTGATCTCCCAGTACTCACAGCTGTCCAGAGATTCTACAAACTGTAGACCAAAAAAGGCAATATTACAATATTTTTTGTTGTGTAAAGTAATTGCACAGAATTATTTCATTGATTATTTCTTCTTCTAGACAGTCATCTTCTAAATATGAATCCAATAGAGAGAGAAAAATGGGATTGACTATAACACAGATAGACTATTTGTTTAATTATTTCTATTCCTGAATATCTTCATCCATGTATTAATTTGTTTGTAGATGGTCAATGATGAATAGGAACATGCTTGTAAAAGGACAAAATGTAACAACAGAAGGAATTTTTATGTGAATTAACAGGAAATAGTTTTAATGAACATACTATATAGGCTGTTCCAAAAATGTGTAGGAAAAATCAATAGATATTAGTTTATTAAAAAGGGATCAGTAATTTCTAAAAGATTAAAGACATTTTCATTTTATAGTTGAAGAAACTGAACTGTTTGATATCATAATTAGTGATCTGACTTTGTTTCTGAACTCTGTAGTTTGGCTTCTGTTATGTTGCCTATTTCTGAAGGATAGATTCTGGATAATCCATGTGCTGGCAGAAAGACATTAGCTTTTCAGAAAATTAATTAGATCATATTTGAATATTCATATCTCTTTCTTGCATCTAATGGATAAAAATAGCTCCCATTGATTGCCTGGGGAGTTAAAAATGACCTAACATTGCTCAGTTCAAAGGAAAAATATACACAACAAAACAATCCCTTTACACTTTCACATAGTCATTACATAATCTATCATTATTTCAATTAAATATTCTCCCCATTTTTAACTCAGTATATAATAGGAATGTTATATGATGAGATTCTGAGACATATTTGTCTCAATGTAAAAGATACAAACTTGGACACTTGCAGCAGAATTCAGTGGAATTGGTGAAGGTGATCTTCCTTTCAGACTTTAACTTTCCTATGCACCCAAAAAAACTGGCCTGTAGAGCTGGGGAACCCCCTGAACTCAGTTGTTGAGAAGTTCTGTGAACTGCAGTATGCCTTCCAACATGTCACAGGTGAAAACTGAGACATGTGCCCAGGCAACTTCAGACTGTGGTCAAGCTGGCAAAAGTTATGTTTCCTTTCCCCACTTCTGAGTACAGTTTACTTTTGCACTTTGAATTCATCTTGGAACAAGTGAAGTAAGTTGATTACAAAGGGAGGAATACTCATTCTAATACTCATTCATATGATTAACTACTTTCCTTGTCTTTATGCAAAAGCCTTCCTCCTGCCTTTGTCCCCCAAAGACCATATTTAAAACTGAACTTGCCACTTCATCTCCATACCCACAAAGTTTTGAATTTAAATTGACATTCTCACACACAACTGGCTTATATAGGTCTGTCTGAATTATCCACTCCACCCCATGTATCTGAGGAAGTAGCCTCAAGTCTACAAAAGCTAATCCTACCATTTTTTTTCTTTCAGCTATTTCCTTTGTATACTGATTTTCCAGACTAGCATGGCTATGTGTTTGAATTCTACAAGGGGAGAAAGTGGGAGGAGGAGAGAGAACCCAGGACATTTTAAAAGCAGCTGAAAAAGTGGGGTAACAGAGAATTATTCAGGACTGTCCTTGCTAAACCAAGATGGATGGGTTTGCTGCAGTTGGGCAGGGACAAAGAGGAAGTTTCATCACATTGGTACTACAGTGTTGCTACTATACAGGAGGCATATATTCTTTTTGCCTGCTCTTATTTCTTCTTTCAGCGCTTTAAAAATCCCATTGTTGGTTCCAGCAGTTTCATACAAGATTCACAAGACTGAGAAAAGTGATAGCAAATTTCACATATGCCACTGGAGATTTAACACTCTTAATATTAAGACAGCTCCTACTGAGATATATTTTAAACTCTCTATTGTCTCTGCTGAGCTAACAACATAATAGATAGTACAGAAATAGCTCAAAACAAATAGCCCAGATAACATCCCCTGCAAGAAATGTTAGGTTAAATCACATTTCTGATTATGTGTTGCAGTGGACCCAGTGGATTGAAATAGGCTTCTTGAATCCATTAGTTGTTTGTTCAGATAATATGGGAAGAGACGGTTGTCCAGTAATATTCATGGTATTTGTGAACTGGAAGTAGACCCATTGATATCAAGAAGTCTTAAGTTAGTCTTGACTAATGTAAATCCCACTGATATCAGTGGGTATAGTCTAAATATGACTAAGGGGCATTGCAGACCAGCTTAAAGGGCCAGCCTGGGGGTAGAGTTGGGGCAGGGAAGCCGCAGGCCGGCCTTCCCAACCCCAGCCCAACGCTGTCCTGATGCTGCGTGCCTGTATGCATGGCACACAGTGTACAGTGTCAGGACGCCTTCCCAGCACAGTGTGTAGACACACTGCACTGAAAGGGTGCAGAAGAGCCCTGGGGCTGGCTCTTAAGGCAGCCTTTTGCCACCCCTAAAAGGAGTGGCCTTTTGCCGCTCTTTTAGGGGTGGCAAAAAGGAGGATCAGGGCGTGCAATTTCCACAGCCCTGATTTGCCACTAGCAGGGGCGGCCCAGAGCCACCCACCTGCATAGCCCCTATGTTTGGATCCAGCCACATTTAAAAATAAAAATGTTTGGCTGGCATGCTGTGTAAGCTAGATGTATGCATTCAAAGAAGTTCAGTATTCTATTACTGCAATGGCAAACACCCTCCAAATCTATTTTTAATAGTCTGCAGCCACTACAAGTGATGGAGGTCTGTTCTGCTGGTGACTAGGGCCCAGGAGGATGATTTTTCCAGCCCCCTTCCACCAGCATTCTACAGTGGGATGAGGAATTGTGACAGGGAACCTGCTTCTCATTGTTACACTGCAGATCACTGGTGGGAAGGGACTGGAAACATCATCCTGCTGCACTCTGATGGCCAGCAGACAGATCTCTGTTGCTTGGTGTGGCTGATGGATGTTAAAATACGTTTGGGGAGTCATGTTAGCAGATTATATGCAGTTAAATATTCTTAACTATGGGGTCATCTACACTGTAGAAAATAATGTAGCTTGACACCACTTTAACTGCCATTACTCCATGCTACAGGATCTTGGAATCTCTAGTTGTGTGAGGCATCAGCATGCTTTGGCAGAGAAAGCTTAAGACCTTGTAAAACTGTAACCCTAGGCTTCCATAGGATGGAGTTACAGCACTTAAAGTAGTGTCAAGCTGCATTATTTTTAGAGTGTGGATGCACCCTTGGGTTTAATCTGCACTGCAGAAATAATGCAGCTTGACACTGCTTTTTAACTGCCATGGCTCAATGCTATGGAATTCAGGGATTTGTAAACATCTTCTGTGAGAAATTTAACCTTCTCTATCAGAGAGCTTTGGTGACCCAACAAACTACAAATCCCAGAATGCCAAAGCTTTGAGCAATGGCAGTTAAAGCGGTGTTAAACTGCATTATTTCTACAGTGCAAATTAGACATCTATCATGTCAGATCTTGACTTTATTTGTAAAAGTCTATGGAAAGATGGCTCATTTAGGCAAACCAGAGCTCTGTCCAAAGAGTGAACACGTCCTCAGTGGTTAAAGTACAAAAAATTAAATGATGAACAGTCTCCCCTCTATTTTCATGAGGGATCTAGCTCATAAAAGCCAATGATGAGGAATGCTGGGAGTTGCAATCCAATAACACTGTTTCTAAAACTTTTTCATGGCAATGGAAATTTTTTGTATGTTCTCCCTTCCTCCATATGTATCATTTGTCAAGTCTGTGTCTCCTCTTGCTTCCTCTGTGGAGTTATCAGTGAGAGGAAAGGAATTATTTTCAGTTTGTCCACATTTGTCTCCTTAAGCCATCCAAACATAATTCTTAGATTTCAAAAGCCTTTGGGAAGAGATGGATATTAGTAAATTTGCTATAGCCCGTGGGGTAGGGTGAGATAGAAATAGAAGAAATAGATAAATGAGTAAATCACTGCATACCCTCCAATTGTACAAATTGGGCAGGGACAGTACCAATTAATCCTAGTTTTGTAGACGCTTTAAAAAAGTCTCAGGTTTTCTGTTCATATACGACTTTGCCCCTTTGTCATCCGTTTGCTTCTGTTGCTACAAATTTAGTTCAAAGTGCAAAAATAGTTTGCACTCAATTAACTCAGCAGGAAGAGGAGATGAGGGGACAGAGTCTTGTGCTTGCCTGTAGACTCAGGCAAAAGCAAACTGCTGCATCCTCTCTTAGCTTGTATTTTCTTCCTCATTAACAACTTTTGACATCTTAATCACACTCAGTTGTTGCTTGGCCACACACATCCCAGTTTTCCTTCGTGACATTTTGGAGGGTATGCTATTGCTAGTATGCATCCATTTAAAGAGAACTGCCAACACATGAAGTTAACATTGAAGTGTTTCTTTCTTCTTCTTTTCTTTCTTTGCTTCTCTGCTTAAAGTTAGTATTTGGCCAACAACCCTGGAAGCAATTTTTAATTATGAAAGTCAATTAATGTTTTCATTTCAGCTACAGCAGGTGTACAAACAGCTTAATGTCAAAATTCTCATCAACTCCACGCTGCTGCTGCATACAGAAGGAGCGAAAACTCAAAACTCCTTGAAACAAATTGGCATAGGAGCTGTTTATTTAGAGCCTTTTCTTTGGTGTCAGAATGAAAAGTGCTGGTTTTTGCTTTGTTTTGTTTGGAGATATAAAGAATAGCTCTCAATCTTAATTTCAACAATCATTTGTTCTGATATTTTAACCCTACTGGCAGTGCATTTTACATAAGCTGTAGTTATTTTAATTGCAAACATTCCTTTTCTATCACTCTCCCTTGTCTTTTTAAAATGGGAAGCAAGGAACTTCAGTTTCTGGTTAATCTGGATATGACCCCCCCCCCAAAAAAACACACCAAAAGCCAGTGAGAGTTGTTCTGCTGTCAGTGGACATTAAGACAGGCTGCTTTTGAAAATCTGAGGCAGAATTACATGGTTATCATGTAACGTGCATCCTCAGCTAATGATGGCAAGGAGACGTAGGGCTAGTCTACGCATTAGAGTACTAGGTGATTTAGTGCACACATTAACATTGACCATTGTATTCACTTTCGTCTTCATGTTCACATTATTTGCACCTGTTCACCCTCCCTCTGCCAAAAATGCACAGCCATTCGAATGCATTGAAGCAGACGGATGGCCATACGTGCGATAATGCACATTTCTGAGATTTTCAGTGGATACTATAGTAAAAACCATGAAGCCTAATCCCACAGAGTTTAAGGAGCCCCCCCCCAAAAGCCTGAACTCCTGCAGATCATATGTGACTGGATTACATTCTATTTGACTGAAACAAGGGTATTTAAAATGTGTATGTATAAATAAAAACTAAAAATTGAAGGTTTTGTTTGAATCAATTTTCACCATAGCACTAGATGTTAGAGTGAAAGTAGGAGATGATAGGCAATGTTAAGAATACCTATGGAATACCTAGAGCTTTGAAAAGTTGTTTTGGATGACTAGCCCAGAGTCCACACCAACATGGCCAGTGTCCATGGTGGCTGAGGCATTCTAAGAACTGTAGTCAATGGCTAGGATCTTTGTTGAGGTTGTGTGCCTTCAATTTCTTTCCAATTTGTGACTCTAAGGTGAACCTATCATGGGGTTTTCTCAGAAAGTTCTTCATAGGGGTTTTGCCATTGTATCCTTTGAGGCTGAGAAAGTATGACTTGGCCAAGATCAGCCACTGGGTTTCATGGCTGAGCCAGGATTCATTCCCTGGTCTCCATAGTTGTAGTCCAATGCTCAAACCCCTATACCACATTGTTTCCTGGTTAAGATCTACAGGGAGTTATATCACTGTAAGTGCTTTTTAAAAAATTTTGTGCAAGGAGGTGTCCGCAACAGTTACACCACCTGTGTAAAAAGAGCTAAATGGGTCCAAGCACTGCTCTATCCTGTAACCCAAATGATTTTGGGGACAGAGGGAGAGCTACCTCTGCACCATCACCTAACTTCTTGGAAAGGGATATACCTGGTTCCCCCCCCCCCAAAAAAAAATAACCAGCATAAACAAAACATTTGGACAGATGTAATCTTGCCCTTTCCAGTTAGTTCAGACAAAAGCAAATTGCTGCAATCTAGCTTTTGCACTCTTCCTCACTTTTGCCATGAACCACACTCTGGTGTTGCTTGTCCACATCTGTCCAAGTTTTCATCTGTGAAATGTTGACAAATATGATGGCATATATTAAGGTGAAACACTTATGACAAATATGATGGCATATATTAAGGTGAAACCTCTTGGGCTGTATTATTCTTAGAGGTTGCCTTGAAAGCTAATATCCTCCGACCCTGCCCTCCTCTCATGGAAAGCAATCAGGCTTCCCTTGGGACAAGGCCAGGGTCGGAGGATGCCTCCGACCCTGGCCTCCTCCCAAGTCCCAAGGGTTGCTGTCACACACACCCCTTTCCAACCCTGTGCCGGCTTGGGAAGGGGTGTATTTGACAGCCGTGGCAAGTGACAGCCGTGGCTGTCCTGTTTCTACGCATGTGCAAGAACATCCTTGCTGGGTTCTGTACGGGATCTTCTCACTTGTGTGTGAACGGCAGATACGGTTCCCGGGGGGAGCTTCATCGCTCTTTCGTTAATTGTGCGATGATGCTAGTTGCATCTGATAGCCATTTCCATATTGTGGGGTTTCTACCGGTATAGTTCTGGATTGATTCTTATATCGCTTTCTTGCCGCTTTGAGCCCTGCATGTGATAAGGTCCTATGACTAAGAATGACTGAAAAAGGCTTAATATGCTATGCTGGTAAAGCTCCTTTTGATCAAACTGCTAGTAACAAACTGTGTGGGACATTTCCCCCCTCACTGCATCTTTAATCAAAAACACTCCCTTGGTTTTTAAAAGAGAGCACTACAAGCTATTGCAGTTTCCATGAGTATAAAGGTATTAGTCTCTCTTTGCTGGCAGGCAAAGATCTTTTTTTTAAATCAAGGGAAGTAGTAGTGTCACTGCATTCTGCTTTGGTCAGGTCTCACCTGGAATACTGTATACAGTTCTGGGCACCACTGTTCAAGAAGGATATTGACCAGCTAAGAAGGGTGATCAAGATGATCAGTGGTTTAGAAGCCATGCCTTTTGAGAAACAATTTAGAGAGCTGGATATGTTTAGCTTGAAAAAGAGAAGACTTTGAGGTGACATGGTAGCTATCTTTAAATATTTGAAGGGATGCCATGTACAAGATGGAGTGAATTTATTTTCTGCTTCTGCTTCTCCAGAGACTAGAACACCAATGGGTTCAAATTACAAGAAAAGAGATTCCACCTAAACATTAGGAAGAACTTATTTACTGTAAGAACCATTTAACAGTGGAATAGACTGCTCTAAGGGATGGGTGGACTCTCCTTTGAAGGTTTTTAAACAGAGGTTAGATGGGCATCTTTCAGGAGTGCGTCAGTTGTGTATTCCTGAATGGAAAAGGTTGGAATAGACAGCCTTTGCATCCCATTGCATCTCTAAGATTCTATAATTCAATGATTCTATTCTGATAGGCCATCAAATTTTAGTTGGTTGCACAGTAGGATTTTAAATAGGGCATGCTCAGCTTTGATCTTTATATTTTAAACATTTTTAGAATGCTTTTAAACCAATATTTAAATCAATTTTAATAGTATTGTCTATTTTTTTTAAAAAAATGTTTATACATTGCTTTGCTGTATTTTGCTTTAAACTTATGTTTGCAGCCACATTGGGTCCTATTTGGGAGAGAGGTGGGAAATTAATTATGTAATGACTGACCTCAATTTCATTTCTGAAATCTTGGAAAGAATGTTCTCACTATTATCTCTCTACATGTAAAACCCAATAACAGTGACCAACACCCTAGGATTATTATGAGGGCAAGTACTGCTAGCTGTTTTACTGTGGTGTTTAAGCATCTCTAACTGGCAATAACCCTTCTTTTGTCGACACACTTGGAACAATGATGGAATAAGAAATCAGTATTCTACCTTCTATGCATGTTTGTGTGAAAAAGTAGTGATTCTAATCAGCCTTCATTGCTATGAGGACAGAACTAGTCTGTGCCAAGTCTCTGGGGTAATGAGGCCTCTGAAACTCACCAAAATGTACCCTGCTGGCCTGGCTTCATATTATCGCTGTTTCTAGGGGCTGTTCCCTTGTTTCCTTGAGTGTCTGATAATTTATATAGGATGATGATAGCTTATGTAGGATGATGATGTATGGCAGGGGTAGACAACCTTTCCCCTTTAAGGGCCGAGGGACTTCAGCTCCCAGAAGCCTCAGCCATGTTGGCCAATAGTCCCATGTTGGCCAATAGCTCCTGGGATTCTGGGAGCTGAAGTCCCTCGGCCCTTAAAGGGGAAAGGTTGCCTACCCCTGATGTATGGTGAGGCAGATTGAAATTGCCAGGATACGGGATAAGGCTCTAAAAACTCTTAAGTCTGAACAAATTGACATGCAGGACAAAATACCATTAAAATCTGTGAAGTTGAACAAAGGTACCTGTCTTCCCTTCTTTTTCAACCTCAAACTATGAGCTACAGCCTCTCCCTGCTAAAATAGCTCTTGCTTCCCTGGCAGGGAGAAAGTCTGTCCTAGTTGGTAGGACCTCTATACCCACTTCCTCTGCTTCCACCAGGTAAGCAAGAGCTATGTTGGGAGGGAACAACTGTGGCTAAAAGTCTGAGCTTGAAAGGTAAGGGAAGACAAGTATCTATACCCAGTTTTATGGTATTCTATCCTGCTTCTCAATCTTGGCTTAATGCTGCAAGATCCCTACTCCATTTCCAACCTGGCCATTCTAAGGCAAAGGGAGCACAGGGAATTTAGGTATGAGCATTGGGCCAGGTCATTATGAGCCAAGTAGTCAATAGCTAGTGATAGGCCAAACACTACTGAATCAAGGTAAGCACATGTCTCTGCTTAGTTGCCACTGATACTTTATGCAATCAGGTCAAACTGAGAGATTTTGATGCCTGAGGTGTAGGACAAAGTGTTCACCCCACCCAGTCTACAACAGGGATGGGAAGAATATTCAAAAATATTTTTTATATGATTGACAAACATATTTCTCAAATGTTGAGAAATCCTGATGAGAAGAATATTAGACTGATGAAAATCTTCCCATGCCAGGATGTATTCTGTACAAAATTTGCAGGTGGTAGTTTTGCATAGATTATAGCATTTTCTGTACATATTACATTTTCTGCACAGAAGATAGTCTTTCTACACAGAATTATAACTTTCTGTGCAGAAACAGCTGTTTTCTGGATAAAAATGCTATTTTTTGGTGTGTGCAAAACAACTGGTGTGACTTTTCTGCACAATAAGTTCCAAATTGCGAATAATCATCCAGAACTGCACAGTTTTCAAAGCTTTTCTGGCAGCAAGGAGAAAATTGCTAAAATCACTGAATGCTTCCTTTGAGAAGACAATTAGCAAAGAATTCCATCCCTAGTCTAGAAGCTGACTGGATTGTGCCCTCTGCCATTTGTGAGGCATTAGGCTAGTTTAAAGGGTCTAGAACCAATTGCATAGCATTCAGAGCCCTGTTCTCAAACAACAGGGAACAACCGGGGTGTTCAGGCAGAACAAATGGGGAGCTAACACTACCTCTCCCCCATGAATCTAATAGCTCAGTTCTATATCGCCATCTTCTTGCCATAACTTGCTTGTTTTCTGCACAAACTCCATTGGGCTGTTGAACCACAGTGAGATAGGCTAGATTATTAAATGTTGTGGGAAGAGGCCTTTTAGCTGGGAAAATAGGGTCCAAATTCAGAATGGGAATTATAGGCACAATTTTCAGGTGTTTTAAAATGCTCCTGGCATTTGAAATATTCTCCCATCAAAGTGCAGTCCTATGCATGTCCACTCATGGGTAAATCTCACTGAGGGATAGCTATTTGCCATCTCTTTTGCCCTATTTATGGGATGTACCCTTGAGAAAATGTGTATAGGGTTTTTATACACATTTTCTCAAGGGTAATTTACTTTTATTAGAATATTTATTTTTATTAGAATATATAGTAGGGTCATGTATTATTTATATATTTATTATAATTTCATTGTTACATAGCAAAATGAGACAAGGACACAGTTTTCTTCCCACTGGGCAAGATTTGTATTTTTGATCACATTTTAAAAATAATCTTGTTAAAAAAAAATTTGTAACATGTATTTTTGGCCCAAATACTGTTTTTTTTAAAAAAAGAAAACATAATTTTTGCAAAAAGAGTTGAAA
Organism: Phrynosoma platyrhinos; assembly: GCA_020142125.1. Lineage (NCBI taxonomy): Eukaryota > Metazoa > Chordata > Lepidosauria > Squamata > Phrynosomatidae > Phrynosoma > Phrynosoma platyrhinos. The sequence goes on along the minus strand of CM034710.1, from coordinate 95,828,974 downwards.
GTGCAAATAGATAAATAAATAAATATTCACTGCAAAATGTGAAAAAAACACCCTTGCATTGTGTTAAGAGATGCACGAGAGCCTCCTCTTCAAGGATGGAAAAAACCCTGCAAACTTCTTTTACATCCCTGATGTTATAGCTTGCATAGCATTTAAATAGTTTATGGCAGAGATGGACAGTTTCTAGGGCTCCAGGACACATTAGCACTTTCTGAATCCACAGAGTCCATGCAATAGTGCCATCAGGTTTTAGCATCACGGTGGCAGAGAGGTCTTTCATTTTTAAACAACACATGCATGGGGGAAGGTGCACCTCACTTTTAAACTGCATCGTGCTTCTGTAAGGCTTTGGGCAATATGCCTTAAAAAGGAGGTGCATGCCCAACCATTATAGTTTGTTTTAAAGCAAAGATCTCTCTCTCTGTTTGTGTGTGTAAGGGGCAGATCACTGATGGCATACGGCAGCCATAGGACCTTCTCTACAGACAGATTCTGTGTTGCTAGTGCATGGCCATAGTTTTCACTGATGGCTGCCAGCATGTTGCGAGTGGTATCAATGTTTTGGAAGTTACAGCTCAAAATTGTGTGCCTAGCCACATGGCTTCTGAGTCAGGTCCCTCAAAATGATACCCTGAGATATAAGGAGGAAGAGAAATATGCCAGTGTAACAAAATATACAATACAATACAATTCAATTTATTCGGTCTTTGACCAGTATAAAAATATAAAAATATGAACAGCAAGTTAATATACAAACTAAAAATAAACTATATAGGTACAATATCCAACCAAATCTTTCTACACAATAATAAGATGTCCATTTGTCAATTGAGGGTGCAGTTTACAGACAATGTAACAAAATTTGGCCACCGTATGGGATACTGTAGGGTCGTTGTTGTCTAATAGGAGGCGTAAATAAAAAGAATCGGATTTCCCTGGGAATTTACTCAATAGTGGGCTAATCAGTTGGTGACGGGCATCCCTATAAAATTGACAGTAAAGGAGAACATGCTCATTGGTTTCAACAGCGCCCGAACCACATGGGCAAAAACGAAAATCAAAAGGTATTTTTTTAAATCTGCCTTCCAACATGGCCGTGGGGTAACAAAATATAAATACAATCGTATCATCTACAAAACCACTTTGCAACTTGCAAGAGTTATTCTGTATCACTCTCTATGGAATCTGAATTATTATTATATAATGGTTTCTGCTATAAAACCTCTAAAGTAGATGCTCCCCAAATAACAAAAAAATCTGTGTAAATCCAGAATGCTGTAGATAGAGAAGGAGGGAAAGTGCTCAAAAATCTGTACTGTTGTCAGCATTTTTGCAGGGAAGCTTTATAACATAAAATAAAAACAGTTGTTCATCTGCCACAGATGGATACTGAGGATAGTATGTTGGGCTTTAACAACTGCCTCGTGTTGCTGCCATTAGGTTTGTTTTGAGTGTGTTAAACATGCTAGGTGCAGTATTAGATTTGTGTGAATATGTAAATTGTGAGCTTTCATTATTTGTGAGCTTTCATTATTCATTATTTGTGAGCTTTCATAAATGAGGCTTTGGAAAGGAAAACATTTCTAGTCCTCACTGTTTTCATTTTTCAACGATTCATCTTTGCTTTGCCTCTACTAAAAGAGGGTGGGGGGAAGAACTGAGATTTAAGAGGAAACTTTAAAGGTAATGACTGTGTGTTAAATTCCCAACATCTCCAGTTATTTAGGTTAAAGTACAAACTTCCATTTTTGTATGACAACATAATAACAGTGAGTTTATAGCAATGTTTGACAAAGATATTTTGTTGAACTACAGCTCCCAGAAACTCCAAGCTGGCAAAGCCACTGGCCCTGATTTATTATGGTAAAACAGAATGGGCAAAGAGTACTGTATTTCCATGAGGGCTGTATGTGCAACCTCTAAGGGCCCTCATGCCTGGGTAGTTCCCCAAATCCCATGCTAAAATCCCAACCCCTCTGTTTCCTTTTTCTGTAAAATGTAGCATAACTCCTCCCTTATCCTCAACTATTCACAAGAACTATGCTATTCTCTGGCTCGGTTTCCTTTCAACATCACAATTGCAGCAGAGAATACCTGAAATGTGAAAAAGATTAATAGTCAAAAAGCATGTATACCTCTATGGAAATGGACAGAAATACATGGAGTGCTGGGTGTTTTTCTTATTCTTGATTGTACTCTGACATGCAACAGTCTTTGCGACATTCTGCTGATTGATGGGAGGGGATGTTGGCGGTCTTTCTCCCCTGATGGTCAGCAAATCCTTGAATGCCACCATCAGTGGCTAGGCAAGGACAAAAGTCAAGTTAGCTAAAAGAAAGCACAGCTGTTTTGTGGTACAGCACAGTGTGATGCTGCCTGATTGAAGCTGCATCCCCATGAATATTAAAGAACACGTGTTTTTTTTATGCTGAAAAGATGTGAAGGGATTGGATTTTTTTTTTTTTTGGTCTTTATGGACTCTCCCCCCCCCAGCATATTTTTCTATTGCAAAAATTATGATCCTGCTATTTCTTTTAAACCATAGCCAACAGAGAATAGGGCTGCAGCTCAGTGGTAGAGCACATATATTGCTACAGATTATCCCAGGTTTGGTCTTAGGTGCCACTGCTCCATCTTCCAACAGAGGAGAAATGGCTAGGGACCTGTTCTGAGCTGGAGCTGGCTGTAATTCTTTGCCTTCCCAAGGTTTAGTTTGCTACAGAAAAATCACTGTTGTAAGATTAGCTTTATTTTTTGTTAAAGGATGCAGCAGGTGGTCTGTAGCAGAGAAAGCATTCTAGTTATTTCACTGATGCCATCCAGCATTTCCTTCTCCCAGCAGGGCCCCCAAAACAACTCAATTCTATCCAGACTATCAACTACTGCAGCACCCCCTCCCAAATAGGATCCCTGAGATGAGGTTAAACTCCACTCCACCCAGGGTAAGGTCTCTGCTCAGCCTTGAACTGCCAAGCTAAAGCAAAATTATTTAGTAGGGTCTACTAAGTACGATGCAGCTAACATTTGTCTATGATGCTCGGAAGGACTCTAAAAGCCATCTACCTGCTGGCCGAGGCCATGTTCACAACAGAGCCTTAGGAAATAAATGACGAATTTGTTGTTGCTGTCTCCAGAGTCTGCCTTCATATACTGGCCTCACTAGGCCTAATGGCTAGAGCCAACTCTGCCTACCTGGGCAATTTTTTCAAAGACTCATGTCAACACCTTGAAGATAAGTCAAATTGGAGAAATCAGCAGTTGGGGGCTTCCATGTTGATGAGGTGGTGAATCTGCTCTGGGTTTTAGTAAAAACTTTAAAGGAGCCACTCAAAGTGCTGAAATCTATGCCTCAGAATAGGTTCAACATCTTAGAAACTATGGGCCTAAGCAGACGGGCGGCCGTGGGCCATCCTGGGAAGGTGCGCCACGGGACTGAGTCATCCCCATGCCTCGATCCTGCGGCGCACCATCGGCATCCCTGGAAAGGAGTGCTAAAATAGCGCTCCTTTCATATGTTGCCAAAAGTGTGCTGCAAAAGGTTGCGGAGCACTTTCGGCGACCCTTCCTCTGCAGTGTGTCTGGACGCTGCGGCGGGAGGTCCTCCTTGGAGCACCGGCCATGCGGAGGGCCGGCCGCTCCGAGGACGACCTCAGGAGGGGGATGGGGCGCCGAGCGTGCAGCTGCCCCTCCACTTCCCTGCGCCGAAGACAGCTGAATTAGGCCCTATGTTTAAAGTTTGGATTAAAACCCAGGGTGGGTTCAACACCCCACTGGCATAGGAGCAACCAGCCAACATGGATTGGATAACAGGGCAGCTTCCCCTCATCTCACTATCCTGGTAGGGTTTCCAGAATTGATCCCGGACAAGGCTACTGTAATTTTAATCCTTCTCAGACCTTGAAGCAGGAGGAGGTACCACAAAGAAGGTGGCACAAGGGAGTGTGCAGCTCTGTTCTTGTTGCTGGATGATCCTCTGCTGCCCTATCTCCTCTGGCAGGAGAGTAGTCATGATGCTAGGGGATGGCTACAGCAGAAAATGGGGGTTTGGGAGCTGAAGGAGGACAGGTAGCTTCATTTTGCTTGACAGAGCTTTATGGTACCTTGTCCTACTTAAAGATTAAAATTACATGAATCCCTTCTGGATCCAATCTGGAAACTATATACTAGGGATGTTGTAAGAGAAATTCCAGTTTGGGATAATGTAGGTCTGAGGTTTTGCAAAGAATCTTAGTAAAGTTATGGGAATTTTGTTGTTCTTGTCTGTGACTTCAAGTCATTTCCAACTTATGGTGACTCTAAGATGTATCTATTTTAGGATTTTCTTGGGGCTGAGAGAGTGTGACTTGCCCATGGTCACCCAGCAGGTTTCCATGGCCAAGTGGGGATTTGAACCCTATTCTCTAGAGTAGTAGTCCAGTGCTCAAACCACTGCCCTATGTTGGCTCTCTATGGGAATTTACTAGATAATATTTTCTACTATCTTTCAGCCTAATCATCATTGGAAACTGCTGATGTTTGGGTTTGAGAACAACTAAGATTTCATACTTAAGAATATTGGATCTAGACATGAAAGTTCTACAGGCTGATTTCTGCTTGGCCCTGAAGCCTATTAGGATACTTTGGATAAGGCGTTATCTCTCAATTTAACCTCTATCAGAAGGTTATTCTGAAGCCAAACTGTCACCCTAAGCTCTTTGGAGGAAGATGGCATATAATTTCAACAAATAAAATTCATAAAGTTAGTGTGATGGGAGAGAGTCGCATCAAATACATTTTTCTGAACATTGTATTTTATGTATTTTTTAAGAAGACAGACCAAAGCAAGTACCATGACCACAGAATTAAGCTAAGGGTCTTGTGGTGTCAGCTATGTCACACAGAAATGCATGATTACTAGAAAAGCAAAAATTGCTACATTTTTTTTTCAAATGAGAGACAGTTCTGTGCTGTATGTGTTTTATGGTTTGCCTTCTGATTTTTGTTTTTTTTTGGCATATATTCCCAGGCTTTTCATTTCAGCTGTGGTTCACCTTTAACCACAAACTTGTGCCACCCTCAAGTCTGATCTCTAATTCAGCTTGGAGAGCAAGTTCATTGGACTCTCGGTTGAGATGGTTTTGCAGATGCATGCCCAGATTGTTGGTATTTTTGTAAACAGCATGTGACTCTTCAGCATTAAGAGGTTGACCCTGTGTTTACTGCATGAGCTATGCACGCAGTGGATGTGGCTGTCCTCCACTCAAAAAAGTGACAGGAGCCTATTTGAAATTGATTTACAGTAGTGCAACATCCCTGAATTGAGACAATGAATCTTGCCAGGAAAAATAAATCCAGAGGTTGGCAAAGAATGAATATCTAAGGCAATTTTCTTATCCTCAGAGAGATCAGAAAACAGATGGCCAGTATGAAGGTTCCTAATGCTACGGAAGCAAAAGTTTCCAAACCTAATTGCTGCATTTCATTAAGGACTATGTATGCCAGGTATTTGGGGCAAATAGAAATACCTAGTTGGCTAGTGTGCTATCCGTTGGTCCAACAGAGAATCCTTAGCCATGTCTCTTTTTTCTTACCCAGGCATTTTTTTTGCCCTACACAGCTACAGAAGAGCTATGGTTCCTCTTTAACTGCCATAGATGCATCTTGGGGTATCATGGAATTTGTACTTTGGTGTGGCACCTAGAGCTATCTAGCTGAATTACAAATTCAAGCATTCTACAGGATAGAACTATAGGAGCTAAAGTGGAATCACTATCACTATAAAAGTGAAGGGACCCTGTAGACTGCTTCTTCCACTATGAAAATTTGATATAAACCCTTCTGTTTTGAAAACAAGAGAAAAGTGTGGGTTAATGAGTAAATAACATTGAACAGTGTTTCTAGATTTAGTATGAGCAAGAGAAAATTGCCACTGGGGTACATTTCTGTGATAACTCCTACTGGTAGTGTAATGTGGTTGGTACTTTACACTAGTAGAAATGCCATTTTCTTGCAATCTGAATACATTTGGTCATATGAAAACTGTCCATATGCACAGTACGTTAGCGTAACTTAATGAGGAGTATAATAATCACTGGAGTTGCACTACTTTCTTTAGAAATTAAACAAGTCTGTGTATGGAGCCAGGACAGGATAAGAAAAGATTGTATAGGACTGGTGCAGTTGTATCTGGTGAATGTGATAATGACATGCATGCCATTTTAGCATAAAACAGTTTCCAGGACATCAGTGATTTCTCCTTTTCTTTATATAAATAGGAAATGGTGTGTTCTCTGATACCATTGTGTGTTAACTGTTGCTAGGTATTGAGTATCCAAAGAGCAGCTAGTGTTAATAGGGTCTTTTATCCCTTTTGCCCATCTAAGACCTTGCTGCCACTTGTTTACCAAACGAAACCTAACTGAGTTTCATCTCTATGATTGCACAGAGGTATTATCAAGTTAGAAACCTATAAATGAGTCTACATCCTAGAAGCTAAACAGCAGTGAAAATATCCACCTGTTCTTTTCTGTCCACTGGAGGTTTACTGATTTTGAATTCTTTAATGTTCAGAAGGTTTAGATATAAACACAGAGCAGTTATATCCGTGTGATACCACTTTACCTGTGCTCCATCTTGATGGATGCTGGTATTTGTAGTTTGATGAGGCACAAGTTTTCTGCTAGAGAGTTCTAATATGTTTACTGAGTTTTAATGGCCCACACAGTATCAAATTGGTTCCACTTTAACTATCATGGTTCCACGGTAAAGAATCACAGGATTCCCAAGTTACCTCGAAAAGTAAGACAGAGAATTAAATCAGTTTAATTCTATAGTAGGGGTAAGCAAAGTGTGCCCTATGGGCTGCATATGGCTCTTGGAACCCCTAAGTGTGGCCCTTTGGACCCACCGGAAGCCCTTCCCGATTTTTAAACTATTTTTTCAGGCTGATTTTTCAGGTCAAAATCTCCCAAAATTAGCTAAAAATGCAACAGTTTGATTCCTTTAACCCCCTGAGTCCTGCAAACATCCAAATAAAGTAAAATGAAATAAATTTGAAAGTCAGTCAAAATGGTGGACAGAAGTGCAACATTTCAGGTACACCGGAACATGAGGTGGGCACAGGAAGGAAAAATAGCTCCCACCCTAAGTGCACTTGCCCACTCCTGTTCTATAGCGTATTATGTAGTGTATACCATGGGAGCTGAAAGAGTTAACAACTGTCTAGGACAGAATTCTGCATAGCTCGCCAAACTACAAATACTGGGATTTCCATGGGGCCATGATAGTTCAGAGTTGTATGAAACTGGTATAACTGGGTAGTGCACATACACTATAGGTTTTCAATTCAGTGTTAAAGGTTGAGCAAGGTGTAGCTTAATTTGAATGCATAATTCTAAGAATGCTGTGGCTGTGCTTGAGCATCGATTCACATTAGCTTAATAGTGGGCTAGAGGGGTCAGAAGTACAGTCAGTTCTCCTTAGGCCTATATCAGTATAATATAATTGAATGCATCCTAGTTAGTAGAGGTCAAAAGTCTTATGACATAAATGTCATAATTCATTTCTGCATGTTTGTCAGTGTTTTCCTTGAACAGTGTCGCCAGACTTTCACTGTAATGACTACTGAGGCTGTTGCTTGTTGCATGCCTTCAAGCCATTTCTGGCTTATTATGATCCTATGGTGAACCTATCAGGGGTCTTCTTGGCAAGATCTGTTCAGAGAGGGGTTGTCTTTGCCTTCCTCTGAGGCAGTGTGGCTTGCCCAGGGTCATCCAGTGAGATTCCATGCTGAGTAGGGATTCAAACTCTGGTTTCTAAAGTCGTAGTCCAATGTTCAAATTCTACACCATACTGGCTCTTCTGATAACAACAACAATACTTGGACAATTATTTCATCTTTGCTACCCCTTTAAAGCCAAATGGGCAACAGGGAGAATAAGAAGATGTCTAACACAAAGACATCCAAATTTATAGTATTAGTATCAGCTGCTTCATCTGCCTATTCTAAAATAATGATATGATTCAGCAAACTAAAGCAGGAAATAACAAAGGGGCACACTCTAATTTGATCTAACAACTGCCTTGGGCTATAATTATTAGATAAAGAGAGGAACATGAAATCGCCATAGAAAGCAAAGCAAAGATGCAACACTGATCCAAATAGGTAATGTTAATCAAATCAAAAATGCATACAGACAAATGACAATTAACACCACCCACATGAATATTCAGTACTCTCATCAGCACATGTTATATTGCTATTATAGCAAAGTACAATAGGAAATCAAATCAGGCAACAATTCAGAAAAATACTTCAAACAAGATATGCCCCTGTGGATGTGACATAAACAACCAAAACAAAAGAAAGAGGTCAACGATAAATAGAGAAGTATAATTCAACACTGCACAACCACATGTGGCACTGCCAAGGAATTAAAGAAATTTTTACTGTTTCCACAGTACTTAGTAATCAGAATAGCTTATTACTGGTATATATAGAGAGCAGTAAAAATGAGGATGGAGTGGGGTAGAGGTAGGGCATTCATTCCTGTTTCCCTCCTTGTTTGTTAAGTCAGACATTTGAATAGGGCTCTAGGGAGTTTATCGCACTCAATTTTCTTAACAATCCGGGCACTGGCTGGGGACGCATGTGAACATGCATAATTGAGGGAAAACAGATTTTATCACACTCAAAACAGCTGGCAAGCTGTTACCATACTGTCGCTTGACCACAACCCATCCCTGAGCCACGCTGAGCTGGCCGATTTTGCTCAGCCAGAAAGCTTATGTCCTTGCAAAATTGGCCAGTTCAGTGCGGCTCAGTTGTGGTTGAGCAGTGGCATGGGGACGGCTTACCAACTATTTTGAGTACGATAAAATCCATTTCCCCTCATTCATGCATGTCCCCAGGCAGTGCCTGGATCATTAACAAAAGTAAGTGCAAAAAACTCCTAGAAGAAGAAGGAATCAAAGACTGCCTCGTTCTACCCTGTTCTATGGAGTGGCACTTATAATAACTAATAGGCCAAGCTATGCAATTCAAATCAACATTTAAACACCTATATCTTCTCTGTAAAGATTGTGTGTGTGTGTGTGTGTGTGTGTGTGTGTGTGTGTGTGTGAGAGAGAGAGAGAGAGAGAGAGAGAGAGATTTTTCTTTCTCATAACATTAAAGGAGAATCTCTCAATGAAATCAAATAATGAGAAATGCAAGATATGAAAGGAAGAAAGTAATTATACACTACCTAGTAAAACAGTGCCATTTTCTACAACCAGGTGTGATAACAGCCTCCAAATTAGGTGTTTTTTTAAAGAGAATTAAACAAATTGGTGGCAAATGAGGCTATTGTTGGCTACTAGTTATCATGGCTATATCCTTCCTCAAGGATAACAGGCATCATGTCTCTGAATACCAGTTGCTGGAGAACAACCTTGGAGATGGAGGTCTTTATGTTCTCCATGTAGGCTTCCCAGGGTCAGCCACAATGTGTAAAAGGATACTAGGACACATACTGGGTCTTACACCATTGAGAATACCATTAGAAGATGGGCTAGACTTATCTTTAAAGGAGTCACAGATCAGGAAAAAGAGCTGGAGAAGAAACTGCCACAGTCCCAGAAAAGATGGAGGCTCTGGCATCTCTCCCAGACTGTTTCCTATAGATGAAGTGATTTGCTTCATAGTTTTTTGTGGGTTTTTGGGCTATGTGGCTGTGTTCTTGAATAATTTATCTCTTACATTTCACCTGCATCTGTGGTTGGCATCTTCAGAGGTGATTGGCTTCAACCAAGGCAACAGGAGGAGCACAGCTGTGGAGCACTCTCCCTAAATACTGCCTGGAAATGATCTAGGCATTGGCTGAAGGTGCTCACACCTATATAAGGAAGTTACAACCACCAACTACTTTGCTGAGTACAACTTCAGTCTTCCTTTTGACAGCTCAACTTGAGAAAGTGTGACTATCAGATTTACAACCCCCGGACTGTTTAAGGACTCTTGGAATCCTGACTATGATTTATGGCTTTCTTGACCCTGGACTATGTGACACCAGACATCTTTTGATTCCACAGCTTACTGGTTTGGAAAATCATCAGCCCTGGTGGCGCAGTGGTTAAATGCCTGTACTGCAGCCACTCACTCATAGACCACAAGGTTGCGAGTTCAATACCAGCCAGGGCTGAGGCTCGACTCAGGCCTGCATCCTTCCAAGGTCGCTAAAATGAGTACCCAGCTTGTTGGGGGGGGGGCAATCAGCTCACGGTTGTAAACCGCTTAGACATCCCATAGTGCGATATGAAGCAGTATATAAATGAAGCTGCTTTGCTTTTTGGAAACTCTGAACCAACTTTAGTTACTTGTAATTAGTTGGTTTTTTTCTAATAACAAAGGATTAATTATGTCACATTATGGTTGTAACAAAGCAAGGGATATCTTTACTCTTACTGTGGTGTAAGTATGACTTTTGAAATAATAATAATAATAATAATAATAATAATA
>CM034710.1:95772460-95791374 GCA_020142125.1 Phrynosoma platyrhinos | reverse complement strand
GCTAACAATAATTAAAATTACTTATAATATAAAACCAGAAAAATCGAATACCCACCCCCCTTAAAAAAGTATTAAACCGAACACTAATTAAAACATATAGAGGATGCATTTACCAGTTGACTGCTTCAAACCACTGATTGCTATGATGACTCTCAGGCAGCATCAGCAGACAGGAGGCGAAGTAACAATGGACATTTTAAAAATCTCTAAATATTTTTTAAAAATTGCTTGGATAGATATTTTAGGACTGAAAAGGGGTACATGCCCTGGAAAATATATGGTAATTGCAATGCTAGAAATTTGGGGAGTAAAGAAAAAAATTAAGGGAGGGATCTTGTCTAGTTTCATTATAGCTGCCCTTCCAAGTTCTAGTCTTCTTAAAATGTTTTGACTGCAGTCTCCGTTCTGATTAATGACTGACCCAAGGTAGAGAAAATCTTTTAACTGTTTCAATGTCTTCATTGTCTGCTTTAAAGTTATGAAAATCATCTGTGGCCATTATTTTTGTTTTCCTAATGTTCAACTGTAAACCTGCCTTTGCACTTTCTTCTTTCTTCAGTAATTGTTCCAAGTCTGCTATTTTCTGCTAGTAGCATGGTGTCATCTGCATATCTTAAATTATTAATGTTCCTTCATTTGATTTCCATGCCTCCTTCCTCTGGGTCTAATCCTGATTTACATATGATGCATTCATCATATAAATTAAATAGATAGGGTAATAAAATGCAGCCTTCCCTGACCCTTTTGCCAATTGGAAACCATTCCATTTCTACATATTCTGTTCTGTCTTGTCCTGAGCACAGATGACACATCAGGACAATCTAAGGTTGTGGCACATTCATTTCTTTAAGAGTAATCTATAGCTTTTTATGATCTACACAACCAAAGTCTTTGTTATAATCTATAAAGTACAGGCTGATTTTCTTTTGGAATTATTTGGTGCATTCCATTATCCAACATATGTTTGCAAAATGATCCCTAATGCCTCTTCTAATCCAGAACCCAGCTTGGACATTTGACATTTCTTGCTCTATATATGGTAAAAGTCTGTGTTGTAGACTTTTGCATATCACTTTGCATGCATGGGAAATTAATGCAATCATTCTGTAGTTACTGCAGTCTTTGATGTCCCCTTTCTTGGGCTATGAAATGTATATTGAACATGTTCAATCTGTGGACAATTGTTTTGTTTTCCATATTTCTTGACAGAATTTAGTTATAACTAGAGTAGATTCTTCTCTGTAGCTCAAAGAAGTTCTGCTTGCATGCCATCTATTCCTGGTGATTTATTTCTTCCAAGTACTCTGAGGGCAGCTTCTGCTTCACTTTCTAAAACTCTAGGTTCATCTTAAAATGGTTCTTCCTTGAATAAAACTGTCATCTCTTTTATATAGTTATTGAGTGAATTGCTTCCATTGTCTTTTTATTTGTACTGTAGCTGTTGGGCACATTTAGTCTGGCTTCTTGGCAAAAGTCTTTCTGACATGGGAGACTCTACTGCCAGCATAGCCTCTTGTCTCAAAGGAGGACACAATCCCACAACCGCAGAAAGGTAGTGTCATCATTTTATTATAGAAAATTGATTTTATTTCCCAGAGAAGTTAGAGTCAGACTCTGATAGTCTAGCCTCTCTGTGCTGGATTTTCTATTTGTTAGTTTTTGTTGTGTTGAATTTTTAAAAATAGTTAATTTTAAAATATTATTTTTAAATTGTTTTAATTGTTTTATCACTTTTTAACTTTTGTATTTTGTGAATTTTTAAACTACGGTATATGTTTTCTCATCTGTTGCAAGCTGCCCTGAGTCCCAAACTGAGGGAAAGGTGGAATAATAATAATAATAACAACAACAATAATAATAATTTTGACTCACTTTACTTCATTTTTATGGATTTCATGAATACTTTTGCATGCAGCTTTGAGTTTTTATTAAGAAGAAAAGCAGTATAAACATCAGGAAGGAAGGAAGGAGGTTGGGCACAGTGCCATAAGATACAATAGCTGATTTCATAATTTTTGATTGGATCTTTTGCTGCAGTTACTGTCAATGGGCTCCTAAATCTGGTCTGGATTTTAGTCCAAAATTTAGAGAAACTATCCAAGGTGTTGAATCCTTTCTCCAGAATTGATTCAGCCTTTTGGATAACAGCTTCAAAGCAGACTAAACCCCAAAGTGGCTTCATCACCCTGCGGTACTGGGGACAGAAGCTGCCACTGTTATTACTGTTGCCTCAGCGCTATCTAGGGTAAGATCCATCTCTCATAATCCTGGAAGAATTAATATGACTGCATTTTAAAGAGAACAGTGTTGTCTCTTACATTAAAAAGAATTCCTACTTGGGGCTGGGATGATATCATTTCATAGGTTTCTGCTGAGTGTTTGGTTTGACTCTCATATGAAAAAAGGGCATCTTCTTTAACAAGTGGCATATGTAAAGTGGAGCACGGTAGAGACTTTGATTAAAATGTTGCTCAGTGGCCTTTCAGGCAAATTCAAAAATTATTTAATATTCTTTTCTGCACATACACGGGAAATGGCAAAGGCAATATTAATAAAAGAAGGCTTATAGGAGTGTAGAATCAGAGCACCAGCTCCTTGACAAAAGTTATTTACCTAGCTAGAGTTTCATTTCATAGTGAAGAGAAATTCTATGATGCCCATATTATGCAGAGGCCTTAAAACTCTGTTAGACATTTTTAACCCACTCTAATTTATTCCAGGAAACTTTAATCCCCTGCAGAATGGAGACTGCTGTGAATTTTTAAAAAGTCATAATAATCTACCAAATGTGAAGAAAAAGAAGAAGAAAAAGGAAAAAAACCCTGTAATGATGACATTGGCACTGGGCTTCGGAGTTTAGTTTAAATTTGTTCTAAAAATGTAAAACCAAGGGCAAGAGTTAATAGGATATTTCATACAGTTAACATTTCAATCCTTTTCCAAATCTTTATAAATTCACTTGCATAGCTGCCATTAGACACATTCTGACTGAGCAGTCCCCAGACTTCTAAACCAAAATGTTGCAAAGAAGGACTATCTGCTCTCCATCTTGTAACTCATTTGGTATTTTGATCACATCATCTGCAGTCCTAACAGTATAATATGTTCCAAATTGAAAGGAAAGTGAGCTGTTTGACATATCAGACATGATATAACTATATTATTAGTCATGGTGTGATAGTAGACTAGTAGAAAGAAGAAATAAAAACAAGTCTTTCCCAGAACCATAACACAGAGAGACAAAGCTCTATTTGAAGGGAACAGTTGCCTTGCCGGATGGATCAAAATGAATCCCATCTAACCCAACACTCTGTTTCTGTGGTTTTAAGCTCAGTATAAAAGCAATTGTCTTCATCCAGGAGAGCAGCTGATAGTGAAATATTGCTTATAAACAACATCTGAAGGTAGAGGCTTCATTTCAGTTATTTTAGTTAAACCATATTAGCAAATGGAAAATGACACCAATTTCTGCCAGCCATGCCCTCTGCCAGGATATTTCCTTCTACCACCACCCTGCCTTTTCATTTATCTATGGGACATATATTCAAAGTTCTGTTGTCCTAGAACAGCCTCATTGGCCTATATTTTGGGATGGAGTGGAGGGCACCTGTCTTAGATTTTCCTTCCAAAACTTTTTTGCAATTCTGAAAAACTTGCATTGATTCCACCATCTTGTGTGTGCCATGATAGCACTGCTCCCCACACCATTATGAGCATTTGTTCTCTGAGAACAAGTTTGCTATTACTTCATGTAACAGAGCTTTCTTCCATGGATTTTTCTAATTATTTTCCAAAAGTGTGTGAGCTACTAGCCCTGAGCATTAAACACACAGCAGATGGCTATGAATTCCATAACTGAATTATGAACAGAGACAGCCAGTGGATCTGCTACTATAGAGGTGGTGAAGCCACTAGGGTCAAGCACTCTAAGAGCTCACACTCAGCTCAGAGCAACTACAGGAAGAGCAGCAATAAAATCCAGATTGGGGTTACTGCCTTTTCAGTGACAGAGCCATTAGCCTTCTGAAACGCCGTGTGTTGATTATGTTATATTAGATATCTAATTTCTACAATTGGTCCTCCACATTTGCAGCTCTGATTTTGCAGACTTGATTTTGCAGATTTGTGTAATATGTTCTCTCCAGGAATCTCTAGTTCCTCCAGCATAACTCTGCTGGAAGCTGACCACACAGTCACACTGGAGGATCTAGAAATTCCAAGAGAAAACACTTCCCTAGGCATTTGTAGGCCCCCCAGCACAATTCTGTGGTCAACCTCTGGTGGATGTTGACCGTACAGTTGCATTGGAGGACCTAGAGATTCCTAGAGAGGTATTCTCTTAGGTAAAAAAAAAAAAAGTGGTTTTTATTTGTGTTTTTTCTACTTTCACAGGAGTCCTGCATGGGACCCCTAAACCTAGCAAATGTCAAGGATGGAATGTAGTCTTCCATTAAGGAGGCTGATTTTTAGTGGTTATCTCCAAGATCTTGCATTGTAGACATATTTACAAATGTGTAACCCTGTCTCATCTCCTAACTCAACTCAACTCAACTTATTTTAACAGCCAGTAGCTGCATGAAACAATGGATGTCTCTTCTATTGACAATTGGAGTGCAGGAAAATGATGTTTTCAGGTCACTCTCACCAGTGATCCCAAGTGTGTCAGAAGCAGGAACCCTGTTGCAACTCCTTGTTACATAACAGATCACTGGTGGGAGGGGGCTGGAAATCCCTTCTCTTGCACCCTGATCACTAGCAGACTAGATCTCCATTGTTTGATGTGGTTGCTGGCTGTTCATTTGTGGGGGAACAATCATGGAAACTGTGCTGCAAATGTGAATACAAAACATAGCTGGATATGGAGCAGTTACAAATCTGTAACTCTAGGTTATAGATCCATAACTGCAATGTGGGATGCCAGCCAACCTATTTTAATTCCAAGATCAATAGTTTCATTTTTGAGTTCTTTTTGGACTTCAGGTGAATTCTATCTAGTGCTGGCATTCATGTAGAATTTGCAAATTAATGGAAAATTATAGTTTAATACATAGTTTAAATGTGCTTCTGAGCAATAGTGTTCCAGAGGTGGAAATCACCCCAGCATCATCTGCAGCAAAGAGCGATGAGAAGAACGGAATTCACTTAGCTTGTTAGTAAATTCACATCATCTTTCAATGTACCTATGTTATGCCATGCCATTATTCAGCCAGATACAGTTCTGTTCTGCTGAAAGAGCTTTTTGCATTTTGGTGCCTTCCAGTTGTTCTGGGCTGTAATCTGCCCTAGTCAGCATAGGCAATGGGCAGGGATAATGGGATGTGGATGCAAAAATGTCTAGATGGCAGCAAGTGGCAGGGATTTGTGTACGTGAGAAAGAGAGAGAGAGGCTGTGTCTGAATAAGACAAAAGCATCATTGCCTGTAATGGCAAGAAGTATTTTTATATTATTTTCATCTCCGAATCGTAGCTTGATTTCTAAAATCTGTGTTCTTATTGTATGGGTCAAATGTAGTTGTACATTTTGAGGTGCATGGGCTCATCATGGCCAACCCCATAGCCACATTGCAAGAAGCCTGTACAAAACAGATGTGACTGTGGCCAAGGAGAAGATGGAGTGTAATGTTCACAGTGTGTTGTTGTTGTGTGTGTTCAAGTAGTTTTTATTTATTTATTTACATTTTACACATTCCAAATAAAAATAAGCAGATAACATTCCAAGATTTTTACAGTATATAAGTAATTATAAATTATAATAGGTATGTACTTCCTGTAGTTCCTCATTAATTGGGAGTGATAGTTGATATTTTTCTTGAACCTCATTATTCAGTTCTAATGATCTCATTAATTGAAAAAAAAGCTGTAATTTATACCACTCATAATTAATTACTTTCCACAAAAAAGTAGTTTCTGACTTATGGCAACTGTAAGTGGACCTATAATGGGGTTTTCTTAGCAAGAGTTGTTCAGAGGAGGTTTGCCATTGCCTTCTTCTGAGGCTGAGAGCATGTGATTTACACAAGGTCACTCAGTGGGTTTTATGGCTGAGCTGGGAACTGAACTCATAGTCCACCACTTAAACTACTACACCATGCTGGCGCTACCATTAACACTGTTCATAGTTACGCAATGGCATTTAGTGAATTGCAGTGCCAAATGCACCAGCACACCTGCAAGTCTAATATGGAGTGTGTATCTATTTGCAATGCACAACGTGTAGTGTGCATCAGTGTGTAATGCACATTCATGCACACTGATATGGCATGTATACCTCTGCTTCTGCAACCTGAAACTGCATTGGACAAAAATATTCAATTGCTTTTCAATGGAAAGTATGCATGCAAGACACAAGACACTAATAGGATGTAACACAAGACACTAATAGGATTTAGAGATACTAGAAATAAATAAACAAAGCATATTAGTTGTTTTCATCTCCATTAGGTCTTTTGTAAAGTTAATGAGAGTTAGTTGCTCATTCAAGACCAAGCTGCCACGGGATCTTTTGCATTGCATCTGGGATAATTCACAACATTTCGCTTCTGGGCATAATCCACTCTTACCCCAATCCTACCTATTTGGATTGCAGTTAGGAGCAGAGAACAGGGAGCTCTGCAGAGGATGGCAGGCAACAATCATCTTTTCTAATCAAAGGCTGGAATCGTGTTAGTGAGAACTGCATGAATAAGAGTGGCTTAGGAATGCATATGACTCTTTTTTTGGATGGAGTACAGGCTGTTATTTTGTAGCTCTTGGTGCAATTTTCAAAACTCTCCCCCTCATCTGTCCAGCCCTGGGAGGGGCTGCTGCTGGTGGTTACTGATGTGAGAGGAGATGGCAGAAAGGCAAGTCCCCTGATGTAGCTCCAAGGGGCAGAGATAGGAGGATGCACCCTGTCTGTGAACACACTCTCGTTTTCTTTCCTCTCTGAGCCACGACAAGTCAGTTTCTCCATGGACTTAATCATACATGGAAAATTGGAAGTTTAAATGGGTATTAGGCACAGATGTGTGAATGGTTTCCACACGACGTTGTGCCCAAACTGCATAGAATCTGACAAGAAAGTGACATGAACCAGCAAATAAGCATTTTGAGGAAATCTTGTGAATTCATTTCCGCTTCATACACGAATTTGCTTTTTTTGCGCAATTGCTGTAGTATGAAAGCTACTTGCAGTTTATTCATGGGATTCTCCCTGTTTTTGTGTTTGTTGCCAGATTTCTCATGGTTCTTTGGGGCAAATTTACTTCTGGTGCTGCAGGACAATAGGGGGCAATACTGTAATACTGCTTATAAAGTGCCTAAAATAGGTACCCAGCCTTCTTTGTAGCCAGAGCTCTTAAACAAACAACTGGTGCAAGGGGAGAGAGAAAGAGAGAGGAGAGTGAATGAATGTTTGCCTCCCAGTCAGCCATCCCTTTTAGCCAGAGCGCAGTGATCCCCAAACTGTCCCCTTTAAGGGATTTTGGATTTCAGCTCCCAGAATCCCAGACTATTGGGCAACATGGCTGAGGCTTCTGGGAACTGAAGTTCAAAATCTTTAAAAGGGACAGTTTGGGGATCACTTCAGCCTTCCGTCACTAGACCACCTTAAACAGCTTTTAAAAAGCTGTTAAGACGGATCTCTTCCAGCAGTCCTTTCCTGAGTAGATAACTGGCCACCGAAAATAGCTAGGCCTTGGCCCAGATTTCTACTACAGCTATTTAATTTATTTGTTGCTTATTGTAATTTATTGCTGTCTTTTATTTTAAGTATGTTTTTAAACTTTTATTGTTTAATTGTATTTTAGGAGGGATGGGCTATTGGGGGACAGGATTGTTCGTTGTATTGTGTAAACCACCCTGGTTGTATTTTACAGAGGGGTGGGATACAAATTACTATTGTTGTTGTTGTTGTTATTATTATTATTATTATTATTATTATTATTATTATTATTATTATTATTATTATTCCCTCATAGCCAGGGCCCTTAAAGGGACAGCTGCTGAGGACAGGCAGGGATACACACACACACAGAGATTTGTTGTGCTCTACATGTGAAAATAATTTGCGCATTTGTTCGTTATTGCGGGATGCACAGGCTTTACTCATTATCGGGATAGAGGCACATTTGGTCCCATCATGTGAAAACCATTTGTGCATTTGCGCTCAAGTGTGAGTTAATCTTGGATTCTGCATGGGATAACAGCACTTTGCACGTGAAAACCATTTGCACAATTGTGAGTTAATGGGTTTTTACCCATTTAAACTTCCAATTCTACCCCGTGTGATAAATTCCCATGCTTGAATTGCCTCTTAATGCCCTTCCCTCCCTATAAATAAACAGCAACAGCAGTGGTTGCCCTTCCTAGAGTTTGACTGCCCAGCCTCTTGCACCCCATCCCAAAAAAATATATTTTCAGGCATGGATGTAGAACTGCAGAAGCAGAGTGTTATACTAGGCCAAACTAATGTAAGAACTTGTCCGAAAGGCTCTTGGTCTGTATCCCTGCAGGCTCTGGATCCACTACACCAGTGAATAAAATGGAAAGAGTTCAGGAAAGAGGTCTTCACTATCATTCTGTATTGTTTTCAAACTTATCTGATATTTAGCATTTTAGATTTCGCTAGGCAATAGTTTATGAAGAGTGGTCTTTAAAGTAATGCCCCCAATGGGCTTTGAGGTAAACTACTTTTCCCCAAGAGTCTCCTGGAAGGCAGGCTAATGCATATGGAAAAAAACAAACCCACACTGAATAAGTCACTTGTCACTGGGAAAATGTCTCAAGCCTTAGTTTAAAGGGATGCGACATCGAGATGGGAGTGTTCTCTTCAAGCTGTACAAAACTAGACAGACAGATCAATTCCCTAATCATGAAAACATACTCTGTCTTCTTAATATGCCCTTGGGCAAATTACGCTCAGTCAAAATACTGTTCCAAATAACAAACTATTGAACAGTGATTTTTTATTATTGATGGAACATGAGTTCACCAAAGGAGAGAGTTACCAGATCATCTCACTTGCAGCAATTATCTCTGGCAACATTTTCAAACCTGCCAGGCACCCTGATCCTCAATATAGGTAGAGTTGTAGAGGTGCATTGTGTATTGAGTACCAGTAGATTCCTGGAAAAGGGAAGGAAGGCAGACCATGCTGTTGTAAACAAATGAATTATGCCTTCACCATTATGATAAAATACTTTAACATGTCCAGGGCGCTGCTTTTTTTTTTTTAATTAAAAGGAGCTGCATACTATCTGTAAGAGATTTAGAATGGTGCTTGGTGAAAGTCTGCTCTCATTCCATCTTGGCATACCCCATCTATGCAACAAAGCAGTGTGTGACTCCCTCTCTCATAGAATTTCTACTCTGTGTGCACAGTAATGAAAACCACACAGTCACTGCTCTCTTTATAACACAATCAAGCATCACATAGCAATTGGGGGAGAACGAGGAGAACTTTGAAAGGTGTTTACAGTCCAAGCACATATCACAAAAGAAAGTATAATGCTGCAATGTCTAAAAGTGTGGAACAAGCATTCATAGCTGTGCAAGAAAGCAGGTTGTAGGATAAAGATGGTTGGTTGTTCAGAGGTGTGCGGCTGTGATGATGCATAGTGGAAAATACCCCCCCCCCCCATTATTAAGAGTTATAATACTACTAGATTAGTGCATGGAGGTCACAAGTGTGGGGTGGGGAAAATACCCAGAAAATTAAGGAAAAAATAATGTCAAGACAATAGTTAGGGAATATATGTGCTGTGCCAGTGAGCCACACGTTAAAGTATTGAAATAAAACACTAATGGAAATTGTTGCAAAGTCACTGTTTGCAGTAGGGAACTTGCATTGCACACATGTATACTTCTATGCAGGCTTTTCCAAAATCTTAATTTTGTAACAGTGAGCTTGGTTTCATAAATAAGCCAGTCTTTCCATTGAAAATTAGCCTTTTTGGTGCTCCATCCTATAACAAACTGAATTTGTTGTTTAATTATTGTAAGCTGCTTTGGATCCGATCATGGAGAAAAGTGGGATATAAAATAAACACGCATGGGGTGCACAACACATTCAAATAGATGGTTTAGCAAAGACATGATCGTCAGAGATTATATTTTTGAAAGGCAATGGAACACCCTGAAATGGCTACTAGACTTTTCTATTTCTGCAGTTGCAAGGATATAGAAACTGACTATTTGACTACCTAAGTTAATATTCTGCTGACAGATTCCTGCAAGACTGACACATTTCACTTTTAAAGCCACCTTCCCCCTCCTAATTTGCTCCTGCTCCCAATATGCTGCTTAAAAATTATATTCTAAGTCTTTCTTCCTCTCACTGTGACATCTTCATTGCTGCTTCATTAACTGGTGCACCATGAGTGCATTTCATTACAGCCTCTCTCCTCACGCACTGTGCTGATCGCAGACACAGATACAAACTAGCTATCAAATGCTAGGTGGTATTTATCTTCCTCGCAATTCAAAAGAAGGGAAAATTGGCTAAATCATCCCAGAGGCAAACATACCCATATTTGTCTCTTTCCATCATCTTGTTCCCTCCAGCAGCTGGAAGGATATTTAGTTAGGAACAGTTGTTGAGCTCTGTATGCGTGTGTGTTTTAATCATCCTGAAAAGATTCCAGGTTTTGAGACAATCCATATCGCATCCCTTTGGGAAAGAGAGATCTGATCTGAAGCAGTTCTCAGTGAAGCAGCCAGCAAATAAGTTGAGTGATTGCCAGTGAAGGAAAAGATCTCCCTGTTTGCTTACAAAGGCCTTGGCATTTTCAGAAAACAGGCCTCTTTGAAATGATTTTTTTCTCGAAGAAAGGAGGAGGCTCTGTGAACAAATAGGGATGAGAAAATCTGTCAATTCTATTTTCCTTGTGTTCCTCAGAAACACACTAGCATTTTCTTATTTCATCCCAATTTGGTATTGACCTATGAGACTCTCCTTTCCCCACCAGCTTTCCATCATATATACTCCTCCCCCCAGCAAACATGCACACTTTCATGAATCCCCCCAATGTACATATTTTGTATGCTTTCTTCTCCCATGGACTAAAAAGCAGATAAAGGCATCGGAACATATTTTTTAAAAAAATTACACATTTCAGTTATGCACATTTTTCTTACCAAAAATGCAGCTTGATTTCCAAGAAGAGATGCACTTCATCCTGGTGTCAATCTCAGGAGTTGCAAAGTGGATCTTGTTATTCAAATATTCCAAATTGAAACTATTTTGTTTCCATTCCCCACAGAATGAATCAGAATGAATGTGTGTGTGATAAATCAGCATTCTAGTTTTGACCCAAGTGGTTCCCCACATAGTTGGATATCAGGAATTAACCTGCATCATTAGTATCCAAGCATAACCATATAACATATCTACTCAAAAGTAAGTCCCACTAAATTAGTGGGGTTTTTTTTCTTTTGCTGATATGAGGCTATGGACTCTAGCAGATATCTAGATCCTTGCTGTCCATGCCACTGTATTTTTAACCTTTTTTTATGAAGAAAAAAATAGTCTTCACCTCTTTTGTGTATGTGCCCTCAAGTCTCCTGTCGACCTATGATGACTCCATGAATTCCATCGGGTTTTCCTAGGCAAAGGTGGTTTTACCAATTCCTTCCTCCTCCTCATATAGGAAGAGAAAGGAGTAATGCATTTGGGTTGCCATGGCTCATTCCTCCAGTCTTGGTTGAACTAGGTCAATGAGTTCTGCTTGAGAATGAGTGTAGTGGTGGTGAGGAACCAGGCAATCTGAGGTAGTCTTGAAAGCCTTCGACTTTACAGCCTTGAAAATACTTGATTGAAGAAAAATGATTTTAATAAAAACTTTAAGAAGGCCTTATGAAAAGTTTGTTCCATTAGTGAAGTTATCTCAAGTTGGAGGTGATTTCAAAGATTAGCAGAATGTGTGAATGTGTCCTATGTAAAAGAAGACAAATTCATAACAATAGTATTGAAAGGGAGATACACATTCCTTTCTTTTGGCTGTTTATATATCTTTTTTTTTTTTTTTGCAGATGCAATATTTTGTCAATATTGACAAAGTGCTTTAAAATTCACTGGAACTTGCAATCTGTTTGAAAAGAATGGAATAGATATTTATGCACATCTGTGTCTAAACTGGTCTTTCCTTTTATCTTTTTTGCAGGTTACATGTGCAAATTTAACCAGTGGTGGAAAATCAGAAATTCTAAAAACAAGCAGTTCCAAATCCACGCTAAAGCACATATGGACAGAAAGTAGCAAAGACTTATCTATCAGCCGGCTGCTCTCACAGACTTTTCGTGGCAAAGAGAATGATACGGATTTGAGCCTGAGATATGATGCCCCAGAAACATATTCTGAGCAAGATCTCTGGGACTGGTTGAGGAACTCCACAGACCTTCAAGAACCTCGGCCCAGAGCAAAGAGACGGCCTATTGTCAAGACTGGGAAGTTTAAGAAAATGTTTGGCTGGGGTGATTTTCATTCCAACATCAAGACAGTCAAGCTAAACCTGTTGATAACTGGGAAAATAGTTGACCATGGCAATGGGACGTTCAGTGTTTACTTTAGGCATAATTCAACTGGCCAAGGGAATGTATCAGTGAGCTTGGTTCCCCCGACCAAAATAGTGGAGTTTGACTTGGCACAACAAACAGTGATTGATGCCAAAGATTCCAAGTCTTTCAACTGCCGCATTGAATATGAGAAAGTAGACAAGGCCACCAAGAACACGCTCTGCAACTACGACCCTTCAAAAACATGTTATCAGGAGCAGACCCAAAGTCATGTCTCATGGCTTTGTTCCAA
Source organism: Phrynosoma platyrhinos (assembly GCA_020142125.1). NCBI lineage: Eukaryota > Metazoa > Chordata > Lepidosauria > Squamata > Phrynosomatidae > Phrynosoma > Phrynosoma platyrhinos. Next base: position 95,778,590 of record CM034710.1, on the reverse strand, counting down.
GCCCTTTAAAGTAATCTGTATTTACATTTCCTTTTATAGTACAGATTATAAACTAGTACAGAAGGTGTGTCCTGATTACAACTACCACAGCGACACACCTTACTTTCCTTCAGGTTGAAGCAGAACATGTGTCTGAGACTGGACCCTGAGGAATAAATAATTAATAATAATAATAATAATTACAAAAAACATAAAAGAGGTCATATGACAGGGCTGTTACCTCAAAGAAGAAGGCCACAACTATTGCCTGGAATGTGTCTACACTCTGCTGCTGATGTCAACTGGCTGCAAATATGTTAGTGGAAACCAATTTAATGTCATTTCTGCCCAGTCAGCTTCATGTATCTCAGTCCAGTTGTAAATCACTATGGATTTTAAATAATGCCGTACACAGTTTCTCCCTCTATCTCCTTCCTCCTCTTTGCAGCTTGCATCTATTGAGATTCCTGTTAAGAGGGCTTTCATTGTCTGATGTATAATGTTCATCAAGCAAAAAGGATTAACTAGACAGAGAATGGTTTCTTAACACAGACTGTTATGGAAATCTCCTTTTAAAGTCTCAAATACATGATAATCAATAATCCCCACTCATGCATTCTATCATTTGGAGTAGCTGTACTGGTAAATAATACTGTGTAGGAGTAAATGCTTGTTAAAATGGGGGTGGGGGGATTGTGTGTCTAGAGTTCAGTATTTCTCTTTATATGAACACAACAAAGTATCGTGACTTTTCTCCAGCACACAGTGGGCACATTCGAGGTTGTGTAAGGTGGTCTTTTTTCTGCTGAGGAAGCCTGTGAACTAATAAAGATGAGCAAACATTTGGAATTTACACGTGAACAGACCTTCTGCTTTTTTAGTCATGAGGAAATGAGGCACATGTCACTGTGAACATGTAGAGTCAACTGAGACCATCAAGATGTCCTTCAGTCACCATGTAAGAAAGAAAAAAAAATGCCTACTAGGCAACATGTAAGTTGTAAGTGTCTGTCTTATCTTTATTACACAATATTGTAACAAATTAAATATCCTAGTCTTCATTTGTATGAATGGTTTGTATTGTACATAGTTTAACCTGTGTTATTTGAGCTGCTTATTAATATTAACTTGTAATTGTCTCTCTGCTTGTTATTGGTTAAAAACAAAAACAAGGGAAATGAGGAATCCATTTTATCAATGTAGCTGTAAACTCCATTTAAGAAGACAGAGTTCTGTACAAAGCATTTATTCAGCTGAAGTATTGTTGGAAGCTATACACTTACAACATTTACAATCTGTCTGTATTTAGATCTTTTACTTCCAGGTGAAAAAAGATTGAAATGTATATAAAAATAAAATACTTAAATTTGAGTTTCAATATGCATTCTGTAAGATGGTGGTTTAACTAGCACTAATGCAAGACTGAGTCAACAAGAGGAGTAAGTGACAATTTTTGCTACAAACCATATACTGAAGATTTGTAGGTCTGGCCTACCTGACTACCCACCCAAGATGTGTGGTAGTGTGCTACAGACCAGGTTCTTTATTATTATGTGGGATTTTATAGCACTTTTCAACACATGAAGTAGTTTATAATTCCTGTATCATGTACCTTCATAATACTCTTATGGGTTAAATTAGAAGGAAAGCAAATGGCAAACTTAGCATGATGAGAGCAGGATTGTTTGTTAAAAAAATAAGACTTGTGCCATTTTCAGGGTATAGCTTTGTAGGCAACTCCCAATATGAATTCTGTCCTCTCACAATTAATTTTTCTTTTAGTCCTCAAATTTCTAGCATTACAGTAATTAAAAACTTCAATTAAACATTTAGAAATACAGCATCCAAAAAGAAGGGGCAAGAAAAGTGACCAAGGGAATATGAACACAGCAACTATAAACATGGTTAACTGTGAAGGATTTTTAGTGTATTACTTTCTGCAATGCTAGAAATTTGGGGACTGGAATAAAACTCAATGGGGAGAGCAATTCTTATGGGAGGGGGGGAAACCTTGATTTTGCTCTTCCCCATGGCTATACTCCCAAGATGGGTGAAAATTTTAAAATGTAGTCTGTGCATGATGTGTTTGTGTGTGCATGCATACACATATATGTGTGCATGGGGAAGGGGGTAATGTTTCTCCTTCCCACTGTCTCTCCATGTCTCTGGTACTGCTTTTATTGGCTTCCCCCACATTCTGAATTTATCTCCCACTAGAAAAAAAAAATGGCTAGTAAAGCCAGAACTTGGAAACATTGGCTGGAATCCTATTTGGGGCCTAAGTTTAATAAATGAATTTATGTCTGTGGAAATTGGAATTGCTCAGTTCCATAACATCTGTATTCAGTAAAGAAGGGCTGCTGGCATGTTACTTAAGTAGGACAGCTGGCAAAATGGCCAATATGCAACGGCGTCGATACACAGTGAGATTGATGTGCATTGGGACCAGTGCACAATGGTCCCAATGAACAGTGGTCCCATTGTGCATTAGGACACTAACTATGAAGTTCCAATACACATCAGTACAGCCTAATACATATCAGGCACCCTTGCTAGTGTCCTGTTATGCATCTTCAAAATTCACCAACAAGGTTTCTTAGCACCTCTGCTACAATCCAAGTTAGACATAAAGTTGCATAATATAGACCGGGGTAGGCAACCTTTCCCCTTTAAGGGCTGAGGGACTTCAGCACCCAGAAACCTCAGCCATGTTGGCCAATAGTTCCATGTTGGCCAATAGCTCCTGGGATTCTGGGAGCTGAAGTCCCTCGGCCCTTAAAGGGGAAAGGTTGCCTACCCTTGATATAGACTGTCATAGAGGATTCCAGCCATTACTTTCTGAACTATTACACCATGAATCTCCAGCCAGTATAAGCACTGACCATCCTGGGGACTGTAATACAACCCCCCAATAATTTGTCCAACTTCTGGAGACTGAATTTCAAGAGAAAATGGCAGAAAGGCGAGGATTATTATCTTCCCATGCTGTCCCTTACATTCATCCACACTACAGCCTGTAATTTCTGGTACATTGCCCTTGGAATATACAGCACCTCCATGTCATTCACAAGCAACCAGTGGCAGAGTAATCATTTGAAAAAGGCACCACTTGAAGTTTGCTCCATCTTCAAACAAATGAATGCTAATGGATCTCTTCACAGTCCTGATGACTTGGAGCAGGCAACTTTATCATACAAAGCAAGTACAGGTATAGTGGGGATCACTTCAGTCATACAAACACAAACTCTTGTCTGTTTATCATATTTGTATCCCATGTATCTTCCAAAGAACTCATGTCCAGGTGTTACCTTTTTAACCTAATAACAACCCTGTGAGGTAAACCAGATGGAGGCTATGGTAAGTTTTCCAAAATTTCTCAGTGAGCCTCATGGGACTTCAATCTAGATAACGACAGTCTATGTTAGTGCTGTATCCTATAAAGCATGTTACTCTAGGTTCCTTTATATCCATTGTCTCTGGTATTTATAAATGTTTAGCAATCAGAGCTGGAAAAAAAGTTACTTTTTAAAGGCTACAGAACATCAGAGCTTGGATGAGTTGTTTTTTGGCTTCCTAAATTTCTCCTATAATGGAAGATATGAAAAGTTGGAGTCCAAAAAGTAACTTTTCCAAATGTTGATCTGCTTGAATCCAAAAGTACTGAGCAGATGGTTGGACCATCGTAAAAAAAGTTTATAATTTCTAAATCATTTATTTTCATAACTCGGTCTATCTGGTCTGTTAGTTTAGCCGTGTAAGTTTTTGCCAGTGCTGCTCCCTGAGTTCCAGTTATGTGAAGACTATGTCAAGGACTGCGCCTGGGGCCTTCTGTATACAAAACATGTATTCTGCTAGTGAGAAGTCTTGATTTATTTATCTGTCGCTATCAAGGCTGAACTGAACTAGTTTGAATAAAAAAGTCTAGAAGAGTGACTGATTTGAACTACAACTCAGAATCAATGGAAATTCTAAAATTCCTCCCATCTTCCCTTTGTCTTAAAAACCATAATAGCATTGGACTCTGGAGAAGAAATTCATACAGTACAATAGAGAAAGTTCTACTTAATCCATGCTTCGATGTATCCACCAATTGACATTTCTGCTGGACAAAGCTCTGTAATCTATTTTCACACCAGTAGGGATATACGGTGGAGTCAGTGTGGTGTAGTAATATTAGTGTAGGAGACTAATATGGGTAGTAATATAAGTGTCTGGGAGACCAGGGTGACTCCCTGTTTGATCATGGACACTGGATGATGATGGACAAGTCACACTCTCTTATCCTTAAAAGAAGGCAATGGAAAACCGTGCCAAGAAAGCCCTGTGATAAATCACTTTGGGTCACCATTAACATACAACAAAAGTGGGGATATACACATCTGCCAATTTCAGTTTCTCTTGATTATTACTTTTTCCAGTTTTTAATACAGTTCATCCTGACATTTTCCAGAATTTTCTTAATCTTTGCATGCAAATTTGTACACATTTTGTGTGTGTTCCTCCTTACACATGCACTTTTGTGAGTGATTTCTACATTTTCACAAGCAATTTTCCTAATGAAAATTCACTAATATATGCTTTTTGTGTTTACATTCCCCCTAATATAATTCTTATGTGCATTTTTGAACTAATATGATAGCTTGGTTTCAAAATTTGCTCTCCTAGGAATTTGGTAATTCCATTGCAATCCAGCTGAACCAGCAATGCTGGGTAAAGTGGGAAGAAGTAGGAAAAAAGGAAGACTGCATTACAGCTGGATTGTTTCCATCATGGAAATAATGGCCCTGAGTTTGCAAGACTTGATGACCAGGGCCCTTGGAAGTCTCTCATTCATAAGGTCATCATAAGTTGAAGGTCACTTTGTGGCAAATAACAAGAAATGTGCATTTTTATTTATTGGACAGCAAATTTTGAAGGATAGCCAAGTTTTGCACATTGATTCACAAGTGCAAAATTATCTAATTTTGCATTAAAATGCAAGCCAAACATTTTTTTCCTCTATTCCTACCCCTGCCTCCCACTCTTTTGTTGGTTACTATGTGGGTTATCATGCTCCTCAAAGGTAGTGTGGATACTTTAGTAGTCCTTGATACAATATGAGTTTACAGGTAGAGTGAATTCCTGGAAGAATCGCCTGTACTTTACAATTGCTATTTTTCTCACAGGGCCTTAGCTGACTGCTCAGAGGAGAGCGCAAAACCCTGGAGAGCATTATTAGCTAGGATATGTTGTAGGTACGAGGAGTAGCTTTGCTTATTGTTCTGGAAGGGGAAAAAATATGTGTGTGTGTGTTTAAACATGCAGTACCCTCTAGTTTTAATCCAGAAGCTTTGTCTGGAATATCTTGAAAAATTGAGAAAGACATGGAAGGTCTAGGCTACTTGGACATGTGCTGAACATCTTGTTTCCAACAGCTTCTCTTTCCATTTTGAAACATTATCAAAATAACGGATGCTTTAGACATTATAAAGTGAGGTTGATGAAAGGATTGGTAACTAAAAAGTATTATTGCCATCATGGAGTTAGGTTTTAGTTTTTAAAATGCCTTTTCCCTGCCATGTCTGGTTTATTTGAGCAGTTGGACACTACCCCATCCACAACATCTGGCTTAGGTTACTTACTCTCTGTTAGCCTGTTCCTGCGTGCTTCTTTACCTATAACCAGTCAGTTGCACGCCACACTTCCCCCTGTACCAGAAAATAATTAAGTATCATAATGTTGGAAGCCTAGTGAACCAGCATAAGGCCATATTCCTAAATTCAGTTAGCCATTAAATAACAAGAACTGATACCCTTCCAAGTGGGGAAGAAGAGGACAAACCAGAACTAGCTGGCTCTGTTCAGTTGACTTTGAGATCACCTTCAATTGGCTGCTCTTCTTTACTAATCCTGCACCTGTCCACCTTTTACACCTGTTCTTTTCCTGGGACTGGTGGATTCCACAACATGCATTATAGTCTGTTTACCTGCATCCAAGCCATTTCTGGACCTGATTCTATGTAGTCGGTAAAATTATTTGCCTAAGCATACAAAGCTGAAAGTCGGTGATTCAGACAGGAAATGTGCTAGCTGCATATCAAATGAATTCATTAGTTAAGCTTCCAAATGAATTTGCAAATGAATATATAAACATTTATCTAGGAATACTGATC
>CM034710.1:95760274-95772360 GCA_020142125.1 Phrynosoma platyrhinos | reverse complement strand
CTTCACTTAACTTTGGTCTGTGTAGCAATTTTGGCCATTACAACTACTATTTTTCAGTTCCCCAAATTGAACAAGCCTGAGATGTTACTTTGGGGGGGGGTGAGGATTACAACTCCTAGAATCCCTCAACCAGCATGGCTGTTCTCTATGCTGACTGGGAAGGATGCTGGGAGATATAGTCCAAAAAGTAATTTTTCCAATCTCTGGGGGAAAAACCCCCACTGGATTGATACTGACTATATTAGCCTTGATTGATTCAAGTTTTACTTAAAACTATCCTGTTTAGTAAACACTAATTCTAGATATTTTTCACATTAAATATAGTGATGTGAAAGCCCTACATGTTTATATAATCCTTAGAATAATAGAATCATAGAGTTGAACTTAACTAAAAGAACATATTGACTCATCAAGTGCTGGTATTGGTCACACTGCACTGACACATCATGTATCCAAACAGGGTTCTTAAGTAAAACAGGAATATCTTTTCACATCTATCAAACTTGTACCATTTTGTTCTAAATGCCTGTGTATCTGCAAGAGAAGGGAAGAATCTGTGTATGTAATGAGGTCTTTAAACTTGTTTACTAGCTTTTAATTCTTCTTACAGCCTGATTCTAATTACCTTATGTTTCCTCAAAAAGGTAGTCATAGTGTTTGCTTTTTAATAAATAATCTTGAAATTGCAGCTATAGTCTCTTTCAGGATGTAGATCACTGATCAACAGCAGGAACTTATGTTGACTAGTTCTTGTTGATATAAATAGAATCTAGCATACTGGTTTTTCATCATAAACTAAAAATGGTTTTATGATTTTGCTGTGTTTTAAAGCCATGATTAGAAATCCATTATTTTGGATAGACAAACATGCTTGTGAAAAAATGTGTTTATTAAAAGCAGATAGAAGTAGGGGACAAATGCAACATATTGTCATTTTCATCTCTTGAGTGTGTTCTTTCTTTCCCATTATATTCTCTGTATTACCTTTCCCCATTACAGAATTAAAGTTCTGCATTGGGTTCACAATATTGCCATGTGTCATGTGCAAAATTCTTTTAAATGTTTATTGTCAAACTGATTGATAATATGGGATTCTGCATCTTTTGTGAGTATATGTAAATCTATATTATATTTTAAGAGTTTGCCTATTTGCTATACAAATCCATGTTCAGTCACAGAATTACCACAACAGATGTGTTATCTAATAGGACTAAAATGAAGACTGTAGTAAGGTTTTGGGCCTGATCCATCAACTGTTTGGAGCACTTCCTGTAAAACACATCAGAGATCTGAATTTTTGTTGTTGTTCTACAGAATACACATATGAACCAGTTTTAATGAAACCTGATTATTTAGACCTAGCTTGACATCCTAAATATTTTCATGCAAGTTCAGGACTGATCAGCAAACACTGTTTTTTTTTTAATTACTGGTTTTGTTTAAATTTATATGGAAATTTGAGTGAAATGAATTTTGAAGATTGCAGATGCTATGCACAATGTTTTATGTCATTCAAACCATACATTTTCATTTAAAAAACCAACATTCACATAGGTAACATTGGCTAAATTTTCTTGTATATTACTGTCCTTGTTATCACTCTCGTCCATATTATGTTTGTAGCTATTATTGTGACCTTTTCCCAAATAACTTGTATACCAGGAGAACTGCAGTGCAGAACAGACAGGAATTTGAAGGAACATTAAAGGAAAAAACAATATTTCACCAGGGCATAGACCTAAATCTCCTTAATTAACATTCTTTGTTCATTGTATAGTATAAAGGTAATTGATCTATGAACATTTCATTGCCTTTCCAGAATAAATAAAGCAATAATGTTTTACAGAAGACTCATTACTTCTGTTCCACTTTTATTCAGAGGCACCCCTAATATCTGTATGAAAGACATAGCTCTCATAACAAGGTTGTCAGTTATTGAAACCATCAAATTCACATAAACATCAACATATTCCATGTGTCAGTGTTCAGTGTCATTTGAAGAATTACCAAGTCATTCTTACCAAGCCACACTTTTTTTTTAGCAACAGTACTAGCTGTACTGAAGTACTTATATGCCTGTCAAAATTTTAGGCTCCCACTGTAGCTTTCCTACTTCAGTTGTTTGGTGTACTAAAATCAACATAATCTTCTATATTAGGGTGACTGAATATTGCATAGGTTCATCTGGCAAGATCATCAAGGTAAAGGTAAAGGTTATCAAGTCATGTCTGACCATAGGGGGTGGTGCTCATCTCCATTACTAAGCTGAAGAGCCAGCATTGTCAGAGACTACTCTGTGATCATATGGCCAGCATGATTGCATAGAATGCTACCTTCCCACCAAAGTGGTACCTATTTATCTACTTGCATTTGCATGCTTTCAAACTGCTAGGTTGTCAGAAGCTCGGACTAGTGACAGGAGTTCACCCAATCATCCAGCACCTGGGCCTTGAACTGCCAACCTGCTGATCTTGCAATCAACAGAGTCAGCATCTTAACCACTTGACTCACTGCACCCTCGAGATCATCAAACACAACCACTAAAAAGCAAACTTTATTATATAGTGAAAAGATCTTCTTTATATAAAATGAATATTTTTATAGAGTGGAGCCCAGAAACTTGGAGCCACTGTTCTCTCTGTGTGTATGATAACCCTCAGACTCCCCTAGCTAGCATGCCCAGTTGTCCTGGTGATTAGGGGAATCTTGGAAATTGTAATAAAAAAGTAACTTATCCCAAGCTCTGGAAGAATCTAAGAACCTGATGCCCTCCACATATTTTGGACTAAGACTTCAATAACTGCAGACCATTAGTTCTGATGGCTAGCATTTATCATACTTGTAGAAATGGGTTGTCTACATCCATCAATGAAGTGAGAATAACTCATTCCCTAGTTGGAAGATATTTTGCCCCTGTGTAATGAAGAGGCAGAATAGTATTGTAAGTGATATTCCCATGAAGCAAATGCAGATTGAGAGGACAGAAAACTAGATTATTCAGATTATCTCATATCTCTTTTTCAATAGAAATAGCAGTAAGGTGAACATGCTTCTAATAAAGTACCAGCAGAAGCAGGTGAGCTGTGCATCTTCTTTGGCTCATGCATATTTCAGGAATAAGGGAATGCTATAAGACCAAGTGCCACCTATCTTATATTCTGTTTGCAGTGAGTACCCAGATTTCCTTGGGGAAGAAGGTCAGGGGCATCATTGATTTGGCCATTATTGAACTGATTTAGTGCTTTCTGGAAGGGATCCATGGACCCTTGCAAACTAATTGCCAGTAACAAATAGCAGTGAATCAATTTATACTTCTTACAATGCCCCAAATGTCCCCAACACAATGTGAGTTGTTCAAGTGATGGATCCTTCGATCTCCCATTTCTTCCCTAGAAACAGAGACCAGCAGGATCTGCCAAGACAAAAGCCCCCTAGCAGTTGCCTAAGGGTGCCAGGTGCTGAAACTAGGCCATGAAGGTGATGGCTTTCTACTGTTGTTCATCTAGTAAACAGGGACATGAAGTGCTTGTGTATCACCACATTCTTGCTGCTTTATTCAGATACTCACTGTGCTTACACTGTGAGTTAAACTGAGAAGTCAGACTCCTTTTTCTTTTAAGCTGTTTCTGACTAAAATTTTATATGAGATAGTTTCTTGGAGGGAAGCAGAAACATAAAATAAATAAGGATTATAGAAAGGAAGGGGAGTAGCCAGAGTGTCAAATAGGTCAGACTCTGGGGTTGAGAGGTCTGAGTGAGGTAAGAAAGTTAAAGAGACTTTCTTAAAACAGCTGGTTTACCCATGGGAAATGCCAGCAGTAAATGTCCCACAGTTGCCTTGATACATTAGCATTTTTGGTCCACTGTGATGAGTTTAAATGGCAGGTTCTGGATATTTTTTATTGTTAGAATCAGAGAGCAGTCATCAGTGGTGGGATCCTGACATCAACAAGGGGATTCTGATAGTTGCTTAAGTTGCAAAGATGAGTATCTTTGGGTTGGACTAAGTGATTTTTCAGAAATTCCAAGAGTTTAAATTTTTCATAGCTTTAAGGGCCAGTGAAGTTGGTGGAGAATGGGCTGTATAACAGAATCGATGTCATTGGTTGTGATTCTGTATCACTACATAAGTATCTTAGTTATGTAGCTAAATAGGATATCCCACCTGGCACCTGTCCCATCCTCACTTACTGGGCAGCAGCTGGTGAGAGTGACAGGGGTCAGTTCCCCTGTTGATCAGGAAGAAGCTGACTGATGTTCCCACCTGCTCCTATGAGTGATCTCCCATGTGACAATCAGAAGCTGGATCCTAGTTGCAATTCCCCTTCATATTGGGATTGCTTGCGAAAGGGGTGTGTGGGAACATCAGTAAGCTGCTTCTCAATCGACAGTTGGAACAAACCCTGTTGTTTGCTGTGGCTGCTCCTCAATAAATTGTGACTGGGGGACTTTGATGTTCCCTACTTATTCCAAAAAGTAGTGAATACATAGGGATCATTAATATAACTACACATTCTTAACTGCCTTAGTAAATTCCAGACATTGTCAGTAAGCTGGGCTGAGATGAGAATAAATAAATAAATAACATTAATAGTTGTAAATTCCTTGAAGTGATTCATGCTTTTGCATACAAAAGGTCCTGTATCTCTTGCCTTTGAACTGAACAATTCAGCCCAAACTTCCTTTAAAAAGGGGGAGGAGCTTATTTCAAACTTTCTACTTCCTTCTATCCTTTTTTCCTTAAGTATGTGCAAATTCCATATCTGTTCTTTTCTGAATGCCATCTTTCTTTCTTTCTTTCTTTCTTTCTAAAAAAGAAGTTTGGATTCCCTCTTTTCTGCACAGTATCATTAGTGATCATTTGCCATTAGAAAGTAAGGTGAGAGGAAAGTTATTACAGCAAGGAAAGGAAGAAAGAGGAAAATGGAAATAACACAATTTTAAACTATGGATTATCATAGTGACTCATGTACTGAGCTGCTGGTGGTGGGGTCTCCTTCCTATTGTGCAGAGATGGATCCCCTCTGACTCAGACCATGAGCTGCCACAGGTGGAGATACAGACAACCATGTACTACATGGCAGTTCCTTAAGAGTATACACAGAGGAAGGTCTTACCCAGTGATTACCAGACTCTGGCCTTCCAGGTGTTTTGGACATCAGCTCCCAGAATCCCAGACCAATGGCCAAGATGGCTGAGGCTTCTGGGAGCTGAATCACTGGACAGAAAGTATTTGGTACACCAGGAGTGGCCAACTTGCTGGAGATGTGGAGCACATATTGTCCTCTTTGGAACCCATCAAAGGCAACAGTCTATCATTGCTCAATGTCTTTGGGCAACTATTAATATACTCAGTGCAGCCACTCACAGAAATTACAGAGATTCCATTGGGAAATTTATCAGATGGAATGAATGTACCTTATTTCCCTAGAGAACATGGTTCTGCAAACACAAGCTCTCTGCACACTTTCTTTCTCAGCAGAATTGGTGGGATTTGGTCATCAGTGGAAACTGGCATCATCAATGAGCTGGGGGAGACACAGAGATGGTTGAGGGAATGTTTTACCTCACCTCAATGTACTCCATATATTGAGCCAAACCTTCTGATGCTTTTATTTCCAGAATTATTTTTGATTGACAGAAAGACAGAGTGGTAAGTCAACTAACTCTCCACATAGCTGAAACACACCATTGGTTGATTCTGCAAGCAATGATAGCTACCATAAATGATGGGTATTGTGCTTTCTGCAACTGGACTTGTTTATCTCGGACTGGCCTTTTTAGTCATCAGTGCGCTTGCAAAAAGCGTGGGATGAGTCCTTCCTGAATCTTCGTTTGCGAAGAAAAGCCAGAGAGAGAGAGACCAGAGAGATAGATAGGAACATAAAACACTGCCTTACCCTGAATCAAACCATTGGCCAGTATTGTCTAGCCTTACTGGAAGTGGTGCTGCAGACCTTCCTATCTCTACCTGGAGATGCTAGGGATTCAAACAGGCATGTAAGGCAGGGGCTCTATCACATTTTCTCATCCACTTCTTTGTAAGTGGTCTTCAGCAAATACATACAACCTTAGCACTAGAGGAAAATACCGTTGCACTAACACTTTGCTGACCTATAGCTAATGGGCATGCTGTCTAGGGAAGATGGTAGTTATAGATCCTTATCATACTATACTGTTATAACACTATATTCCACTTTAATTGCCATGGCAAAATCCTGTAGAGTTTTGGGCTTTGTAGTTAGTGAAGCCCAAGAGCTTTCTGGTTGAGGATTCTCTTGCCAAATACAGAGCTCAGAAAAGTTACAATGGCCATAAACCCTCAGCCAGTGGCCAGCCTGGCTGGGGGATTCTGGGTTTTGTAGCCTCTCCATAACTTTCCTAAACTTTTGTTTAAAGAAAGATTGGAACAAACTGGGTGCTTTTGTAATTTTCACCATAATAGATAGAAAGGTATTTTTTAAGTGTCAAAGGATGCCCAGATGGCCATTAATTGAACTAGACAAGCTGAGGGAGAGTATATGCCAAGGTTTTTGTTTAGATCAAGAAATTGCATAGAAACTGCATTTTATAGTATAAAATCTAATAAAAAATTATTCAACAGCAACAGCAAAATTCATCTCATCAGTGAGAATGTTTAGAGTTTAAAAAGTAGTCTCTCCTCAGGTAAGCTGTTGTTATTTATTTCTGATCATTAGTTAAGCCTTAACAAACTTAGCTGACTGATGATCTATGCTTGTCATCCTGACACAAGAAGTGAGAAAGTCGATGTTAAGTCTGATGCTTTCTATTTGTCTTATGCTTGCTTGCCTTTCCCAAGCTTTGCAACTTGCCTAGAATCAGAGGATTAGGAAGTAGGAAGGAACACAAATAATATGTAGTCCAACCCCTTGCTATGGAGCAACACACATCTAAAATACTCCTGAAAGTGGACATCCAATCTCTTTTTAAATACTTCTAAAAGAGTCCATCACCCTAGAAAATAATCTGTTTCACTGTTAAACAGTTCTTTCTGCTGAGCACTTTTGGTTCAGGTGTACTTCTTAGTATACCTTAGTATTTCTTGTAAGCTGCCTTACAGCTTCCATCAGCCTGATGCAGTAACACCATTTGTATAGTATAATGGGATCTGAGCCCAATTTGGTCCAAGTCAGTTGGACTAAGGGGGGTTGCAGACTGCCAGAAATAGTGCAAATTGAGTCCACTTTTAGGGTTAGGGTTAGTGCTAGGGAATCATGGGAACTGTATTTTATTGTGGCACCAGAGCTCTCTGACAGAAAAGGCTCAATGTCTCAGAAAAAAACAACAATTCCCATGATTCCCTAGCACTAACCCTTACCCTAAAAGTGGACTCAATTTACACTATTTCTGGCAGTCTGCAACCCCCCTAAATTTCACATCAGAGTTGATGTCCAGTGCCTGAATTGATTTGGACCAAATTGGGCCCAGATCCAAATCAGTTCAGACACAAATCTGATCTGGACCCTACATTTGAAATGAGATTTAGAAATTCATTTTTTCTGTCCCATCCTGGGACCCAAGGTAGCAAATTTGAATTCCTTTTTAGAGTCCACCATGTCTCCACATGTTATTCAGATCAATATATATATAACCATAAAATGGTTATTTCATCTCTCTCTCTCTGAAATAACTTCCTGGTGCAAGCCAATAGGAGAGGACAGAAAAATTGAATTTCTAAACCTCTTTTCAGATTTGGGGTCCAGATCAGATTTGTGTCTGAACTGATTTCATTTTGGTCCAAATCAGATCAGGCACTGTACACCAAATCTGATGTGAAATTTAGTCCAACTGATTTGGATCAAACTGGGTTCAGATCCAATTCAATGAATTGGGCTCCAACCCCAAACAGGGGTTTGTTCACAGACCTGGTTTCAATGTTTATTGCTATTCAAAGTTGCTTCAATTGTTTTTGAGTCCTCTTGTCTTCAGTAGAATTTAAGAAACATACATTTTGAGGAATGTAATGAAAGGCAGGGGTAACCTGTGCCTTGAATATGCTTTGGACTACAACTCCCATTATACTTTACCAATGACCTTGCTACATCAGGCTGAAGGGAGCTGTAAGCCAAAGTTTTTGGAGGATCAAAGCCCTGACAAGCCTTGACCAAGGATTAGATAAAAATTGTTGTCAAAATTGCTTGCCAAGATCCTTCATCAGAGACATAAATGCATCACTACATCTGAACTCCTGACTTCATCCCCCAAACCGCCAGCAGCTGGATTGAGGCCTGTTCTGCTGGTGATCAGGGTACAGCAGGATGACATTTACAATCTCCTCCCACCAGTGGACCCTACTTTTGACTGTCACTTCAGAGATCATTGGTGGGAAGGAGTTGGAAACATCATATTGCTACACCTCAGTTGGTAGAACAGATCTCCATCACTTGATGTGGCTGCTAGCTGTTAATGTAGGTTGTGGGGGGCATTTGCACTCATGCCAATGGTGTTGTAATGATGAAGACAGAGCATGATTGAATATGGAATAGCTGCAGATGTGTAGCTCTAGATCAGGGATAGGCAACCTTTCCTCTTTAAGGGCCAAGGGACTTCAGCTCCCAGAAGCCTCAGCCATAGTGGCCAATAGTCCCATGTTGGCCAATAGCTCCTGGGATTCTGGGAGCTGAAGCCCCTTGGCCCTTAAAGGGGAAAGGTTGCCTACCCCTGCTCTAGATTATGAATCCATAACTGCAATATGGGATGCTAGACAGAAATATGTACCGGTACCATATCTATGTCTTGATTTGGTCATGCTTTCTAGAGCCCCTAGTCAAAACACCTGATGGGCCAAAGGGTGAGAAACACTACAATATTCACAGTTGTTATTGCATGCTTTCAAGTTGTTTCTGATTTATAGTGATCCTAAGGCAAACCTGTCATAGGGTTTTCTTGGCAAGATTTGTTCAGAGGTGGGTTACCTTTGCCTTCTTCCAAGGCTGATAAAGTATGTCTTGCCCAAGGTCACACAATGAGTTTGCATAGCTGTGTGGGGATTCAAACCCTGATCCAGAGTGATAGTCCAATTCTCAAACCACCACACCATGCTGGCTCTCAATAGATAGAATTGTGAAAATCTGAAGACTCATGGAGGTTATGGTTGTTTAAGACTTTACATTATATGCTTTTCTTATAAGAGGTTTAAGAATGGAAAATGAATACTTTTTTTTTGAAACTCTTTCCTTTAATATTTTTTCATAAAATAGATAGCTGTTTATTTATGAACATACTTGCCTGACATCCCAAATAGCACTTTTCTCATTTATGAGCAAGGCTAATCTGAATCAGAAGTACCAAAATAGTTTGTCTTGCAGAAAAGCTGTTCTGTCGCCCAAATCCCTTAGCAAAATCCCTCTGCAAATAATGATCATTAAAAAAGAAATTCCATTTTCAAAAGATAAAGGAACCCAATGAAATGGATATAAATCCATGAGCTTTGCCCACTAGTGCTTCTCCTGCAAGTTTCCAGCAAGTCTGATTTTCCCTGCCTCATTCTCTCTACTCCACATCCCAGGATCTTTCAGGAGGGGTCTTTGGATTGCTTAAGAGACTTTTGTGAAGCTGAGGGGTAAGCATCCTTTGCACGACTGCTGCACAGAATAAAACATTGTCTTTGTCCTAAAGTAGCCACAGTGAATAAGTTCAATTGCTTCAGTAAAAGTCAAATTAGTCACAACATTGGAGAAATTTATAGCAGCCTCCCAACTCATTTTTTAGTTAGAAAGGAGCTATAGGTGGCTGAAGCTGGGAGAAGACAATGGGCATGGAAAACAAGGAGTGTGCCCAACTTGTTCTCCAGTTGATTTTCTTCTTTAAAATCACATCCCCATGCTTGCTTCCCATCTTCCTTCTCTCCCACCATTTACATGTCAGCAATCTGTATCATTGGAGTATTCAAAGAAAACTGATGGGCACCACAGCTACAGTTTCTTTCATTGTGGCTCTAGTCTGGCTCCATCCACCCTACAAGAAGTCATTGGTCTACTTGAGCTCTGGTGTGCCTTGATGTTTCTAATCATACTTTAGTTCTGAATTTTGGCTTGTTCTTTAATCTTGGTTTATCCCTTGATCTTGACAGTTCCTTAGTACTGGCTCACTTTAGATTTCTGTCTAAGACCCAGCTCAAACACCTATGAAGAAGCTTAGTGACTCATGAAGATTATCAGTATATCATAAAATGACTACAGAAAATTAGAATCATCTTATCCATACATTCTGTCTATTCAGAATCAGAATGAATGATAATTGCCATCACTGTAGTCCAGTCTTCCCAGTCCCCAGTACTTGTTGTTTGATTTAAAAAGGGTAAGATAAAGACCTAGTAAGAGATTAAAAGAGAATGCTTCTCATTATCATTCCCATTACAGTCAGCCCTCCATGTTGGCAGGCTAGATATCTATGGATTGGAGCATCCACAGGTGGCCCTGCCCCATTATAGTCAACGGTAGCATGAACACAGCCACACCGATGTGACCATGTACATGTTAGTGTCCATTGACACTAATGGGACTGGAGGCCCCACATTTTTAGTATCCACGGGGGGTGGGTGGGTGTCTGGAACCAAACTCTACCAATACAAAGGGCCAACTGAACACCATTCTGAAGTACTTTTTTTATGTGAAAATGGCTGATATGAACCATGACAATGGCTGCTATTAACTGCTGCCAATCCAACTATGAGTTATTGCTGACCCTATGAATGAGAGACCTCCAAGTCACCTTGTTATAAATAGCCCTGCTCATGTCTTAAGGCCTAAGCAGACTGCCAGAAATAGTGCACATTAAATTGAGGCACTGCTCTGGCTCAGTGCTAGGGAATCATGGGAATTGTATTTTTTTTCTGGGACATTGAGTCTTCTCTGTGAGAGAGCTCTGGTGCCACAATAAATTACAGTTCCCATGATTCCCTAGCACTGAGCCAGGGCAGTGCCTCAATTTAATGTGCACTATTTCTGGCAGTCTGCTTAGACTGCTTGTTCCATGGCTTCCTTGATTGTCCACCTGTAACGTAGTTTTTCTCATTTCCTGCTGCCTTCTACTTTACCAAGCATCATTGTGTTTTCTAATGTCATCTCTTATCTTGATATGTCCAAAGTAAGAACAGTTTCAGCTTTTAGGCAGAGTTCAGGCCTGATTTGCTCTCAGAACCACTTCCCCGCTCCCTTTTTGGAGTCCATGGTATCCTTAGCACTATGTTTTAAATGGGTTGATTCCATTCATATTAGCTTACTTAACTAGATTTCACAACCATAAGTAGAAATTGGAAGTATGGTGACATGGACAAACCTGACTTTGGTATTCAATGATATATCTCTACACTTGAATATCTTGTCCAAGTCCTTCATAGCTGCCCTTCCAAATTCTAATCTTCCTCTGATTTCTTGACTGCACTCTCCATTCTAATTAATCACTGAGCCTAGATGTGGGGAATCTTTAACTATTTCAGAGTCTTCATGGCTGACATAAGGCTAAATCAAAGTGCTAGTCCCACTAGGGTAGACACATGGAATGAATTGCTGGTGGTGGGGGGAGATTAAATTTGGTGTTTTTAATTGGTAAATAAAAGGCCAAAACAGGAGCGGTATATTCATGATCAAGTTCTGAATTGAACTGATACTTCCCATTGTGTGACATATGGAGTTAATTAAACCTTTATATGTTGGAGGTGACTGTGCTTGTGATAGGAATTAATTCTGACTTTTCTGGGAAGTCCTTTCCCAAGACTTTTTATTTCAGTTGATAGGTTAAATATTTAGAGAATGCAGGGCATAAAACTGTGACGTATACATGGGCAAAGATAGCAAGAACATGCAGGAGAATTAAGGGAGCTGTTCCTCAAGAAAAAAGAACAAATGGAACCTAAAAAGTGAACACACAAGATACATTTTTGGGAGAATCTAAGTACTCCAATGGTGAGGCAAACTCTCCATTATCAGTCTCAGAATCCTGTTTGGAAAAGCAAAGTTTTATTTCTCTCTCCAAGCAAAATCTAATTCACTGAGAGTGCTAGGTGGTCCATTCTCTTAGGGCCATTACAGACTGCCAGAAATAATGCAACTTGAGTCCACTTT
>CM034710.1:95691696-95706997 GCA_020142125.1 Phrynosoma platyrhinos | reverse complement strand
GCAGCAGTGGTAGGACTGGCCTGGGGCTGGTCCGAAGGTCTCGGGGGCCCGGATCCAGCCCCTGGGCCGTAGGTTGCTGACCCCTGGCTAAGACTGTCACTCTTATGGGTGACTGGTAATTGATATGTATCAGCAAGATTGATGTATGATTAATTTGTGTCTGATAGACAGGGAAACATCTGTACCAATATCCATGTTTTCTGGACCAAGTGTAGGAAAATATAATAGCTAGGTTTCTAAAGCGTTAAACAGGCGGGCAGGAAAAGGCAGCAGGAAGCTGTCTTTTTCAAAAGCTGTAGCAACCACACCACCAGCCCCGAGGACATGTTGAAGGTGGTCAGAGCAACTGTATTGGGGAGAGGGAGTGAATGTAGCTTTTCTGAAGCTGTATTCAAGCTGCAGCAACAGTACCACCAGGCTCGAGCACATGGTGAAGGCAGACGGAGCAATCAAACAAGGTAGCAGTAAACATGGCTTTGAGCTGCAGTGCTGCTTTAATTTTTTTTCTTGCTATGTTGGCATCACTGGGCACCTGCACAGTGCCTGAGGCAATGGCATCATGGATGTCATGTTGTCTGTGTGGCCTGCACTGGCAGTCAGCCTGTAATGCATGACCAGAGGAGCCATTGCAATGATGGCCCTCTTGACCACAGTAACAACTGCATTCATGGACGATAGTGATGACAGAGATGAAACAGAAGAGACAGCTGCTAGGGTGGGTGCCACAGTCATTGAGCAGTGTACCGATGCTGTTGCCCTCTGCCAGCAGAGAGACACCCGTGCTGTTGGTGGATGTTCCCCAGATGTACTGAGTGATGGGATGGGTTTGTCACATCCATATGGTCTGATGAGCAATGGAGGTCATTCTTCTGAATGCCTCATGCCATCTTCCATAGGCTAGTGGAAATACTGTGTCCTGAACTGCAGAGATCAGACACTACCATGAGGAAAGCCATCCCTGTGGAAAATGGGTTGCCATGTCCATCTGGGCATTCATCCATAAAGGCAGCTACAAGCAGATGGCAGAGCAGTTTGGGGTTGGTTCTACCATTGCTGGGGAAGTGTTGGTGGCATTTGCCTTGATCATGGTGAAGCTACTGCTCTTCAGGACCATGTACCTGTGGGATGCATGTCTGGTAAGGAAAGTCCCATACCCTTGTCCCTTATCCTCAGCGTACCTGTGCACCTGTGCCATTCCTCTCATGGTTCCCTCTACATTCTCTCATTATGTATGCACAAAGGGGAATGACCGGGAGTGCCCTCCCTGTGTACCTGCCCAGAGTTGTCATTAATCCCCCGCTTACTCTTTTTGTGACCTGGGCTTCCCTGACATCAGCTACCCCCCCTTGAGGTGCTTCCCTGACCTCAGCTAACCCCCCCTTGTGGTGCTCTCACGGCATTCCTGCACAGGTACTCCAGAGTTGTCATTAATTCCCCCACTTCCTCTCCTTTCTTGTCACCCACAGATTATAGACAACTTCGCTGAGCTTGGCTTCCCCCAAGTAAAGGGCACCGCCGACAAGTGCCACTGTCAGATTGTGCCACCCTTGGGGCAGAGGAATGAGTTTGTCAACTGAAATGACACCTACTCCATTGTTCTCCAGGGGACATGCAATAACACAGGACATTTTGTGTACATGGACTTGGGCTGGGCAGGGGTCAACCCATGATGTGAGGGTGGCAAGGAACTCCATCATCTTTGGGACCATGGAGGCTGGCATCTACATGCCAGAGAACTCCATCATTACCATCAAGGCCCAGCAGATTGCCTCCCTCTTGCTCACTGTCAACACCTACCCCATTCAGAAGTGGTTCATGAAGCCCTACCAGGGCACCACCTAATGCCAGGCAGAAAGGACTCAACAAGAAGCTGAATCATGCCAGGAATGTGTTGGAAAGGCTCTTTGGGTGACTGAAGCTTCAGTGGAGGTGCCTCGCTGCCCCACTTCTTGTCGCAGAGGAGAATGTCACCTCTATCATTGCCTCATGTATCATCTTCCACAACATCTGCAAGATGAAGGGCAGGGTGCTGGATGAGGGACTGCGCTACAGGTGCTGCTTTGTGCTGCCCCCCTCCCCAGTGGCACCCATGGTGGACAATGATGTTGTGAAGCAGAGAGAAGGGGAGGCCCTGGCAGAGTTCTTTGACACTGGGAGGAAGCATCCCTTTTTCCCAGACACGGAGAGTGGGGACGAGGAGGAGAGTGGGGACGAGCATGTGCCTGTTCCTCTTCTTCCCCCCCTTACCCCTTGGGCCTTCAACTGTCACTGGAGAGGCAACTGAAAGCCTGGAGGGTGGGGAGGGGGAGAAGTTCTGCTCCAGAAGGTGGAAGCCCTGTCACCAGCACCTGTTAACAACCAGCACCGGAAGGCCTTTTAGTTTGGGCACTGATTCCCTAAAGGTTTGCCATCACTGTCCTAGGGCACTAGTGTACTGTGACATGATAAGCAGGTCAATAAATATATCCTATCATCCACATTCTGTATTCATGCTCTTATACAGTCATTCCTAACCATATGCCTCAGGGACACATGGACACACACACACACACTATGAAAAGGGAATGGAGGGGTCATTCAGTACTGGTTTTCCTGGGCATTGACAGATACAGTGCATCAATGACCAACTGTCTCTGTTACAATGTATCCAATCCCTAAAATTCAGTCTTCCCTAATGGCCCATCTGATTGTAATAATTGCTAGCCCAGGGGGCAACCATTAGAGTTCCTGATTCAGACTTCAGCTCTGAGGATCTCTGTTGGCTAGGAGTCAGGTAAGGCCATTTCCTCTCAAGTACAACTACACATAAATTCCCCTGCAGACCTCCACTGCCTACGAGGACAATGATGGTGACCAGGAGAAGGAGAGTGCCCATCTGGACTGCATACTGGACATGTGAGGAGGAGGTCCTTGATGCTTTCACTGAGGAGGGTAAGAAGCATGATGGTGAGCACTAATTGCCCTAACCGGGTTTTTTATAATCAGGCCTCTCTTGCTCTCCAGTGCCAGGGCTTTGTGAGGACCCTCCAACAGTACCAAACAAAGTTGAAAACACTGGAGGGGGTCTTCTTTGAAACCTGAAAGATTCCACAGCCCCCTCCTGCTGGAGTTGGGTGGTGGTGGCCCTCCTTCTTGCACTCTCCTCCACACTGCCCCCTCTGCCACCAGTGCCACCCTAGGCCACCCTCATGATTTGCACAATATCACCTTGCAGACTAGTCTGCACTTCCAGGGTGGAAGTGAGGTGCTCCTGCTCCTGGATGGATCTCTCTAGCAACTCCCTCTGCTCCCTCCGTTGCTCTGCCTGCTTCTTCCTGAGCTGATGGGCATGGTCCCCCTGTTCTAGGAGTCCCCTCAGGTTGTCTGAGCTGCAATCCATGAGGTGATCCATGACACTAGCAGTTGATGTGGCTGCTTGAACAATGCACCCTCTTCTTTTGGATCTCAGCCAGTCTGTGTCATTGCTGCTCTCAGATTAGCTACTTCTTGTCCTATGACACATAGCACAGAACATGGTTGGAACACAAAACATGTGCTGTAGGGATCAGGGGGGAGGGGAGAGGTAAGGGCAAGGCAGGGTTGTGTAGAAACACTGGATACATGCAGCTGGTGCTTATGCAAGGGACACGATCAATAAGACACACATGACACAAACATTACCCCAGGAGCACCCCCAAGCATGCCAGGTTGTGTGCAGTTGTGTGCAGTTCTGTGCACATGCATAGAAAACATCACAAAAAGCCATGCAAAGTGCCCTGCCTATTGGGTACTTGTGACGGTATGCATTTATTGTCACTATAGGGAATGGCTGTACTGTGTGTGGCCTTGACTTCAATCATCAGCTGGGTGAATTGTCCAGTACATTTCCTTTCTTTGCCCTCACTGTCATCACTGGCCACTGTACTAGTCCGGAGCTTATTGCTGGTCCTCTGCATAAGAAGGGGTGAGGGTCATATCTACCCTTTGCCTACCCTGGTGCCATGTTCTCCCCCTGTCTCCTGCATTCCTTCCTAGGGGCCCTGGCACCTCTTACCTTGAGGGCACATAAAGCTCCTGGGTGCATTCTGCTTTGGAGGGCTCCTCCAGAGCTTCAGCTCTGGCTGCCTGGCCCACTGGCACCCTGGCAATTTCACCACTGGTACATAATCTGCTCTGTCATATGGTGCCATCCTTGGTAAGGAAGGCATGGAGCTCCTTGTTGAAGGGCATGGTGGCGGGACCCAGCCATTTTTGGCTTGTGATCCATCAGCTTCTTGTAATCTCCCCTGAGGGTTTTGATCTTCTGGTGACACTTCTGACAATTGCATTGGTGGCCCTTAGCCCTCATGCCTTCTGCCACCTCCTTAAATGTTTCAGCATTCAAGAAGGACCCTCTCAATTTTTTCAGAATATGTGGTTGTGACCACAGAGTTATCAGGTCAGCTGTCTCTGCATGGGATCACGATGTCCCTCTCCTTCTTTTTGTCTTGTCACTTGTGGATGGCTCTGCCATTCTGCCCAGTGTAGAATAGGAGTGTTGATGGAACACTGATGAAGAGCTGTGCAGGACCACTGGGAAAATGGCCCTGGAATGTGTGTGGGAGGTCCAGCTTAGAAGTGAAACTCACTCTTATCACTTT
The DNA here is from genome assembly GCA_020142125.1 of Phrynosoma platyrhinos. Classification (NCBI taxonomy): domain Eukaryota; kingdom Metazoa; phylum Chordata; class Lepidosauria; order Squamata; family Phrynosomatidae; genus Phrynosoma; species Phrynosoma platyrhinos. The sequence continues at coordinate 95,702,378 of CM034710.1, read as the reverse complement.
CTCCAGCCACAACATCTGGAAGCAACACTTTAAGTTTCCAACAGCTGCTAGGGCACATATGTATTAGGGTTAGGGCTGTAATATCTAGGCACACCTGTGGTGGTGCATCCACAATGGGGACTATAGGGCGCTTTAAATTGAAGTCTGGTTCACACGGTGCATGCTCTGGAGCTGCGCCTCATTTACCTGCACATCTGTGGTGGGGTATTTAAATAGCTGTATTAAATTTGAGGTGGCACTGGTGTTCCTGCATACAGATGCACTTGCAAAAGTGCACCCCTTTCAGGAAGAAGCAGAAAAAAGCTGCTTCTTTTATAAAGGCTTTTTTCTGCATAAGGCACCTAGAGGGTGCTTTCCTGCCAGCTTTAAGGTGTGTGTCGTCTAAATGCCCTGCTTTCAAGCTGGCATGAAAGCACCTCTTTTAGTCCATCTGTACAGCCCTTAAAAAGTCTGCAATCAGCACTGATGTTTTATTACAGTTTGTTTTAGTGTTTTTAAACTGGTTATTGTTGTTGTTGTTGTTGTTAGCTGCCCTCAGTTGCCCCCAAATCATGGTGACCCCATGGATGAGACATCTCCTAGACCCCCTGTCCTCTGCTGCTCTGCTTAGCTCTGTAGATTCAGACCTGTGATCTCCATAATTGAGTCTATCTCTCTAGCATGGAGGTTTCCTCTCTTTTTACTTCCCTCCACCTTTCCTAGCATTATTTTCTTTTCTAATGAGTCATGCCTTCCCATGATGTGGTCCAATTATGACAGCCTCAGTTTAATCACCTTGGCTTCCAGGGAGCTTTCATGCTTGAGCTGTTCAAGTACCCGTTTGTTTGTCTTTTTCGTTTTCCATGGTATCTTCAGCATTCTTCTTCAGCACTACATCTGAAATAAATTGATTTTCTTATCTGCTTTTTTCACTGTCCCAGCTCTCACATCTGCATATGGTGATGGTGATGTGGAATACAATGGCTTGTATGATTTTAACTTTAGGGCTCAGTTGTTTATTTTTTAGGATCTTTTCTACTTGTTTCATAGCTGGCCTTCCCATTCTTAGACTTCTTATGATTTATTAGCTGCAGTCTTTATTTTGATCAATGTTTGATCCAAGGTACAGGAACTCTTTAATTTCCTCATTGTCTAGGGTGAATTTATGCAGCTCCTCTGTGATCATTATTTCCATTTTCTTTATGTTCAGCATTAAGCCTGCCTTTGCACTTTCTTCTTTGACCTCTAATAATTGTTCCAAATCTAGGATGTTTCATGCTAGTAGTACAATGTCATCCACATATCTTAGATTGTGAATATTTCTTCCTCTTATTTTTACTCCTCTTTTTCTGTGTCTAAGCCTGCTCTTTGTATGATATTTTCTGCATACAAGTTCAACACATCATGAAAGAATTAAGCCTTGCCTGACCTCTTTGCCAATTGGGAACCATTCTCTTTCTCCATATTCTGTCATAAACATAGCCTCTTATGCTAAGTATAGATCTGTTATCAAGACTATCAGATATAGTAGCACTCCTATGTCCTTAAGAATCATCTATAGTTTTTCACCATCTATGCAGGCAAATGCTTTATTACAGTCTATAAAGCACATGCTGATTATTTTCTGGAATTCTTTGTATGCTCCATTAGCCATCATGTGTTTGCAGTGTGGTCCCTAGTGCCTTTTTCTTTTCTGAACCCTCTGGAATTTCTCTATCCATGTATGATTGGAATCTATGTTGCAAAATTTTGTGAATAATTTTGCTTGCATGGGAAATCAGTGCTATGGTCCTATAGTTGCTGTAGGTCTTTTGTGTCTCCTTTCTTGTGTGTATGGGGATGTATATTGATCATTTCCTGTTTGTTGGCCACTGTTTTATTTTCCATATTTTTTCCATATTTTATTTAACACAAAAGTTGATTCTTTCTGTATGGATCATGGCAGTTCTATTGAAATATCATCTGTTCCTGGTGATTTATTTCCCCAATTCCTGTTATTGCAGCATCCACCTCGCTTTTTAGAATTTGGGGTTAATCTTCATATGAGCCAATTCCTTCCTGCATCAATTATTTTTTCATCTCTTTTATATAACTCTTCTTTTTAATAACTTTTTATTACTAATTTTTAATTCATGTAATTTGTTTTAACTTACTTTTTGACCCACCATTCAGGAGAGGATATAAATTAAATATATACATACTTGTACAGGATTGCAGTGCAAAAATCAATTAGACCATCATAATCTCTCTCTCTCTCTCTCTCTCTCTCTCTCTGTGTGTGTGTTAGAGGGAGAGAGAACATGTGCCTTTAAGTTGCCTGTTGACTGATGGCTATCTCATGAATTTCATAGACACAGAAAAAGCAAAGGTATTTGCCTTTGCCTTCCACAGAAAAATAGCATATAGTGTCATATTCCTTGGTGATGCTCCATCCAAGTACTAAGCAGGCCTGAGCCTGCTTAGATCAGATGGGATAGGGTATTTAGGCAACTACAAAATCTTATACCTATATATATAATTTTATATTGTCTGACAACCAGTGTTCTAGTGTGTAGCATGCAGATCTTTGGCAAGAATGACCTCTATTAATTTTTGTTCAGTCATGAAACTCACTGAAGGTCCTTGGACTAGACATTATTTCTTAGAATGAGCCAGCCCTTCAGATGTTGCTGATCTACAATTCCCAGCAACCTCGGTTATCATAGCCAATGGAAAACAATGCTGGGAATTCCAGCCCAACCACATCTGGAGACATGATTCCCATTTTTGCCATTACATTATTATAATCACAAGACAGGGAGTTCAGACTGTGTCAGCTCAGCCACCAGGCAACAATTTGTTCTTGAAATTTGTCCAGATTTTCAAATGGTGCTTAAAAGACAGCATTCCCTTTGAAATCAACATTTCTGTCCTTGGTATTCTCTCATCATCAGGAGTGCTACCTGCCTGCCCTTTTAGGATCATTTCCTGGAGATGTTCTGTAATTGAGTAGAAGTGGAAATAAATTCCACCTTTCCAGAATGCCCTCTACAGTTAGAAGAACTGTCTTAGTTTTGCCATTACCTTGAGGACAACATGGACAGCAGCTGTTGCTTTTTCTGTGTGGTGAAAGGTATAATTGTCTGCAAGTGACAAATTCTTTGATTTCCTAAAGCTCTTGAATGCAGGGAGATTTTGTGGCCATTTTTCTACCAATTCCTTCTGAGCTTTCATTTCTTTAGGCAATAGTCTCCTCATTGTTATCACTTCTCTCTTTTGTTTCATTGTTTCCCTAGAAAACACTGGAAAGTCTTGCATGATTGTTCTCAATGATTAGGTGGGAGGTTTGGCTCCCTTTTTGAAATGAGGTCTGTTAAGGAATATTGCCTCTATGGGACACTCCAGCTGTACAGTTATGCTATAGCCCAGATGTATCTCATGCATTCTTGTAGTGTCCTGTAATTTCTTTTCTGTCTGGACTAACATCCTAGAAAAAAACCTTCTCACATATGGAAGCTATGAAATATTGTTTCAGAATATTTGTTTGGTCAAGTGTTGTTATTGTTGTTGTTTTTTTTTTTTGAAATGTCACAGAGTGATAATGTTGAGCCTTAAGAATGCTGAGTGCAAGGGAAATGAAAGCCAGGTGTCGGAATGAGAAATAAACAAGGCAGGTGCTTCCATTTTGGAGTTTAGACTGCATCTGCACTGCAGAAATAATGCAGTTTGGCACTGCTTTAATTGCCATGGCTCAATACTATGGAATTCTGGAATCAGTAGTTTTGTGAGCTTTTTAAAAAATATATATATTCAGACTTTCCTGTCAGAGAGCTCTGGTGCCACAAAATGCCAGGATTCCATAGATTGAATAATGGCAAAATGATGTCAAACTGCATTATTTCTGCAGTGAAGAGGCAGCCCTAGAAACATTTATCTTCTGAAGGAGAAGCCAGTAGCAGGTCTGGGTGGGCAGAGTCGCTGTAGAATCTAGGAATATTTCACTGTAGGCTTACTACACATGACTCACTATATGGTGCCACTGGCACATTATGAGGCAGCATCATAAAAATCTGGGGGCTTTTAATCTGGGGGCTGCAGAGGGCCCAAAAGGTTTGTGTTGCCCCCTGCCTCACATCACCCTGTTTGGACAATGCAGGTCAAAAACATGGATCCTGGTAGACTGAACATGGATGTGGTGGATCTGGCCTGATCCTTGGGTAAACAGCTATTTAATCCCTGGTTTGCTGCAGAGTTTCCTGTTTAAATGTCCCCTGCATGCTCTTTACCTTTCTGCGCTGTCGCTCCTATTGAAAAGGCCCTCTTCACTACATCTGATGTGGAAATGTGGCACCTGGCCACATGGGTGCAGCCAGGCATCTCATTTATGCATTAGCTGTGGTGATGGAGGCTTCTTAGTAGGAGTGATGGCACTGAAAGGTATGGAGTATATGCTTGTAGCGGGTACCTGGGCTGGCAGGGAGACGGGCATGCAAACATATCTACAAGAATATTTGCAAGATATTATCCAAAGAATTGGTTCAGCTAAACAGAGAAGATACTAACAAAAGTTGGCTTAATTGCATGGTCAGTTTGTCACAGAACAGTAAAAGTATTATGAACACTAAATTCGGATCTTAAGCTGAAAGCAGGTGGAAAGGAAAAGCCTGCTGACCCCAGGTTTTTCCAATTTGTGGGGAAAAGATGCTGATTGCACTTCTGGCTCCCACAATGGGCTGACGACTGATGTGCAATCTGCACTGCCCCCCCTCCTGCCATGAGAAGAAACCTGCCATAACTATGCATTTGAGGTTAGAAGCTGTGCCATTCCATTAATTTTTTTTCTGTTTTGCTGCAAATGTATGTGCACAAATACACTGATGTGCACAAGTATACAGATGCTCCGCCAGCAGCCATCAATCATCTTCATGTTGCCCAGCTGCAAACCCCAGCCCATTGGATACCCTGCACCACCAGCTGATTGATTGTACAATTCATCAACTGCCTGTACAGTATATTGTTGCACCCAGTGATACATTGGCACAGCGCGATCATGGCTCCACTTGTAATGTCTCCTTTCTTCCCCTTCTCTCCATGCCCCCCTGTTGGATTGGCCAGTTTGATAATATTTTTTATTAAAACCATTGTATTTTTTTTGGTAAGCTGACATGTAATTTTGCTTGACAAGATGTGCAATGGGTCAATGGTTCTACTGACCACTCATGCACTTGTGTGATTGATTCACAAGTGGGCAACAAAAAAACTATGGCTAGAAATAGTTCAGGCAGCTTTCTTGACCCAGTACACCTGTTTCTGACCACTTCTGCCAGCTACCTGGCCCCTCCCCTTGTCTCCACACCAGAGACACTGGTGTGGTAGTTTGCTCTTTCCAGCTTAAACTGAAGCAATCAGGGATTTATTTTGCTCTGGTGTTAAGCTTGTGAGCATGGCTTGGGTCCATTTTCCTCCTGTTTCAGCCACATGAGTCATTTAAAGAGGTGTTCCAAAATGGGGTGGGGCTGTTTCATTCAGCCCATGCAGATAACCCATTAGGGTTGCATGCGTTTAAAGTAACTGGCTTTCAATGCTTGTTTGACAGTGCAATACATGATCAGAATCTTACTTAAAATTCTGAATGAGAGATGATCTTGGGAAATTGGGAAAAAGTTGGACAAATTCAACAGTGGGACAAATTTGCATTCGGAACTAGGAAATTCACATACTGAATTAAAAAATTATACAAATTGCTGCTACAGAACTAGGAAAAGTTACATTTTCCCACCACTGAAGAACCCTTGTAATAGCTCTAAATAATATCTCTAAGCTCTGTGCTGGTGACATCACTTTTAAAAAGCATGGCAAGAATTTCCCAATTGTGTTTAACTTCTCATGGTTAAGCCAGTTTAATGTACTTTGGATTTAATCGTTCAGGGAAGGTATATGGGTCAGATGACACATTGGAAAGAAGCACTTACAGTGAAATAGCATTTACTAAAAACTTTTAAAAATGATTGAGTGGAAATAGTGAAAATTGCCATTAAATAATGCCATGACTTAAGGCTACAATTGCTGCCATTGTTGTTGATGTTGTCTTTTTCTTTGTACTTAAAAAAAAAAACTTGCCTTAGAATTGAATGAATGAATGAATGAATGAATTTATTACAGTCAGTGACCAGCATACACAATATAAATACAATACAATACAATATAAAGTCTTGCCTTAGAACTGATGTCATTATTCAGAGATGTCAACTTTAGGATAATTAAACAGAAAGAAAGAAAAGGAAAAAGAAAATGTCAAATATTTGCAAGAACAGCACAATAAAAATTGCGTAGGCTGCAACTTTATTTTTAGGTTTTGGGTCAGTTGACAAAAATGAAACAATGCTCCCTCATTCCCTCTTGAAAACATTGACTCTATTGGTGACATTGACAGCTGAGGCCCTGCAAAACCAGAATTCAAGCTTCCAGTTTGCTACATCTCAGCTCTCTCTCTTTCACTGGGAATCTGGGGAAAATAATTACATTCAGTTATATACATCAGTGTAGAATTAAACAGTGGTTGAAGATGGGAAATGATAGTGTAGAAGGTGATCTAGTACAACTGCTGTTCTCAGATTGAAATCATAGGCTGTGGTCCACCCTCATCTGAAGAAAAATGTCACTGACATTATGGTTCATGAAAACTAGCACTTTATTGCGAAATGTCACTTTTCTGGACAAGGTGTTTGAACAGATTATCTGGAACCATTTGAGTATGGTTTCAAGACAAGGTATGGCACTGAAAGAGCCTTAATTCCTCTGATAGAAAATTTGCTCCAGGTGAAAGAAGCTGAATCTTGTTGAGATGGAGGCTCTGTGGATTGATGGTTCTCAGGTCCTACTCTAGATGGGGTTGCATTTCCAAGTGCATAGCTTGGGAGTACTCGTGGATCTGTTGTTGTCACTGGCGGCCCAAATGGTCTTTGTGGCTTGGTGCACTTGGTGTCAATTTTGACTGGTGCACCAGCTGAGGCCTTTCCTAAGAGATAACGTAGCTACAGTAGTGCATGCACTGGTGGCCTTCTGATTATACTATTGTAATGTGCTCAATGTGAGAGAGCTCTTGAAGATGACTTGGCAGCGCCTGCTAGTACAAAATTTAGTGGCTTTATTGCTGACTGAAACACAAGATAGACATTATATAATGCCAGTATTAAAATTCAGACACTTCTGGTCTGAATTCAAAGTGCAATGTTTAAAACCCTTAATGGCTTGGGACCTTGTGCCTCTCCCTATATACATCTGCCAGAAGAATGAGGTCTCCTGGAGGGGAGGTCTCTGCCTTTTCCACCAGTGAGGTCAATACACCATGTGAGAATGAAGGCGAAAGTCTTCTCAGCTGTTGCACCCAAAATGGAGAAAGCTTTTCCCTTGGAAGCCTGATTGGTGCCAATGCTGGTTTCATTTAGGCAAGTTAAAACAAACCTTTAACACATGAATTTAAACTGTTTTGACTTTTAAAACCTTTTTAATCCCATTAGCATGTTTAATATGGTTTCAGTCTATTTAAGTGTTTGTTTCAAATTGTTTTGTCCTGTTTGTATTGTTTTTAGTTGTATGATATTGTGATATAGAGTGGGATGGAATATTTTAATAAAACAAGTAAAAATAAGTTAACTATCCACTCCAGGTCATTCTATCCAATAACTGTGTTTTTATAGGGGTGTAAAGAGTACTCATAATTTATCTTGTCCTTGATGAGAAACAGTGCCTTGACACATTGAGACAACCCATTAAGAAATTTTCATTTACTCTGAGGCTTTCTGCATTTTTGCAGGAGTTTATTATTTACTGCTGCCAGACATTGGAGATTATCACACTTGTAAAAAAACCTGAATTTTTCTGCTGAATCCGCTGGCCAGATACAGCCCAGCTGCATCCAGGGTCCCAAACGTGCTCAGCAAGCTGCTTTTCAAAGCCGGACCAACTTTGAAAAGTGGCTTGCTGAGTGCGCGTGGGACCCCAGATGCAGCTGGACTGTATTTGGCTGGCGGATTTGGCAGCAAAATCTTTGTGATAGGATCCAGCTGCCTCCCGAGTTAGAATTCAACTTGGGAGAGATAAGCCGGGTTTTTTACAAGTGCGATAATCTCCATTGTCTTGTTTTAGATTTGTAATTTATAACCTGTATTAATCGTTAACTGTTCTTGGTCTTATTGAGGAGTTCAGTTTTAATTGTATTGTCTAGTATTATAGATGGAGGTTTTATACTTTTAATATTTGTTGGTCTTTAGCCCTTTTATATTGTTACTCTGATTAATAATCTTGCTTATTGCTGTTAGCTTTGGGTTGCAATAGGAATGTTATAAGAAATATCCATGGTGTTGAACACTGCCACCAATGTATGTTCAGTACTCTGGATAGCTCCTTTAAAACCAGAGTGGATTCACCATCCCAGTGACACCAAACCCACCCATTGTTTTTGTATGAAACAATTGAACATAACAAATGCAGCAAATATACAATAATGCAGCAACAAGCATAGCTAGACACCCCCTTTTATGCCTGAAGACTTCTAATTTCCCTTTTTGAATATTTCTAAAGTATAATTCAGAAATCAATGTGCAGCAAAAAAGAATAAAATATCATCACCAGTAATGGATCTTAATCTGAAATAGATTTTTTAATAATATAAAAAATAGAAATAAGATGTAAAGTATGTTAATGTTAAGAGTTTGTATAATATCCTAATATGTTTTTAATGTGCTTAGGCAAACTGGAAACAACTAACATTAACAGAAGATAATAAATGCCATTACTTGGGACATCCAGATATATAATTTACATGCCGTGATCATTTTTGCTTCTTGTCATGCATACATAATGTAAAATGGCTTCGAGGTAAATTAATCTATTCTTTTGCATTGGGCATCCTGGTCTAATTTATCAACACTTCCGGATAAAAACAGACCACATGCAAAGAAAACTACACAAAAAAGAATATATGTTTGTATGTACTATTAATGCTAAACAAGTCCTTCAAATGGACAGAGCAATAAACTGCCAATGTGCCCTTGAGAGAAAAAAAAATGCATTAAACATGTCAATAACCAAGTCCATCAGCTTAATGAAACAGATGTTCAAAATTCCAAGTGGATTGTTTGACACTCACAGCTTCATTCACAAATAATAGTCAATATCAAAATATGATTTTCTTAATAGAGTAGGGCACACTATTGATAATTGAATAAACTTTTCATAATGAAACTGTCACAGAGCAAGTAGTGTTGTATGAATCATTCATTGTTACATGTTCAACACAAAGAATGAAAGGCCACAATTTTGCCACTGCCATTTGTGGTTGGTCTGGAATTCTTTTAGGCTGTTGGGAATCTCTTTCATGGTGTAAGATACAAATTCAGATGGGTTTCAAGGTATCCCTGATAATGCTAATAGAAAAACTAGAATAACCACACTCATATATTAATTGTATAATTGCAACAAACAAAAAATAGATATGATCAAAAGAACACTATGGATGTGATATTTGCAGGCATTCCCTGGCTTTGTGTGATATACATTTATTTTTCTGTCACTTGGGTTTACAGTGGATGTTGTTATTAAATGCTGTAATTGTCTTTGTTTTAATTGACTTTTATTATTTTGCTTATTGTTTTACTTAGATTGTATGCCTTTGGCAGGTTTTATTCTGTTTTATCCTTGATTGTCTTTTGTACAGCACTGGGTACACCAACAGCGCTCTAGAAATAAACAATAATAATAATAATAATAATAATAATAATAATATTGTTTAGCATGCAGGCACTAAACATGTACACATACAATCAAGTGAGTAAGTAGAAACACATAATATAAGGAACATAAAGAGAATGGTTTTCTAATTCCATAATGATAATTTAATAAAAAAGAAACCTTGGTTGCATCTGCAATGCAGAAATAATGCAGCTTGACACTGCTATACCTGCCATGGCTAATTTTCTACAGAATTCTGGGATTCGTAGTTTTGTGAGGTATTTAGCCTCCTCTGTCAGGCAGCTCTGGTGCCACAAAAAACTAATTCCAGGATTCTATAAGCTGGAGACATGGCAGTAAAAGCAGTGTCAAACTGCATTATTATTGCAATGCAGATTCAGGCCTAGACGTCTATAGCATCCCATTATGTGGGATTTGGGATTGTATTTTAATACTGCATGAAGTTTTAAACTGTTGTGAGCCGCCCCGATTGCTTGACAGAGGGACAGGATATACATTATTATTATTATTATTATTATTATTATTATTATTATTATTATTATTATTATGTTCTTCTCTCTTTGTACAAATTTGACCCAAGGTATATGAAGGCCAATACTCATATTGTCCCATACAACTGGGTTTTTTGGCCCTTCCCTTGGTCTTGATGCCCTCAGGATATGCTTAGTAAAAACATGAGCTAGGACCTTCTCAGTGGCTTCTCCTGGACTATGCAACTCACTTTCAAGAGAAGCTAGGCTGGCTGTTCATCTGCTGGCAGTCAAAGACCTTTCTATTCATGCATTTTGACCAATAACTGCTTCTGAGGAAGGAGCTTTTAACTGGTAGATGTTACACTATTTAAAAATAATGTGCTTTAAAACTATTGTTCATTTTTAGTCTTTTAATATTATCATGTCTGTAACCCTACATTTTTACTTTCCTTGAAAAATTAGACTTGAAGTAAATGTGTCACATGACTCTGTTAGGTA
>CM034710.1:95679205-95691552 GCA_020142125.1 Phrynosoma platyrhinos | reverse complement strand
AGGAAAGGAATGGGAAAAAAGAAAAAAAAGAGTGTTGGAATGGGTAAGTTAGAGTGATTTGTTTTCTTAGCAGGATGCCAAGACCCTCAGGTGCCAGGTATTTTCAGAATTCCCCCAATCAGTGGTGTCATGGGTGGGGTGGGGTGCAGGGAGTGGGTCGTGAACTGGGTGACACCCGCTTGGGCGTGCTTCCCACTGTGGGGTGAGAAGACCCAAGTGAACTCCTCCTGTCTTCACTGCAGTGGCAGATGCCTCATAAGGAGATCTCTATCACCATGATAAAGGAGAGGTCTGAGCTTTCCCTTTTGGCTGCCACTGCCCCCTGGCAGCAACCCTCACACTGGGTGACACCACTGCCAGCAATGGCTTCTATGGAAGGAAAATGTTTGTACTTTTTCTAGTGAGTGTGGGGTTCATTGTGACTTTGTGTACTAACATCTCATCTTCAGTTGATTACATTTTGGAATGATTTCTAATGTATACTTTTGAATAATATACAAACATTATATAGTATTTCCCCCCTTTCAGAAAGTCCTTGTAGGCCTATATGGGGGTGGGGAAGTGTTCAGAGTTTTTCTGGGAGTGGGTGGGAGTACATCTTCTTCAGTAACATTTTCCCTCCATTGATCATATTCTGAACTAATTTCTACTGTATGTTAATATTTAATATAGATTATATTTATAATTCCTTGGTGTATTATTCACACAGTGCTAGGCAATTAGACAATTAAGTGAATTTTTCCCCTCTACATTTCCATTTATTTATTTATTGGCTCTTCATCTCTCTTGCAACCTTCTTTTTTATCCTATAATAATAATAATAATAATAATAATTTTTATCCCGCCCCTCTGCAGTGCAATTGGAGTGGTGTACAAGTTAAAAACATTGCAACAAGTTAAACAAAAGTTATCCTCTCCTCTTCCATCTTCTTCTTACCCACCTACTTTTAACTATACAGTTAAGGTAAGATGTATGTAAAGGCAAGTGTGATTGTTAGATAACTCATCATAAGATATCAGAAACTACTGGGATCCCTCACTCCTTTATGCAAAACCAGTGTTCTATCACTGATCTTTACAGACCACATTTCTTGACTGAGTGGGGAGGCAGAACGATGCAGTGATTCAGTTCTGCAGAAAAGTATTCTGCATACGCTGAGGGAATCTCAACAATTTCACATTAAGTACTCTCCACTCAATTAATCTAGCAATCTTTGTATTGGTTATTGGTTATTGCTACATTTGTGGTGGATCAGTGCCCTCTAACTCAAATAGATCACTCCTTATTAACTTTTAACAAACAAGGCATTTCAAGAATGAGTGAAGTGGATGTGCTAGTGGGAGTGGTAAGAAAAGGGAGGTGCACTAGTTATTAAGATTGTTGAAATGAGATCCCATTGTTTGAAACAGTCTCCCACAGCCTGGCTGTTCACAGGCATGTTGGACTTCCACTATACCTAGGCAACAATCTTATTATGGACTTTGTAGTCTATGTGGGGGAAAAAATCCTGGTTGGAGGAAGGCAACTTTAAAAGGTGAAAAATAATGTGCCAGTAAGAGAATGTACTTTCCTAAAGCCATCAGTGACAATTTCCATGTCATTTGTAAATCCCATGGCCTGGCTCAGCACAAAGTTTAACCAATAAATTAATTAATAACAACTTAACACATCACATTATTTCAATCATTATACTAATGAATTATTTTTTTATAAATTTTAATGGCCAGCATTATCAAGCTAATGGCCAAATCTAATGCTGCAACTCTGCCAAATGACAACTCTTATTTAATTCCTGGTTGAGGAAAAAGTCTTCTCCTGGGTCTAAGAGATCTTATTAGGAGAGAGAGGGAGGCAACGAGGGAGGAGCATTTTCATTTTAAAAAAATAAGAATTGGGGGGCCTCAATGTGGCCTACACTTTGCTCAACCCCGAGTTAAAAGAATAGAGTTGCTTCTTCAGCAGTGCATTTAGGATTAACTTACAGCTTTGTTTCAATACATTCATCCCAATTAAATCCTTACTTATTTCACTGATCCTTTGAAGAATGTTGTATTTCTCTCTAATTTTTTGCTTTAGGGTTGTAACTATTTTATTAAATGCAATGCTGCTTAATTACATTAGATCAGTCTAGTCTTCCAAATCAAAAGAGTTACAAAATTTATGAAGCAGCAGACCTTTTAGAAAACCTGTTGTTGTATTGCTCTAGTAGTGGTGTAGATCTGGAAATAACTGTGTTTACTAGATAGCTCTTTCACTGGGGATCTTGTTGTCTTAAAATAGTTTCCTTTGACATAACAGAAGGCACAGCATATTAGCTTCTTCAGAGATGTTTGTGTAGAAGAAAGATTTAATTGTTTTTCTGAACTCCACGTGCATTAACTATGGTAGACTGATTATGATGTTTCAGTTGCAGCTAAAACCATTTCTCACATTCTGCTATGTTTTCACTGAAGAATGGCAAGGGATTCCATTTGAGACATGAAGACAATTTGGGGTACCTTCTAGCTGGTGACTTCCTTTTCAGTGGTGTGTTAAATCTTTTCTGGATTTAAGATCAAACTTTAAAGGTATAGTCCAAGGTGGTTTCACCATCTTGGATAACTGTTCCTGACAATACATAGGGAAGTCATAAATAGAAACAATTAGTACAGATTGTTTATCATGTACTAAAAGTAAGGCTAAGGCTAAATTCCATTCTTATTTATTTATTTAAATATGGATATCCTTCACTATATCAGAAGTACAACAAAATTACTTTAACATGTTTAAAATAGAATAAATAATAAAATAATTTTTAAAGGGTAAAAACAGGGATGTGGTGGCTTAGTAGTTAAGCTACCAGTTCCGACATTGCTAAGTCAGAAGGTTGGCAGTTCAAGGTCTAAGTGCTGCATGACAGAGTGAGCCCCTGTCACTAGTCTCAGCTTCTGCCAACCTGGCAGTTCGAAAGCATGCAAATGCAAGTCGATAATAGATATGACTTCAATGGGATGGAAACCATGTTTCATGCAGGCATGCTGGCCAAATGACCATTGGAGTAATCGTCCAGCAACATTGGCTTTTTGACTTAGTAATGGAGATGAGCCTCCTACAGTCGGTTATGACTAGACATTCATGTCAAGGGGAAACTTTTACTTTTACCTTAAAAAAACCATCTTAAACAATTAATAGATTAAAAAACAGATTAAAAGGGTTAAAATTGTTTGAAATGAATTAAAACCATGGTCATAGGAGGGCTAATAAAATAAATTCAAGCCCAAAAGCTTTCATAAACAGCCATGTTTTTTCCCCCTGGGCTTCTAAACAGCAGCAGTATTGGTGCCAATCAAACTTCCAAGGTGAGGGTGTTTCATAACTAGGTTGTCACATCAGGGAAGGTCTTATCCAGTGTCCTCACACAGCTCTGACTTATGAGACACAGAGGAGGGCTCCTGCAACAGAACTTAAATCTCGTGCAGGTGCATATAGGAAGATATATGTTTATGTTAGTAGCAGAACACAGAAGAAAAAGCCTCTCTGTCAAATGTACATCAAAGATGACATCTCTGTCTGTCTTTTGTTTCCAGTTAATAATAGCAAAGCCATAGTTTACATGTGTGCTCTTTTCCTCTTTAAATAAAAAATTCCTTAAGGGTATTTTGGAAAGTAATATACTGCTTATAAAGAATTCAAAAGAATTCAGTAGAGACTAAGGACTATCACATAGGGATGGAGTAGGGACAAGATCACTCCCCTGTCCTTATCCCATCTATGACCTGTCCATCTTCTGTCCATGACCCATCTGTGACCCCCCTAGTGGAAGTGATCATGCGAATCACTTTCATATGAAAAGCGCACTGAACCTGTCATTCAGCTATCATAGTATTAATGGGTTCTTCCATTAATACAAAATAATGGCAAATGACAATAGAATGACACTTCACAGATGGCTGAAAACACTTTTCATCCCTGTTTCATGTAAAAGTGACTAGCGCTTCCTGAGTGGCTGAATGAGAGGTTCAGCACACTTTGCATGTGAAAGTGATTAGTGCAATCACTTTCATTAGTGCTTCCCAGACAGGTCAAGTATGGTTCATGTGTGAAAGTCCTTCCTGCAATCGGGCAAGAAGGACAGGACAGGGACATGACAATGATGTCCTATCCCTCATGTGATAAACTCCTATATATTTTCATAACCACATTACTTAGAGGTGAAACTTGTAGAAAAGTACATTAGAACATGCTATAACCAAAACCTAAATTTTGTACATTTTAAAAAATCCATGCAGATAATGAAACTCCTAATGGAGTTTCATTAGTTTATATTTTGTCATGCCCCAGAGTGTCCTGATTTTGAAATCCTATAATCCTAAGTATTTTCATTAATGCACTTGGCACACCTAGCCACATCTCTTTCTGTGATCTTTTAAGAGAGTCCAATTTTACAAATCCCACTTAAACTTTTATAATGGGATCACATTGAGAAATCCAGGCTTTATTGCACCTTCACTAAAAGAGAATGAAGTAAAAGGAAACTGAAAATTAATAATCCATTAAATATCAGGCAAAACAAATATGGATTTTGCTGTTATTAAAGGAAAGTACTGGAGCATTCCCACAGGTACTCATGTTACAATATAAAATTAGAAGTTGTGAAGTGGCTGTTTCTAAAGAGGAATACTTCTGAGCTTTGAAACCAGTAGGAGAGCTATGTCAAATACTCTTCTGAAGAAATACAAATGTTAAAAATGTAATTAGAGTTTAGTAAGTATTTCATAATTAGTATAGACACATGGGTTTGTCTGCACTGGCCAGGGTCTGGGGTCAGCCCATATTATACTGGCCCTGGAGCTGCCTCAACCTCAGTCAATTGTTTGAAATGTGTCCCACTGAACCACCCAATGTGTCTGCCATGGGTTGCTTTGCTCTGAGGTCAGAACGAGACACCCAGCAACAATCATATGGCTGGGAACCTTGTTCTGACCTCAGAGTGAAGTGACCCAAGGAGGTAGCAGATGTGTCATGTAGATCAGCAGGAAGCATTTCAAACAGCCACCTGGTGTCAGAATGGAGGGAAGATTTGGAGTAAGAGGGGTATAGCATGTTTTTGGTGCTGAACATTGGAAAATGATAGCTATGCTCTAGTGTTTTTGTGGAACAAAATGTTGTTAAGCCATGCTGTAGTAAAAAAAGGATTTAATGCTAGAAAATCTGGCTAGAACAGAAAAAGAAAAACAGAAGAAATAGCTTGTGAAGAAGGATTTTCCCGAAATGCGTGAGCTGAACAAAGAAAGGCTTTTTTTTTAAATTACAGAACGGCTTAACAATATTTTGTTCCACAAAAACATTGAAGTACATCTCCTATTTTCAAGTATTTCCTGGTGTCCCCCCTCCCCCACCTTCAACTCTCTTCTCTGGTGCCTGATGTGTCAGACATTGTCCAGTCTGTTTGCATCAGAATCAGAGCCAGGGTTCAGACCATGTGTTGTCCAGTCTCCTTGCAGAGAGAACAGTGGGAGGTCTTTGTATTTGGCCTGTACATACAGGGCCATGCTGAAGTGTAACAGGATATCTGATTCAAAACCAAGTCCCTAAATATATTCTTGCTTATGAACTAATGGATAGAAGTGCTTCTCTTGCCAGGTGGAGGAAAACAATATCAGCAGTCAATGTGAATATTACTCCTGTTTATGGGAGTGAAAGTATGGTATGGCAAGGTATGCAGAGATTGGGAAAGCTATTACTTTGGACTAAAGTTCTGAGCCAGCCAGCATGAAAATCTTTCAGGCAGCATAAAAATCCCCCACCTCCCAAAATCCAAAGTGTCCTTTTCTCCCCAAAAAGAAAGTGATCTTCTGGTGGGATCCCTGGAGGGTACTGAGAATGGAGAAATGCCCGTCTGACTATTATTTTGTCTATTATTCAATGAAGTCAACATTCCTGGCACAGTAGGAATGAGACTTTAATGCATATTTGAACGATCATAGGTGAGATGGGATAGCTTGGAACTCCTTGATATTGGAAAAGACAACAATATTTGGTCCAATATGCATTTCATGGAGAAAAACAAAAAGACCACAAATGTGCCAGCCATAAAGGCAATACATGGTCTCTGGACTTCCTGTGGCTGTCACAAACCAGTTTTGTGGTCCTTGAATCCACCAGAACTCCCATATTTATTTTGCATATAACAGGAGAACCACAACTCCAGAAGCCTTCAGTAGGTACAATTTCCTTCTAAAACAAGCAGTGCAGTCCCAGCTTGCTTCATCTCTTCTCAATTGGTTTGAAAAGTCATTTTTTCCCTTCATGTTTAACTGATAGGAACTACTGTTGTCCATGATGTTTCTGGGATGGAGGAATCTCGCTCCTAGACCCCCTCATGCCTAGTTTCTCAACCCTGGATTAAACCTGTCACAGCTAGAATGATTCTTATATGGAGTAACTTGCACGGAGTGGAAAATTGGTGATGATCAAGGAGGATCTGGAGGTTATGCACAGCATTCTTATGTTTATCATAATGCTCTGATATGCTGCCTAGACATATGCCATAACAATTACCCCAAACAGGGCATGGGGAAATAGTTTCCACTAGGCTCTGTTGGTGTCACTTGGCTCATGGCTGTTGCAACAATATGAAAAAGAATTTAAGCATTAAAGTAGTGCATTACTGATACACAAAAGTACTTTTCAGTAATCACAATGTGAGGTCTTTTGGTGGAACTAGTACTTTTCACATTTAGTTGTGTCCAGTAGGTAGACAGCATGGCACACATTGAGGCAGCCTTCAGTTCCCATTAAGTATATTTTCATTAAAATTTATATTTTGCATTCTGTGGGTAAAACAAAATGTGTCTTTCTTGCCATAAATTATAGCTTGGCTTTATACGTCTTTATTTACATCATTAGAAAGCAGAAACAGTATGCTAAAGGCAGTTCCTTAAAAAATAGGCATGTTCCTGAGAAGAAATATTTGGTGATACTGTTTTTAAGTAAAATGAATTGGGTTGTGGCAAAACAACTACGTCTTCACCATTAGACAAACAAACAATGCTGTGTAATTAGGTGCAGCACAATAGAAGTAAAACCATCTCTGTTTGTAGAGTGCAAGCAAGCCTTTCAGCCTTCATTAAACCAAGTTCAATTGGAACACATGAATAATAGGATTAATATAGTTACTAGCTCTGCTAGGTCAGCTGGCAATAGATCAATCCACAAATGTGAAGCATATTAAAAGGGTTATAGATTAGCAATTAGATGGCTTTTTCATGAGGAAGGAATAGTTCCTAAAGCTTTGCCAAAGGTTAACAGAGATAGGATGTCAATTTTTTCAGTTTATAATCCAGCAAGAGTCTTTAGGTGAGTGAAGATATACGAGTTTCTGGAGGAGGTAATATGAATAAAACAAGTCCCTTCATGCCTGTGACAATGGTTTGGGAATATGCTGTACCTGCTATTAGTGAAGAATTCAAAAATGGAAAGGAAAGATAAAATCAAGATTTTCCACAAACCAGTCTTCACCAACCAGACATTTTTCCAGGTATGTTGAATTGTAACTCATCCCCTCTTGGTACAGGTTTTGGACATGTCTGTGAGGATGTGATGCTAAACATCTTGAAACCTGGTTACATGAGAGGTCACTTTCTTCCTTATAGATCCATTTGGCCTTGGGATTATCTGAGAAGTCCTCCTGGGTGTGCCATGTGCTCTGCAGTCTCATCCATGGCTGTATAGAGCAGGGCATTTAATACTGTGGAATACTCTTTCCTGTGAAATTCAGTATCTTCCATTATCTTTATTTTATATTGGATGTTGAAACTTCTCTGTTTTTGGAAGATTTTCCTGTGGATCCATCCTGCAATCTATTTCAGGGACCAGGCAAGCACTATATTTTAATTTTGCTAATTGTATATATATTGCATGTTTTATCACTGGTGTACATTTTATCACTGGTGCTCTGAATTCAGAGTAGTTAATTAAATATGAATAAAGAATTGAGTTTATAGTCTTGCTGAATGTCTTTTTCCTCCTGCATCTTTGAGAAATGTGTACATCTCTTGGAGGTTGTACACTAAAGGGATTTTTTTTTTTTATAAAAAAAGTACTAATAAGCAATCCACAATGGGGGAAAATCGTCCATTGTATTGTTGTTGTGTGCCTTCAAGTTGTTTCCAACTTATGGTGACCCTAAGGCAAAACTATTATAGGGTTTTCTTGGCAAGATATGTTCAGACAAAGTTTGACATTGCTTTCCTGAGGCTGAGAACATATGACTTGTACCTTTAGGATATTCAAGCAGTGTCTCTTAACCTGTGCCCTGTAGATCCCTAGGTGGTCTAAGGGCAAGTTTCAGGGAGTAAGTGCACCAGGCACAAAACTGATCTCCCCCTTTTTTGTTTCCTTCCTATTAACTTGAAAGTTATTTTTAAGTAGGTTTACTATTAAAAAATAATCAAAGGAACAGGCACTATTTAAGAATTGGAAAGATTGGCTCAGAATAGTACTAGGTAAAGAAAAGGAGGAGGAGGAGGAGACACATTTACTGACTGACTACAGTGGGCCCTTGGTATCAACTGCAGTTTGGTTTCAGGATCCCCCCCTCCCCTGTGGAAATCAAAATCTGTGGATGCTCAAGTCCTATTAAATACAATGGCATAGTAAAATGTTGTTGTTAACTGCCCTCAAGTCAATCTTGAGTCACAGCGACCCCATGGATGAGCCATCTCCAAGACCCTCTGTCCTTCACTGCTTTTCTTAATTCCTGCAACCCCTTAATACCCATAACCTCCTTAATAGAGTCCATCCATCTGGCATGTGGCCTTCCTCTCTTCCTACTTCCCTCTATCTTTCTCAGCATTATTGTCTTTTCCAATGAGTCCTCCCTTCTCATGATGTGCCCAAAGTACTACAGAAAACAACAATTTTACAGCTAGAGGGAGAGAGGAAGGGTGTTGAATGGCAGCAAGGGAGAAAGGGAATCACCCCTCCCCCATTAAAAAAATAAAGACAACAAACAAAGAAAACAAAATTAAATGATTTTTGAAAGTAACCTTTAAACAAAGCTAAACAAAAGCAGCAGCTTGAATGATACAATGTGCATAATTTAAAAAGTGAATTGATAAGATTTCATACAACTGAAAAACACACACAAATCAATGAGAAACGATGTGTATATCAGGTAATAGAAAAAATAAATACACAGTTTAGGAATATTATGCACATTGTTTGGTACATGTTTATTTGTCCCCATATGCCTCACAAATGTGCAAATTCTGAAGGTAGGATGTGCTCCTTATCACAATATGTCTCAGGGGGGTGTAGAAAGGTTGTTTATCTTGAGGCTGTGTAAAATTGTGCACAAATAAAGAGCCATAGTCTTGCCACTCAGTATTAAACAAAGTTGGGGAAAATGCATGTGAGATTTAAAGAAAAGAATAAATCAAGGACTAGAGATTTTCACATTCTTAGTTATTTGCACTATGCAACTTTGAAAAGTGCACACGTTGGGTTTTCCAGCAGAAAAATTATGGCTCATAGTCATGGTTGTGTCTTGATTTCAAAAGAGCAGCAACAACCTTTATGTTAAGTTTATCAACGGTATTTGGGCTGAATAGTCAGTTATCTAAAATTATACAAAAATAAGAAAACACCACCACCTCCGCCACCACAAAGAAAGAAAGAAAGAAAGAAAGAAAGAAAGAATATGAATTCATCTTCCTCTGAAAGTCAGGAAATGTTATAATTTCTTACAGTATTAGCATTTATTTTCTAATGTGTTTCTTCCATAATTATACCTTGCAATGCCGGAGTAACAGTAAATGCTTTTATGTTTTTTAAGAGGGAAAAAGTCTTGCTTTCTATAATCCAAATATCTGTGGTTGTTATGTCTATAATTATTACTTTGCAGTGTAAACATGCAGGCATTTCTGAAACACAGAGAATCTTGTTTTCTTTTGCTTTCTCTTTTACGTAGGTATTGTCAGATTGTGACGGTTGCTTTGGTTTGATTGAAAATGAGTGAAGTGGTTTTAATGCAATAGTAATGGCTTTCATTAAATCATTTGTTAGAAAATGCCACACATTACTTTTTAAATAGGATCATTCACTTATGTGAACAAGAGAGGCCAGGCATGGTACTATGATTCTTCAGGTATAGAAATGTATTTGATAGCTAAATACACTTAAGCAACAGTGATTTCTTTGACTGTCCAAATCACATTGTCTATCCATTATATGGAGAGTATGTGACATATTGTCAGAATCCAGAAGTGTATGGATCTGTCATGATATTGTAATATGTTGATATAGCGATATATAGGGAATATTTTGGCATGGTGAAACAGAATTGGATAAGATGACACAGTGCTATGTTTAATGAAGGGGAAGCACAAAGGGAGGGAGTCAAGCAATTGAAGGGAATATACTTGAGATAAATTGGAAAGGGGCCTGTAATCCAAATGAAATACAAAATGGGGACAGATGGACAACAGCAGAGGAGGTTTGCTGTTTTATTACTTTGTTTACTTCCTAAGATAAGACCTTGATTACCAGCCTGGTGACACCTTCCCTTCCTGGGGCAGACATGGACGATAGCAGAGTGGGGGGAAGTGGACACTTGAAAGAACCTTTTGAAGTATTCCAAGGCACTTGCATTGAGAGCTGGGAAAGGAGGGGCTGGAAGAGAAAGGGTTTTTTTATTAGAAAATTTTATTAGTAATCTAAACAATCAACATATAAACAACATATAACTATACATTCATCTATGAAACTCACTTACGACGTACATTCAAACATACATACATACTAACGTAGACATGTTTAAAACATCTAATCATCTAAAATACTCAATCAAGTATCTAGAACTATTTCTTTTCTTGAAGCTATTAAGATAAATTAATTGCTTTAGATCACAACCTATCCTTCCTTCTACTATCCTTTCTTTCATCATCTTATGCTCCTTCTTTCTTCATTTCATCCATCCAGTTCTTTTATTTTCCATTCCAGTCCAATTCCTTCTTTCTCTCTCTTCTTCCTTCTTAATCCATTCTATCATACTTTCTTCTACATTCTAATCACTTACTCTTGCCTTCTAACAACGTAATATACCTTTATTTCATCTTCTCTTTACATTTTAATGCAAATATCCTCAATTCTTAATGGAATATTAACTTTTAAAATACTATATATAATAACCTTCAGGAGAAGATAAATTCATAATTTTACATCTAACACTTCCTTTATCTAGAGTTCTGGTTCTCATTGTGCATCTATCATTATTCCTCTAATTTTATAACAATTGTTGTGTGCTATGGAGCTAATCAATTTATGTTAAGTAATTATTTCTACACATTTTTATATCCTTTAAATTATATGTACATTTAATCCAAAGTGTTAAATTATGTGACCATATCTTAAATACAATCTATTATCATCAATTAATTTCCAAATCCCTCTGTTGCCATTGAGTCCCATTTATCTGACAATTATGAAACCACACAATTACATTCGTTTTTATAAATCTCCAAATTTCCATCAGTCATTAATCTTGTCAATCTCTCCATTTTGGCAATATCATAGATTTTTAACATCCAGTCTTCTGTTGTTGGAATCTTGTCTGTTTTCCATAGTTGAGTGAAAATCATTCTTGCCGCTATAGTTTAAAGAAATAATATCCTTCCACATAATTTATCTGTTTATTGGAGTTGAAATATTCAATAAAAACAATTCTGGTTTAAATTCTATATTAATTTTTAAAATCTCTTCCAAAATCTTATGTATTTTTTGCTAGTATTTTTAAAGCATTTTTACAACTCTACCAATTGTGAGAGTTCCCTTTTCTCTTGCACATTTCCAACAAGTATTGTTAATTCCATACATCTCAGAGAGTCTGTCAGGTGGAAAGTACCACCTAAAATGTTTCTCCAATGTTTTGTCTTTTTCTATATTTCAATATTTTAGTCCATGTAGTTTCCCATTGTTCTAAATTTATTTGATGTCCTATATTTTGCACCCAACTAATCATATTATTTCTTTTTCCATTTCAATTTGTAACAAGAATTTATATAATTTGGACATCATCCCTTTATTTTCTAATTCTAATATCTTCTCTAATTCAGGTTTTTAAGTTCCAATCCTTTTTCTTTATAATCTTATTTAAATCTTTCCATCAGTTGTCTTAATAGATACCAGTGTAATAGATACTTATTCCTTCTTTTAACAGTTTTTCTTCTGTGTTTAAACCTGTACCCCTCACCATGTTGAACTATTCAGCTTTTATATCTTAAACATTTTTTAAATTTTTCCCATCTCCTTTCTTAAAAAAGCCTCATGTAGTGATGTTTCCATTGCTTTGCAGAGGGGTGGGGTA
>CM034710.1:95636223-95648143 GCA_020142125.1 Phrynosoma platyrhinos | reverse complement strand
GTGGATATACAAGCTGGGCATCTATTCACTTTAATTCATGAACTCTGCATATTCTATGGTAAACAGTTAGAGGAATGCTTCCAGAAATTGCTGGCTGCGTCTGTGGCTTCTATAGGGGCTATGCTGGTGGAAGGAGCAGGGAGGGGCTCTTAAGAGGCCTCCCAAGCCTCCAAAGTCTGCCGCTTTTGCTGGCCGCATCTGTGGCTTCTGTTGGGGCTGTGCTGGTGGAGAGAGCAGGGAGGGGCTCTTAAGAAGCCTCCCAAGCCTCCAAAGTCTGAAGGTAATTCCAAATAAAATGAAGGTAATTCCATATATATATATATAAATACTAACTGAATTAAAATGGCTTCACGCTTCTGTTTAAACTCAAGCCCTAAATGACAAGATAAACAGGCAGGTATTATGCTGGTGGTGAGATAACACATTGTCTTTCTACTACTGAATATATGCAATTGAAACTAGTTACTAAACATTCAGATGATAAATATGTGGTAATTTAGCAGAACTTACCTTCTTGTGATAACTATTATCAAGTCTTTCCAATGTCTCAGCAATGTTTTGCATTCACTCTCGTTATCGGCTACATATAGGCATATACTTTATAGACACAATGGAAAATTGTGCCTGCCAATATTTTTACTCTGAAATTGAGTGCAAACATAAGGGTGAGATTTCACATTTGATAACAGTGTTCTCTTGTGGTGTCAAGGTGGTCCTTCGAACAGTTCCTTGTCAAAGTACAATTGGTAAAATGGATTTGTACAGATTGATTGCATCTGTACACATTGTATGTTTCTTCTTCTAAAAAACAAAACAAAACCCACCAAAAGCCCACCCACCACTGTTCAGCATATGTATGATCAATATTATTATATTCACATTAAAATCCTGATAGCTGAGTGGAGCAGAACAAAACAGAAGACTAATATATTTTCCAAGTAAAATCAGAACATTTTATCAGAGAAAGTACATCACCTAATGGTTTTGCTTTATCATGAAAGGCTTGGGATAACAATTTAAGCAGCAGAACTGAGTGCTTTGAAATAAAATGATCTATTTTTACCATAGCTCTTTGAAAACAAAAGTCAGAGTAGAATAGGGCAGTGTTCCAATTAGACATTTCCATCTTATTTCCTACCCTGCCCTTATGTTTCCATGCCATGCTCTGTGTCTAATATTGTCAGGGTCTGTGTCTAATATTTTTTTAAAATTAGGCATATGCTGGTTAAGTAACATGATTCTGTCATTAATGGAGATGGGTTTCCCCCCCTTTGTTTCAAACATGTTTTTTTTTTTAATTTGTTCTGATATCACAAAAAAGGATGTCTTGGCAGATTGCCTAGGTCAATGATGGTGAAACTTTAGGGGCTGAATGACCAAATTTAGGGCCTTTGCAGACTGCTAGAAATAGTGCAAATTGAGTCCATTTTAACTGCCCTGGCTCAGTGCTAGGGAATCATGGGAACTGTATTTTTTTCTGAGAGCCTTCTCTGTCAGAGAGCCCTGGTGCCACAATAAACTACAGTTCCCATGATTCCCTAGCACTGTGTCAGGGCAGTTAAAGTAGACTCAATTTGCACTATTTCTGGCAGTCTGCAAAGGCCCTAAAAGGCACCTTAGCACTGGATATTACCTGGTGCTGGGGGGGGGGGACTTCTGGGGGAACGGGACTTCTGGGGCAGAACTTTTGCCCCCTGGGGTTAGGACTTCCACCTTCCGGCACCAGGACTTCCAGGGTGGGACTTCTCCCTGCCCTCTGGAGGCAGCTGAAAACCTGGGATGGACATGAAGAGGAAGAACAGGTGTGTGCCTGTTCCTCCTCTCCTCTGCCCTCTACATGCCAGGCAAAGTGGCTTCTTGTGTCATCTTTGGCACACGTGCCATAGGTTCACCACCATGGGCCTAGGTTATACATTATTGTATGCCAAAAAGGGGAGGTGATAGTGCTTTTTTCAAACTATTGGCTTGAAAAGGGATTCTGGAGTCTTTGAAGCTTGTATTGGACTCTTTCTCTTTTCTTTATTTGTTTCAAATGCTAAAGGATGCAAATAGCAGTTCATTCACTCCATGTAGCACAGCCAAATGAAAGAAAGGGCACTACTGTCTACTTTATCTGCATAATAGAAAAATTATGGAGCATTTCTGCTTAGGTAAAACAAGAGTTATATAGTTCTCTCTCATCTCTTAGTTGGTGTTAATTATTCCAGTAAACATTTTATTAAAAAAATGAATGTTAGACTATAAAGAAAAAAAATAAATGCAACAATGTATGGGTAGCTTTCTCTGTATGTGGGAGTGAAACTCCAAAGACTATTACTGAGAACACATTGCTTTTCTCTAGTCCTGAACCATGGCAACATTATATTAAAAATGCTATAAAAGGGAAGGGATCTTGGGAAACCTTTGAACTACAATTCCCAGTGGTCATGCTGGCTAGGGGAATTTGGAGTTGTGATTCAAGTAAGTAATTTTTCCAAGCTCTTCTACAAAGTGCATGTGAATAACCTTGAATAAGGGGTGTAATTCATCACTAATTTTCTTCTCAAAGAAAGCAACAAGTAATTTTAGTAATTTTCTTCCCACTGTGAGAAAGACTTCAAAAATATCTGAAGGGATGTCATATAGAAGCTGAAATTGAGCTTGTTTTTTGCTTCTTTAGAGATGAGGACATGAACCAGTGGATTCAAATGGCAAGAAAAGAGATTCTACCTAAATGTTAAGAAGAATTTCTTTACTATAAGAACTGTTAGATGGTGGAATAGACTGCCTTGTAGGATGGTGGACTCTCCTTTTTAGAGGTATTTAAGAAGATGTGATTGAAACTTGAGTTCAAATGTCAACACCTACAGTCCTTAGAATTAGTTTCCAATTTCCATACAAAATGAAACAGAAGCAACAATTTTTGGAAAAAAGTTTGCCAATTAGTCCCAAATTTACACAAAAATGTTTGGGATTTCAGCCAAACTCAAAATATCAAATTGGGTCAAAATATATTTAAGCATATGCAATCAAGGATGAGAAACAAAACAAAACATATCAGAATTCTGAAGTGTTGGCAATGGAGATAATGTAAAGTAGTTGATCCTTCAGATCCAAAACTAATACAGTCTCCAATCTGGTAGCATTAAATAATGCATCAAGTTCAGTAACTTTGTCATTAAGCACACTGACTCATATAGCATAACAGACAAGTGAACACCTTGTCCTCCTCTAAGGCTGAGAGTCACCCAGTGGCTGAGTGGGATTTGAACTCTGGCCTCCTGGAGTTCCTAGTCCAGCACTCAAACTACTATGCCACATAGGCTCTGTTCCTCTGTGTTTAATACTACTTTTTGGAATGCATGTTGGTATAGTAATTTATAACAAATTATGGAATGTGTTTGAAATTGATTTTTTGGTATCAGTTTTTAATGTTTGTGTGCTGATTTGATTTTCAGTCCTATGGGAAAATGAAGGCATAGTCTAAAGAAATTTGTGCTTGGTGCCACACATTCAGTGAAAGAATTAAGAAACAGCATCATTAACTGTTGAAACACTGCAGAATTAATGTGGTTTGATACCTCTTTAATTGGCATGACTCCATCCTATGGAATCCTGGGATTTGCAGTTTGTTGTGGCACCAGAGCTTGCTGACAGGGAAGGCTAAATTGCTCATGAAACTACAAATCCCAGAATATAGCATTAAGCCATTGCAGTTAAAGTGCTTTCAAACCACATTAATTCTGCAGTATAGATGTAGCCTATGTTATCAATAGGAATTTCACTTACTTATGCCCAGATACAAAGATGTTAGCTCACTTGCCAACAAAGCAGCATGTTTCAAATCCATTCAGTTATCTACGCCAACATTTCTGAGGCAACTGAGGAGTAAGGATATTGCAATGAAAATTTGTGAGACTATTATTGCAAAATAAACCATGAGGGTGTTAAATTCTCTGAATCTGATTCACACCTTGGACCTGCAAGTAGCTAAGCAACAGAAAGTGATAAATGCTTTCCCTTTATCCATGTAAGGGGGCAGCTTCAAAAGCCAGACAAGAAGCCAGGCTTTGAAGACAAATGAACAGAACCTCCAGAAAATGATGAACAGGTATACTTCTGGTAGCCATCTGGTGGAATTTTAACACAAAAAGATTTCTTTTTCTTTTAATAATGGACATGAGCAGCATGTGCAAAATATATGCACCTGTTGGAATGGGTATTTTGGCTACATGTACATGCTTTTCATTGCTTTTTCAGGTCCATAAAAATTGGGTACAAAGATAAATGACTATTTCAAGATCAGGTATGGTATGCCTTGCTATAACAGGTGTGGCAAGACCAAAGGGAATCCGACTCAATAGCAGAGATCATCAAAAGATAATGTACAGACACTGTATGCAAATTTATTTTGGTCTACTTTTCATAATCCTGGATCAACTAGTATTCCAAATCTATCCATTCTCTCCATTTCCCCTTTAATCTATGATTTTAAAAACCTGCACAAAGTCTAATTTATATACATATTATATAGTACATTTACCAGCACCACCACTGTTTTGCTTGTGGCAGTCTGATGATTTTCAAGATTAGAGCATCTAAATGTGTGGCAGCATCCCATGTGAGCCAGAACCCTAGAAAACTAGGGTTTAATATTCCCTCCATACACACAGGATGTCCTCTGCTTCAGGTTCATTCTTTTTCCCTTGGAAAAGCAATGGAAAGGGTGGTGAGGCTAATAGTTTCTTCACTATGGAATGGATGCAAAATACCTGACTTCAAGGAGCAGAAATATAAGGATAAAACAGTAAGCAAACAAGTTTCATTACAAAGAAATGAGCAGCACTGCCCCAAAAATGTAATTGCACCCAGAAAGAAGCAGAAAGCTAGTTAGAAAAAGGTGGCTGTTGTCAATCTTCATTTCAGCCTGACCTGTACCAGTCACTATATATTGACTAAACAGTCCTCTCTAGGGACCGTATCGCTCCACTCAAATAACCCAGCTTACCTCTTCCGAATTGAAGTCTAATTCAGGAGGCAGATGAGTCTTATTGCAAGGATTTTGTTGCCAAAGCCGCCAGGTGAGTCCAGCCCGGCTGCAGTCTGGGTCCCTGGTACATTTCACTGGCCATTCAGTGGGAAAGCTCCCGGTTTTGAAATAAGGCTGCTGAGCACCCCTGGGACCTGGGCTGCAGCTGGGCTGGACTCACCTGCCAGCTTCGGCGGCAAAATCCTTGCGATAGGACCCAGCTGCCTCCCAAATTAGACTTCAGTTCAGAAGAGGTAAACCAGATTGAGCGGAGTGATAAGGCCCTAGGTTAAATTACACTTTATATTTCAGTTTTTAATCATTTTTTTCTAGCATCAGGGAGATGCAATCATCAAGGGTGCAGTACATGTAGCAAGTCCATATGATGAAGTAAGCTTTGGATGCATTTGAGAGATTCATAAGGTCCGTGTTTTGTTATGCTTCATAAATATGGTTGAACTGCAGATTTCAAATGACTACTGTCTGTTAACTTGTAATTAGGGAAGTAAGATCTGTAATTTCCTCCTTTTCTTGCCTTCACATTTTTCAGACTTTGAGTTTTCTCATTCCCAAATATGAAGAAATTTGCAAATTCTGATGAATTCTTCAAAAGCTAACTGAATCCCCCCCCCCCCTTTTGCACTGGTCACATTCGATTACATACTGTTGTTCAGAGCAGGGAGAAGGCTATATTGTGTCTGTCTGGCATACAAGCCTCTCAGAAAAAAGAAAAGAAAAAAGAAAAAGTGGTGGTACCCTCACTAAGCATTAACATGGCTGAAGATAAAACAAGTCAAATTCAGACATTAAAACCCTGTCCTGAATAGATAGTTGGTTTTGGTATTTTTCTTTTGTTAAAAAAAAAATCATTTCCTTTCAATCACAAATATGAATTTTGGCAAATGCTTATCAAAAAATGAAATTAAATTAAATTCTCATCCATCCTTGCTCATATAAGCACGGTATAGTTTATCACAGTAAGAACAAAGACCATAAATCTATTTAACCCCAAAGCATGTTTCCATTCATCTTCTATGGTTGACGACAATCTCATACCCTTCTTTCTGTCTGTGTCACATGCAATTAATGGCTTCATAATCAGGCGTGCTGTGCAAAATCAATAAGCTTCCCTTGCAAAACTGTGTTAAAACTGTGAAGAAGTCTATCCCTGATTTCATGTTTCTACGTACTTTATATCCTAGCATAACATTCACTTGAAATCTTTTGCTGCCATAAATTATTGCATGTCCTAATAATCTTTTGCTCTTTTGCACTAACTCTAACAAGGTTCTTACCTAAATCCTCATGTGTTCTACATCATTTCTTTCTGGAGATTAGTAGGCCATGGCAAGAGTAAATGAGTTGTAAGGTCAAGAGATCTTTACTGAGGAACAAGGGCTGTATTCCTGTTAGCTATGATTGCATCTTCCTTCAGCACTTTAATCACTATATGACAAATTCCCACCAGAGCTTCATAAATTAGTGTGAATTATTTTAATTAAGGCAATATGTTGTCCCACTATTGGAGTATTAACGAAACACTGACCCAAACAACAATAAATATCTGCTAAAGGAAAAGAGGTCTGACAAATTTAATCACTGACCCTTCAGTGGAGATTGGATTTGAGATTTATGTCTGGACACAAATCTCTTTGTAATAGTTATGTTATAGTAGCAGGAGATGCAAGATTAATCCATACACTTCAAGCCTCTGAAATACAATAAAAGGTAGACCTTTACCATCCATATTGAAATACCTTCCTCAGAAGTCAGACCTCAGAAATTTTGTTTGATAAATGCTATTCATCAGCCCATATGGTCTAGCAGTATTGAACAAGTGGAGTTATATATCATTTCATGGACATATGAAGATGAGACCTCCCAAATATGAACAACAACATTGGCAATTGGTTCATGAATGTCAGTATAAGTTCACCATGAAAATTTCACTCCCATAGGATATGGTAGCTGCAGGCTTATATTTATAGTCTTGGGGGCTAAGCAGATGGCGCAAAGCACCGTCTTCAAAGCCAGGAAGGGGAGGGGCAGCCACACGTTGGGTGCCCCAACCCTTTCCCCAAAATATCCTCGGAGCAGCCGGCCCTCCGCATGGCCGGCGCTCTGAGGATGACCTCCCGCTGCAGCGTCTGTATACGTTGCAGCGGAAGAGTTGCCGAAGGTGTGCCGGCAGCCTTTTGCAACTTGTGGAAGGAGCGCTATTTTAGCACTTCTTCCAGGGGTGGCAAAGCTGTGCTGCGGGACCAAGGCATGGGGATGCCTCGGCCCCGTGGCGCAGCTTCCAGGGGTGGCCCCGTGCCGCCTGTCTGCTCCCCCCCTTGGTGTTTATTTATATATATAAATAAAGATATGTCCTTTGCTTCTTGAATTGTCCAGCTGGGAACTGATGCAGGCTCAGGATTAGTACGGTTACAGAAGTGGTTATCTGCATTTTGGGATGGTGACTCAAAGGAAAATATTTGCTTACTGAATATACCTTTCTAAATTTGTTTACACTGGGTAGTAAAATTGAATTGAGGTGGGATTTCATTAGCAGTGGAATTTTCTAACAAATGAGGAGAGGAGGGGGAAAAAACCCACACCTATTATCACCAAAGACAGTGGTTCCCAAACTTTGGTCCTCCGGGTATTTTGGATTTCAACTCCTAGAAGCCTCAGAAAACTTGACTTACACTCAGGAATTCCTGGAACTGAGGTTCAAAATATCTGGAGGACCAAAGTTTGGGAACCATTGACCTAAGAAATTTTGGTCAAGTAAATGCTTATTTTGAGAGGAGACTGGAAAGAGTAGCAGCTGTTTTCCCCTCAATGGATTGCTGATTCAAATATTAATGCTGAATCCACAGTTACCATAATAATTCCACAGTTTATTCAGAGATGGTGAAATTGAGGGAGGTCCTTTTGCTGAATGTTCTCTAAGAGATAACTGAAATTATTTTACAGATCAATTTTTGTTATTTGCCATCAAGTTGACTTTGACTTTGGTATTTCAGTAGGAGCGTTTTTAAAAAAATGCTTGTTTTAAAAGGAAAGTTTGGACTAGTCCTAGTTAAAGAGGGACTGTCCTATATACAGGAAGTTGAGACTATGGGCCTCGGCAGATGGCTTAAAAAGCCGTCCTGGAGGCAGGGAAGAGGAGGGGCAGCCGCACACCCCTTCCTCCTCCCAAGGTTGCCCCCAGAGCCGTCGGCCCTCCGCACGGCCGGCGCTCCGAGGGCAACCTCCCGCCGCAGCGTCTGGACACGCTGCGGCGGAAAAGTCAGTGAAAGTGTGCCGCAAGCTTTTGCGGAGCACTTTCACTGACTTGTGAAAGGAGCGCTATTTTAGCGCTCCTTTCAGGGATGGGGAAGGTGCACCGCAGGATCGAGGCGTGGGGATGCCTCGGTCCCACGGTGCACCTTCCCATGGCGGCCCCGTGCCGCCAGTCTGCTTCCCCCCTATATTATAAGCAGAAAACTTGTTTCAGCCCAGAAGGTGGATTTCAATTTGGAAGGGTCTTGAGGGGCCCATTCCAGCAGTGGATAAGGCTAAGAGCATGGGATAGTACCAAAGTGAAATCAACAGGATCAATCTGGACATTTCACCACCATTCATACACAGCACTGATCAGTGCTATGCACTTCTACATCAAAATTAGTTTCACTGAAACAACTTTCTAGCCTGCAAACCAGAGCTTATTTCCTCAGAAATCAGTTGTTGGGTTCTATATGTTTCTTACAGGGGAACAGTGCACCTGGTCAGTAGAAAGGCAGATCATGGAATAAGGATTTTGCCTGTGCTGAATGGGTTTATGCTCCCACTGAAGATGCAGGTTTGCAGCTTGGGTGTGGTCCTAGATTCAGCTTTGAGCCTGGAAGCCCAGATTTTAGTGGTGGCTAGGTGTGCGTTCACTCAATTAAAGCTTGTGCAACAGCTGCACTCATTCATAGAATCATAGAATCATAGAATCATAGAATCATAGAGTTGAAAGAGACCACAAGGGCCATCTAGTCCAACCCCCTGCCATGCAGGAACTCCCAATCAAAGCATCCCTGACAGATGGCCATCCAGCCTCTGCTTAAAGACCTCCAGGGAAGGAGACTCCACTACTCTCTGAGGGAGTGTGTTCCACTGTCGAACCGCCCTTACTGTCAGGAAGTTCCTCCTAATGTTGAGGTGGAATCTCTTTTCTTGCAGCTTGCATCCATTGTTTCGGGTCCTAGTCTCTGGAGCAGCAGAAAACAAGTTTGTTCCCTCCTCCATATGACATCCCTTCAAATATTTAAACAATATTTATTCCTTGAGAAATCAGATCTAGTCCGGGTGACATATGCTTTAGTTACTTTCCATGTGCATTACTGTAATCCACTCTACATGGGGCTGCCTTTGCAGAATATTTGGAAACTTCACCTGGTCCAAAGAACTGGAGCCAGATTGCTAACAAGTTGGCTGCAGGGATCACACAACTCCCTTATTGCATCAGCTCCACTGGTTGCTGATCTATTTCTTGATACAATTCAAAATGCTAGTTATGGCCTTTAAAGTCCTACATGGCTCAGTTCCAAATTATTTGAAGGACCATATTCTCTCTTATGGTCCAGTCCATGCTTTGAGATCTGCTAGGGAGGCCCTCCTCTCTGTCTCACCACCCTCACAGTTACATCTGCCTGGAACACAGGACAGGGCCTTCTCAATGGCTGCCCCCAGGCTCTGGACTGGCACCCTCCCTATTTTTATTTTGCAAATGAGTAGTTTTCTGTTCTGACAGACATTTGATGATGATATAAGGCCTGTATTACATAATACACTGAATATTACTGATTGCTGTGCTGGGATGTGTGTGTGTGTGTGTGTGTGTGTGTGTTTTAATGATGTATGATTTAATCTGGATTTAGAGTTTGATGGTTTAATCTTGTTTTAGTTTTTGTATCTTGTGGAGTTTTAACCATGTATTTTTTTCATTGTTGTAAGCAGCGTGTTGAGAGTCAGTGTGGTTTATTGGTTTGAGTATTGAACTCTAGGGAGTAGGGTTCAAATCCTAGATCAGCCATCCAAACTCACTGGGTAACTTTGGGCAAGTCACTTTGTCTCAGCCCCAGAGGAAGGCATGAAAACCACAACTGAACAAATTTTGCCAAGAAAACTCTGTGGTAAGCTCACCTTGGGGTTGTCATAACTCAGAAATGACTTGAAGGCCCACAGTGGCAAGCCACTTTGAATCCTGATCTGGGAAAAATGCAGGATGGAGATATATATAACAACAACAGGAAAAGTAGTTTTGAACAAATTGGGAAATGCCTGTAGGCTGCAATAGGCTCATGGGTTCTCCATTCAGTAAAAGAAAGGGGGAACTGCAAGCTAAGATGGAAGACAGTGCAGTTTTGATTATTTAAATCTTATCATAGTGGACATTGCAATGGGCAATGAAAATCAGACATTTTCCAGTCCATTCCACTTTCATATAGTTCATTTCACTTTATTTCCTGTTCATTTCTAAATCAACTCCATCTCATTTTTTCAATATTCTGAAATTTACAAAATACAATAAACATTCGATTTAAATACTTATTAAGTATGTTTAAATATATTTTTGCACACAGGTGTGTTTTTAGGTATATTTTATTCAAATATATTGTTTTTGAGCCAAGAACTGCTTCACAAAATTTATAAAAGTGCACAAATTTGAATGAGAAATGCATTCTGATCTGCATAGTATTCCAGGAGCTATGGACCAAATTGGTTCATACTGAAATGTGCAAATAATCAATTCTTAAAGCATTCCTTGAAGGAACCTCCAAAAATACATGATAAAGTTTTCACTAACAGTACTGTCAGTAGTGGTGGTGAGTTTGGGAAAATATACTAGTTATTAGATATTCATTATAGTTGAACAGAGACAATGGTTTCCTGGCACAATACGCACATTTATTTATTCATTTATTTAATATAGACGTTATCACATGTGGGCCAGAAAGCGAAAATAAAGTGGAAATGAGGCATTCTGAAAATAAATGGTAAATAAACCTTAATTCCTCAAACGTCATTACCTTAATTGCAAATTTACTGTAAGCGCATTTAATGTCCACACACAAGCGAAAAAAGCCTGTAAGTGTACTAGAAATGAGCTTCTTGCACATGTGCAGATAGAGGAATGCTCGCTGGAACAATGGGAAAAGCAGGGAAATGCTCCCAAATGCACATTAGGTTATCACATTACGGTAAATGTGAAATTACTTTAATTGCGCATTTGCATTTCCTCCAAACAACCGAATTTCAAAAGATCACGGTTAACACCAGTTTCTGTCCACTTTCTGTCCAGTTTCTGTGCAACGTCATGTGAAAACACGGGGCACTAATCCAGTTTCTGTTTGGGTTTTGTGTGGATTAACCAGCAGATTTGCCCCCGTGTGATAACGTCCTATGTCACCTTTCTCCTAAATTGGAGTCACAAGGTGCCTCACAAAAGATACTTTTAAAACAATACAACTTTAAAAATAGAATTCAAACATCACATTGCTAAAACAAGTTAAAAATACAGAATCATTAAAAACATGCTAAGCTAAAAGTATAAAACCATGAAAAACATAAAAAATCCCACATTCCAATAAACTGCTTGGGTACCATTACATATTAAAAGCCTGCTTCAAAAGTTTTTGTCTGCTAGCCAAAGAAGAGCACTGAGGGAGCCAGCCTAGTTTCTTGTGGGAAGGTGTTCCAAAGGGTGGGATGAGTCACTGAGAAGTCTCTCTCATGTGTCCTCACCAAGTATGCCAGTGATGGTGGTGGGACTGAAGATCTTCATGTTCTGGCAGGTTCATATGGGGGCTCATATGGAGAGATACTATTTCTGGCAGTCTGCTTAGGCCCATTGTCTTTGCAGACTGCCAGAAATAGTGCAAATTGAGTCCACTTTTA
>CM034710.1:95610713-95628925 GCA_020142125.1 Phrynosoma platyrhinos | reverse complement strand
TATGTTATTTTGTTTATTGTTTATGTTATGTTATTTGTTTGTGTTATGCATGTTATATATGTTGTTTTAATAAATATAAAATATATAAAAAAAAGAAATATCTGGCATCTGGCATATTAATAATAATAATAATAATAATAATAATAATAATAATAATAATAATAATAAAGTTTATTTGTATCCCATCCATTGGTATTTTGACTAGGGCAAGAACATAATGCTATATTAGATAGGTCTTTGCTACAATTCCTCCTGCTTCTTATGTTCTTTTTTCTGTGGTGTTAATAGTACATAAACTGTGTCATATGTAGTGGTGGTTCTTAATTAGTGGCTCACATACCATTGGTGAGACACAGAGGTGTCAACGGTATATTTTCAATCTTTAATTCCTAATGGGATTATTTGTTTCACTGAATTTTCTACATAGAAATGGCATTATTCTCATTAATGCTAATGCTATTTTCATTAATGCTAATGAAATGCTTAATGCTTATAGATCAGGGGTAGGCAACCTTTTTGAACTGGGGGCTGGGTTGCTGTCCCTCAGACAATTGGGGGGCTGAAGCACAAAATAAATAAATAAATATTTTTTTTAAAATAAAAAAATAAAAAAATATATGCATGCACACTCTCTTATCCCAGAAAAGCCATGGCAAAACCCCTGTGGAGATTTTGCCAAGAAAACCCCAAGAACAAGTAATAACAACAATAATCAATATCATCATGGTGGGCGGTGGTGGCGGCGGTGGGCAGCGGCGGTAGCAGGACCGGCCTGGGGCTGGTCCAAAGGCCTCGGGCGGCCGCATCTGACCCCCAGGCCTTAGGTTGCCTACCCCTGTTATAGATTATAGCTTGTTTTACAGATACTATAGCTGTAAAATTTATACTAAATAAGATAACTAATCTGACAAAGATGATAGAGTTACTACTTTTGTTTGTTTGGGTTTCCTCTCTACAGTGTGTTTGTATACTGTCTGTAGTGCTTTATTTAATTTTTTTTATTTATGTAGTACTGAAACATACCCGAATGAGACATGTAGTAACAGGATGCCTATGAATTTTCTTCTCAGAAAATGTGAACTCCTTTTCTTCTTTATGGTGGGACCCAGGCTGTTTGATAGCATGATTGGTAAGGCTTAAGATGTATTGCATTGATATATCACATCTGGCAGCCTGGTTACAAGCACAACCACCTGAAAGAAGAATGATACAGAAAACAATCACTTACTGAAAGACTTTCCAGCTCAGCTTTTAAACCAAAAGACGCAAGCAAGTGACAAAAGCCTCATTGAAATGCCTTGTCCTTACTTTTGCTTCTGCTATGTCACCCTCCAAGAAGTGGGATTAAATACGAACAAAAAGCTAATTAGCAACTTCATCAAGATGTGCACATGCCTGAGTAACAAGATTATTTAGAAAGTGTCACCTTTGTTCTTTCCAACTGCCTTTCTATTTCCAGCTGTCTCCAATTCCCCCTTGTGGTATCACATCTTGGGTCAAATGTTTGATCTGACCAACACTGTCCTCTCCCCCCACATCTGAGTGACTCTTTGCTAACTTTAATAGGGATCTCTACACTCTCAAGGGAATGTTTTCCTAGACATCCTTGCAAGGATATTGATTGTCTTAGATATGAAGCTTTTAAAAACATATACAGAGTAAATTTCCATTAGAATGTGCCCAATGGACCAGTTTTTCTAGATTCTATTTTGACAAAAAACATAGCACACTCTTTTATGGACAACTCCTATTTTTTTAGATTTTTAAAAATTAATTTTAAACACAATCTAATTTACAATCAAAATAATATACAATCAGAGATAATGAAACTGGAAAGGAAAAAAATAAAATGTGGGTAGAAAAAAAGGAAGAAAAAAGAGGAAGGGAAAAAGAATATAACTAATATACAGTAAGGCTCTCACCACCTGCCCATGCTGAAAAAAGAAAAAGAAATACTATTCTAGCATTAGAAATAACAACACTACTTGTCCTGACCTCTGTGAGGTTATCTTATAAGGCACTTTTAAAACAAAAAAAAAAGACACATATGTTAGAAAGCAATGGAAATAATTAGCCTTAGCTATGATGGAAAAAAATGAGAAGCAGTTTTGGGATATCATTTCTACTGCTATATCCATAGTCATACCAGTAATCATTGGCTAGAGTTCATCACAGCAATGGTACGCTCACTTTAGTAGGCTTTAAGGAGCTATACCCTCATGGAATCACCTGTCTATTGTTCCTGAAACTACTTGTTTGCCTCATTGGTCCCCATGTTAGTGTCTGAGAAAAATGTTGATTGTAGCTCTCACTCTGAGCAACACATCAGGAGAAAATATGATGCCTCCAGAAAGATTTAAATACTTTCCTGAGTGGTGGGTCCCAATATTAGCTAAAGTATTTACTCAAATCAATGGCAAGTATAGTTCCAGTTGAAACACAGTGTAGTTGTTACTAATCACAAGAAGGGTGAAAAGCAAGATCCCAATAATTATCAGCTTATTAGTCTTTTGAATATTGACTCCAAGTTATAAATTAAATATCTGTTAAATAAATTGGAGGACTGGAAACCTACTAATCATGTCATTTACTCTGGGCAGGCTGGCTTTAGGAAAGAGCACAACACTATTAACCAATGTTTGACCCTTTATTTTTAGCCCAACAAGGAATTACTGGTCCTACCAAACATTTATTTGTTGCCTTTACTGATTTAGCAGCAGCTTTTGACTCAGTTCATAGAAACCTACGGTGGCCTAAATTCACCCCCCTCATGCAGTGCAAGCTTTGCTGGCTGCTTCAAGGCCGGGTAGGAATCCCCCCCTCAATTATCTGGTGTTTTTCGCCTATCTCATACTGTCCCTGTTGGGACTGGGACTATTGGCTTGTGTTAATAAATAGGTTTACTTTGTCAGGTAGTGGGGGGAGGAGATATTAGGTTGGTGTACACCTTGGCACATCATTGTGGTGGAGGATTGGTCTCTGGAAATGCTTTCATGGGACATGTGAGTGGGTGGTGATGGAAGGACATTGCCCTTGGAACTGATCTGGGTTTGACTGCTTCTTACAAATTTGAGAGGAAGTGCCCTGGGTGTGGCCTTCCAAATATGACTGGCCAAGGTAGCAACCCTTTGGATTGCACTTGAGGTTTGGTGTTTCACCAAAGGGATAGCTGGGAAGGAGTATGGGTTGACATCTGGCCTCAGCTGGACCCACACCAGGTTGCTCCCTGCTTTGTTTGTTCAGGTTGCTTATTCTCGGGCCTTAAACAATTTAAATAGCTTATAAGTCAATAAAATAGCCTTTGTTTAACTGAACTCTGACAAATTCTGGTCTCATTATTTCATGGTTGGTCAACAATGGTGATATTCCTTGTTTGGAATGCTCTTCCAGTAGGAATTTGACATACTCAATCTTAGTTTTAGACATACGCTAGAAAAAACAGTTTCTCTGTTTAGTCCAAACTAATGTCTATTTTACTGACCACATGCACAGTGCATTTTAAATTCTATATACTGTGTTGTGTATATTTTATGTTCTATTCATATATACTGCACTCAAATTTTTGGATCTAAGAGATAGATAAATATTTGTAGATAGATAGATAGACAGAGAATACAAACAAATGACTTAAAACCAGGTTTGCTATCTATATAGGGAAAGCTATCTAGGGAATAACAAAGTTATTTTCTGGTTTGGCATTTCTTCATCTTAAGGGCTTGAGGAGAAGAATCTTGCATTCCCTCCACTGTCAGTAAAGATGGAGTATGATGGAGGCTGGAAAATCTCATTCTCTAAGCAATGTATATTAGAATGCAAGCAAATATTTCTCAAATAATGTCACATTTTTAATGGACACTAGTATGATGGTAGCTACATAATCATAATGGTTTGATGAGTCCCATTTGTGATTCAGGAGAGAAGTGAGAGAGTTGTCACACTGTTTGAACCTGACACTTGGGTACAATGCAATTTCCAGGAAGAGACTCGTTCTGTCACATGTGTTGATCAGTCTCATTCCCCTCTATTAAAGCTGACAGTTCTAAATAAAAAGGCTTTTACACAAATGTTAATCACGATGAAAAAGGCCTATGCTAATATGAAGGACTATATCCTGTCAATAAAAAAAATGAAAGAAAGGCTGACATGTAAAATTCTGTTCTGCATATGCACAGAATACAATTTTCCATATTTGAGATTGCAATATTCATTGAGGTGTTTAAATATTTTGAAAATCTGCATCCTCTTCTGCTTTTATAAGTGAAAGGCATTGTTGTAAAGTTTTTTACTAACCGAGGCAGATCTTTTTGTATCATGCAATGAACAGGCAACCATATGTATCTGCCATGTACATAGTTGTGTGCTTGTGAAAGAATTGTATAAAGAAAGGATGGGTCTGGCCAACTCATCTGATCATTGCTGAGGTGGTAGCATTGTCAGTTTCATGGCCCCTTCTCCTGAATTTGTAGTTGCTTCTATATGACATAAAACATGTCTCAAGCCATCTTAAGCCTCTGTTATGTAAGAGGAAAGTACTAATTGGCAGCATTCAAGTAGAAATCAGCTGCTAGTTTGGCATCTGAACATATGTGGATTGGGAAGCCATCTTGCCTTTCATTTCAGGAAGCAAAATGACTTGGGTTCAACCCTGGTAGAGTTCCAAAAGTCCAATAAGGGAATCAAGGACCCAGAAAGGAAACAACAAAGGGGGGATACAGATGGGACAAAAGGGGAGGCTTAGAACTGCACCTTTTAGGTTGTATTGGGGGCCAGGGAAAACAGATGTTCAGCCCCAATCCAACCATCTTCTTCCCCATCTTCTTCTTTTTTAGGGCAGAAAGAAGCCGCACCTTCTCCCAAAAAGCAGCTCTGGTGAAAGTGGCATCTAAGTGCCACACCCCAAAATGGGAGAGAAGCTGTCTGGTGTGTAATCACCTGTCCGGATTCTCTCCCGCTTGGGGGCATAGCATGTCTAAACACCATGCCCCCAAGTCAGCCCCAAGCGGGACTAAACAGGCTGTTTTGGCCCAAAGAGAAGGAAGCACCATTTCTCCTGATGCTTTCTGCAATCTGTTAGCAATTTATATCAGCAGTGAATATATCTTCTCATATTAACTTCAAATTTAGCTTCTTTGAAGATAGATTCCACATAGCTATTACTTAATGGGATAATGTTATGCATCAAAGCCATATTGTGATCAGAGAATTGTTTA
Source organism: Phrynosoma platyrhinos (assembly GCA_020142125.1). Classification (NCBI taxonomy): domain Eukaryota; kingdom Metazoa; phylum Chordata; class Lepidosauria; order Squamata; family Phrynosomatidae; genus Phrynosoma; species Phrynosoma platyrhinos. The sequence goes on along the minus strand of CM034710.1, from coordinate 95,623,715 downwards.
TGAAGTGTGAACCAATATAAAATGACTTGAACATTGCCAGAGCTGTGAAATATGGCTGAGATGTGATATTTACCTTTAAAGAAAGCCCACAAAAGCAGACTTACTTTATCATAAATATATTTCAAAATCACATAGGAAGTAGTGAACTACAAAATCACACCACACCATATGCTCTTGCATTACTGTGATATTAATGAGAATCCATTGTTGTTGTTGTTAACTGCCCTCAAGTTGACCCATGGTGACCCTATGGATGAGAACCCATACCTGTTACAAATAATTACTTACTTGAAATTATTACTTTTTTCAAATAATAGAGGCATAATGTGTACTATGATTGTGACATGAGGGATAATTTCATTCTTTGTGGTGTAAATGTTATGATTTTAGCTTCTTTTATAGTTGCAGGGGCATGATCCCCTGCTACTCAAGTATGTGTTGAAGTATTCTCATCTTTCTCCAAAAGTAACAAAATGTAATTAGTTTAGATAACTTTGGATATCAAGGAAGCAAGGAATTACTGATTAAAAATTCTAATAGTAACTGATTACTTTTGGAAGCCTTGCAGTCTAATGGCAACAAATAACTTTTTCACATAATGATACTTACTTGTTATTTACTTGCTACAGATTATTGGGATGTTTTTCAGAAACTTAGAGGTGGAACACACCTCCTGAAGGGGTGGCTTGATGCTGACCCTGAGAGAGCCATGTTGAGGCTGCGGCAATTCAATGCCATGGCCCTAATCCAGCTTATTGCTGGTGCAGAAAGAAGCAGCAGAAAGCTGCTCTTTTTTGCACTGGCAAAAAAAAAAAAATAGCTTTTCCCAGAGTACCGGGAATCCAGCCCATGTGTGGGCTGCAGGGTGGTGTGAAGCCAGCTTTCTGGCATGGGGGGGGGGTGTTGTGTGTATGCCATGCCCCCAAACTGCCAGGAAGCCAGTTTTTTATGCTGATCCTTTCCAGCTCTTAGTATAGTGTAGAGCAATTTTATTATTTCTTTTATTTTTTATGTAGATGTTCTTTAAAAAAATAAACCCACAAAGTTATTACAGGTAACAAAATGAATTACTAGATTATCCTTTTCCTTTTCCTTAGTTGCATTTTTGATCTTTATATAAATTACACAATGAATTACTTTAAAAAGTAACATCCTAAGCTGTGGGTGCTAGGGTGACCCTCAAGCTCATTGACCCTCAAGCACTCACCAAAGCTAATACCTCAAAGGACAGGATTATAATTCAAAAATACCTGTCTAGATTAGAAAACTGGACCAAAACTAACAAAATAATTTCAACAGGGAGAAATGTAAGGTACTACTGTTGGGCAGAAAACTTGAAATGCAGAGATATAGGATGGGGGACATCTGGCTTGTCGACAGTACGTGTGAAAAGGATCTAGGAGTCCTAGTAGACAACATGTTGAACATGGTCAACAGTGTGATATGGCAGCTAAAAAAGTAAATGTGATTCTAGGCTGCATCAATTGAAGTATAGTGTCTAGATCGAGGGATGTAATACTACCACTTTATTCTGTTTTGGTTAGGCATCACCTGGAATTCTGTGTCCATTTCTGGGCACCACAATTCAAAAAGGATGTTGACAAGCTGGGGCATGTCCAGAGGAGGGCGACCAAAATTGTGAAGGGTTTGGAAACCATGTCCTATGAGGAGAGACTTAGGGAGACTTAGGGAGGTGGGGATGTTTAGCCTGGAGAAGAGAAGGCGAAGAGGTAATATGATAGCCCTGTTTAAATATTTGAAGGGATGTCATTATTGAGAATGGAGCAAGCTTGTTTTCTGCTGTTCCAGAGAATAGGACCTGGAGCAATGGATTCAAACTACAGTTGTCCCTTGGTATCTGTAGGGGATCTGTTCTGGGCTCACACACACACACACACACACACACACCGATACTAAAGTTCACAAATGACCAAGTCCCATTGACTCCAAAAGTGGTGTGTGCATGCAGCTGTGCCTTCATTCGAGACAATGGGACAAGAAAATTTGGAAGACCCCAAAAAATTATCCACCCATTTTATTATTAAATAATGACTATAAGATTATTGCAAATTTTTTTAAATTTGATTTTTTTAAAAATCTAATGCCAATAGATTTAAAAAAATGTTCAAAGGAAGTCATAGATGAAGATCAGAGAGGCTTCCTGCTGAGAAGAGAGATTAGAGACAACCTAAGATATATTATTAATATAATTGAAAATTATGAAAGGCACAACAACAAAAAATTGGGTTTATTCTTTTTGGATTTGCAAAAAGCATTTGATACAGTGGATTGGTGGTCACTAATGCAGATTATGGTAAAATGAATATTGGGGAGAAATTTGTTAATTGGATAAAGAAAATATACGAAAAACAAAAAGCACAAATAATTATAAATGGTGATAAAACACACCCAATACAAATTAAGAGAAGGACAAGGCAGGGATGTCCCCTGTCTCCCTTGCTCTTTCTTGTAGTCATAGAACGACTAATTAGAAGGATAAAAGGAGAAAAAGACGTCCAAGGAGTGAAAATAAAAAATCATAAATATAAAATCAGGGCATTCACGGATGATTTAGTGATTAATTTGGAAGATCCAATTGGGAAAATAAATTTGTTGATGGAGATAATGAAAATGTTTACAGGATGTAAAATTAACAAAAACAAAAATCAGGAAGACTTCAATAGAAGGGAAATGATTAGATATGATAAATGGTGTTTCTATAAAGATCTATTAAAATTGGAAAGAGGGACGATTAAAATCCTTATGCAGGAGGAGATGAAGGAAAAAGGATTTTGGTTGGTACCAATATAGGCTATTATATGAAAAAGTGGGGATTGATATTAAGGAATATGGAATCAGAGGGGAAAAATTAGAAATAGAAGAAATATTTTGTGAATAAAAAGATAAATCAATGGAGTTACTGTATAAACTCTTATTAAAAACTGAAATGGAAGAGGAGGTTATAAAGAATATAATGATCCAATGGGCAAAATATGTTGATCATAGCATTCACCTTGCTCAATAGGAAAAAATCTGGGAAAAAAATCTGAGATACACAGCCTCCCAAAACCTAAAGGAGAACTGGTAGAAAATGTTTTATCAATGGTATCTGAGCCCTAACAAATTGGCAAAGGATATAAAAATTGTGACAATTGCTGTTGGAAATGCAGGGAGTCGATTGGAACATTTTTTCATTGCTGGTGGACATGCAAATATGCAAAAAGATACTGGGGGATGATTAATGACCTAATCAATGAAATAATAAGCAAAATAGAATTAAAACCAGAAATTTATCTTTTAGGAATAATGGACGACCAATTGGAAAGGAAACATGGGAAAATATTGTTCTATATGACCACAATCGCCAGAATCCTCTTTGCAAGTAGATGGAAATCAAAAGAAATCCCAAGTAAAGAAGATTGGCTTTTGAAACTATATGATATTTTAGAAATGGATAAATAGTCACAATTACTAAAAGGTTATCCTCTGGAAAAATATAATAAAGATTGGGAGAAAGTTGTTAAGTTTATAAGAGAGCAATGGGGAGGGATTGGGATGCTTAATACAACATAATGATGCTAGATAGCATGTTAAAAGTGTCACAGTAAATATAAGCCAAGTTGACTCTATATAGGATTTATGATTAGCAGAAATTTAAGAGATTAAGTATAGGATAGAATATATTAGTGGAGAGAAAAGGATAAGATAAGAGCTATCACAACAGGGTGAAATAACAAAGGAGTAAGCAGGGAATATATAAGAATATATAAGAAACCATTATATATGTTTTAAAAATAGAAGTGGTAGTCAGGAAGTCAAATTGCTTGTGATATTGTGTAATCTTAGTTGTTCTCATTTGTTTTTAGTAAACAGTTATGGTCTGTAGGAAAGGATGTTTGAAGGTTAGGTAAGTAGCAGTTGGTTTGCGAAAGTGAGGATACAATGGACTGAGTGAGATAAGAGATAAGATAGGACATAAGATAGAAGAAGGAAAGAACAGAACGATTGTGGAAGAATGGAAGAAAGGGGGGGGGAATGAAGAAGGTAATGATTAGGTAGGAAGGTTTGTAAGGAAAGATTGAGTATTAGTAGAGAGGTTTGATCGAGGTGAGAAAGGTTATTAGTGGTTTCTAAGCTATTTTTATTAATGTCACTGTCTGTATTGTCTGTATTTTTCTTTTCTGTTTTTGTTGTTTTGTTGTTTTGTGTGTTGATGTTATATTCACTTTATGTCAATTAAAAAAAAATATTTGAAGGGATGTCATATTAAGGATGGAGCAAGCTTGTTTTCTACCGCTCCAGAGACTAGAACATGGAAGAATGGACACAAACTACAGGAAAAGAGATTCCACCTCAAAATTAGGAGGAACTTCCTGACAGTAAGAGCTGTTTGACAGTAGAATACACTGCCTTGGAGTGTGATGGAGTCTCCTTCTTTGGAGTTTTTTAAAACATAGCTGAGTGGCCATCTGTTTGATTGTGTGTTCCTGCATGTCAGGGTGTTGGTTGTGATGGCCCTTGTGGTCTCTTCCAACTCTATAATTTTAGGCCCTAAGCCAGCCATTCCCAGTTTGGGCATCCAGATATTGTTGGATTTAAGTGCTGACATTCTTGGCCATTGCACATGCTGATTACCGATTATCCAGTTTGTAACCAAACAACAAAGCAGATAGCTCATGGTTTGACAAAAGGAAGTTCTCAGCACTAAGATCTCCATGACAATCTTCATTATCCTGTGAGATCAAATAAGATCACAGAACTTATGGAAAAAGGTATAATTTCGAGTTAACATGTCTTCAAAAGTTTATGGCTTAATGAAACACTAAGAAGTGGCTCTCTTTACTATCTTCCCCAAAGCTTCTGCTGGAAGGTCTAGCTTCTTCACAAGACTATGATTAAAATTAATACTGATTTGGATTAGATAAATCTAGGTGCTGTTGTGATTCAGTCGCAGCCCTTTCCACTTCAGAAACTCAATAAACCTATGGGGTGATTTGACTTCAAACAATATCTCAGGCTGCTGCCACACTGCAGAATCAATGCAGTTTGACACTGCTTTAACTGCCATGGCCTAATGCTATGGAATCATGGAATGTGAAGTGAATGAGCACATCACACTAGTATCATTATGCAGAGGCATTCTAGAGGAGGAATGGTAGCTGGACCTCTGCCACTCTGGTGGCATTTTCCAAAGGTGGTTTTAAAAATAACATAGGGATACTGTTGTAGTTAGAGGACTCCAATGAATAATAACCAGGATTATGAACAAGCTTAACAGAAAGACTGCGTCTCCCAGGACAAGTCTGTCTGAATTTTAAGATCTTCAAGGGAAGTCTTTCTCTTGATCCCACCACCATTACAGACACATTTGGTGAGAACACAGGAGAGACTCTTTTCAGTTGCTGCTCCTGGATTATGGAATTCCCTCCCAAGAGCGCCCCAGTTGGGCCCCTGTATCTTTCATTTCTGCCAGCAGGTAAAGGCTTTTGCAGCCAGCATGGTGTAGTGGTTTGAATGTTGGACTACAACTCTAGAGACCAGAGTTCGATTCCCTCTCAGCCATGAAACCCACTGGATGACCTTGGGCAAATCACATCATCTCAGCCTGGGGGGAAGGCAATGACACACCTTCTCTAAACAAATCTTGCCATGAAAACCCTATAATAGGTTCGTCTTAAGGTCACCATAAGTTGGAAATGACTTGAAGACACACAAAGACCTTCCCATTCAGTCAGGTATTTGTCTTATAATTTATGTGTCAAAAAGGGGGCATTTAATGGGAATGGTGTTTTTATCTTTTCTACCATGTTTTAATAGTTTATTACACTGTTTTAACTTTGTGTTTTCCATAGTGAACCAACATTTAATTGTTTTGCAATTTTTGTATGTATAACTTTTAAAATCTGTATCTTGTTTTTAAAATGCCTGTGAGCTGCCTTGGATCCTGTTTAAGGAGAAAGGTAGGATGTTAATTAATTAATTAATTAAATAGGATGTAAGGTTTTCTATTCACTTTCCTTCTCCACATACCGTCATAATTGGACTTCTTTTTCTCCCTCCTAGAATTCCTATTGTTCTTTTGGTCTTAAGTCGCAGGATATATATTACCCTGCAATTAAATTAGGGAATTGTTTAATACCATGCAAATATTCGTAGTGGCAAAATGAAAATTAATTTAGTAGAGGACACTGATACTCAACATAAAAAAAAAACTATATTCACTAAACATACACTTCAACCAATGGAGGAAAGAATAGTATTGACTTTGTGGCCTGATCTTTTCCATTTTGATGTGCCTTCTAGAATTCCCAAAGTCCTTTTTCGTTACTTTTACTTGCAGACTTGGAATCTGTCCAGATGTAGACTTGACGCATTATGTTCTCACTGAAAGAAACACCAGCCTGAAGCCCACCTTTCAAGTGTATTCAAAGGCAAAATAAATGTTTACTTTTTCTTTTGTAGGCAGAATGTCCATTAAGGTTTCTTTTTTAATAACAAAAATACATAGGTGTTTCAATCTTAGCAGTGGTGGATTATCAACCATATGCAAAGGCACAGCAGTTGACTGGCTTCAGAGACACATTTCTTTCTCACTTTTCTTGTTCCAAAACTCAAAAGGAACAATTTAAGACGCAGTTGGTTGTCATCCTTTTGAAAAGATCATAAAGCATTACTGGGGATAGGAGAGGGGGGCTTAGTTTTTGCAGTGAAAGACTCCCCTTAGATAAGTTGAAAAGGGTTGTAATTATTTTAAAATACCATCTCAAGTCCACTGTGTATGTGTATTTTTGAGAAATAAATAGAACATAAACGACCAAAGATACATAAATGTAAAATGATGCAGTCAAACTCTCTGGAATAATTGGCAACAATTTGTGGTTGTTGAATTGACTGGATCTCCTTATCAGCAGAAGCAATTGGACACTAAGATATTATCAGCAGCCTCTAACAACAATCTGATTATTTTTATAATCCTGACAGTGATTGATTCTGAGTAATTATCTTAGAAATGGAATTAGATTAGAAAACAATATTCCAGATTATCAAACTCCAGCCCATTATTGTAATTAGTTTCTTTCTGTAATGTATGATGCTATCATGTTTATACAGCTTAAAAGTAAATTATTCACAAGCAGGCTATTTGGCTTTGTTTAGACAGGAAAAATGGATTAACCAAGGGCATTTTAAGAGATATTAAACATATAGTTTCCCCACCGCCCTGGCCCTCTTATTATTTTACTGAAATTCAAAATTTTCCATATAATTGAAAATTGCTCATAGGAAAAAAGTGTTGGCAAACTCTTGTTACACATAGTGCTATTGTTTTTGATTTTGTATGCTATTCTCTTTTAAAATATATACGGTAAGATGTATTTTGTTAAGAATAAGCTTTATGTTCTGTGTGTGTCTACATATCTGAGAAGTAATTCTCAGTATAGCTCAGGACATAATCAAACCACTGACAAACTGATAACTTGATTTACACATTATTAGAAAATGGAGTGGCAAATTATATACTGTGCAACCAGATGTCCTGTAACATTTAACAGATGAACACTTCACATATTTATCCTGCACTATACTTCTTTTTCTTAGTTTTAGTCCTGGAATATTAATAACTGTTTTGCTTCTATCTAGCTTGAAATTGCAATTTTCCTTTAGGAATTAAAAGCTCTAACTATAGGTATTTATCTGCAGCTTCACAACAGATTGGTCTACCAAACTTTCTTCCCCTGCCCCTATTCACTAACCATCTCTTACTTCCGCTTCAGCTTCTTTTGATAATAAATTGATTGTAAACTGATTTCTCCTCACAAACAAGTAATCCAGGGTTTAGCTGTGGGGACAAAATGAAGGTACTGTCCTCTAAATAAGAATTTTGCTCCCCAAAATGATTTTTTCCTCTTCAGTTTCCCCTGCCCAGATCCTATAATTGTAGTAATGTAAACTTCAGTTAAGTATTTAGAGATACAGTTTAGAAAAGAAAAGGGACAGGCAAAACTATACCTGGCAAATATAAGAGTGCTAGATCTGAATGATTTTCAGTGTCTCACTTTCAGCAGTGCTAGAAACTGATAGAAGAAAAAATTCATTGTATGACAGAATTCTTATTTGGGGTACCCACATTTTGCACCCTACACTCCTGAGGTAACCCTAAAGATTCCAGCTCCTTAGACTGATAAGGATGAGGAACCAATGTCCAACCTGCAACTCTCATACATTTATTTATTTATTTATTTATTGAGTCTATATGCTGCCTTCCTCCCAATATGGGATTCAAGGCAGTTTACAATAATTTTTAAAAAGATAAACTGAAAACATTAATTGCAAAAGTTAAAAAAATAATTAAATAATTATTTGTTGTTGTGTACCTTCAAGTCATTTCCAACTTACAGAGACCCCAAGGGGTTTGCCCTTGCCATCCTCTGAGGCTGAGGGAGTGTGACTCAATACTAGTTAATATTTAACTAGTATTAAAACATAACAGCTAAAACCATTTTTTAAAAAGCATTAAAAACAACACACCAATTACATACACTCACACACTGTATAAGTAAAATTCACACATCAAAAGCTTGCCTAAATGAAAATGTCTTCAGCTGCCAGTGAAAAGAGAGCAGGGAGGGGGCAGACCTGACTTTCCATAGAAGAGAGTTCAACAGTCTGGGAGCAGCCACAGAGAAGGATCTCTCCCAACCGAGCCTGCAAAAGTGGTGGGATCTCCTGCCAATCTTAATGCTCAGGCTGTTTTGTATATAGAGAGATAGTTTTTCAGATAGTCTGGGCCAAGCAGTTTAGGGCTTTAAAGGTCATAACTAGCACCTTCAATTCTGCCTGAAACAGACTGGTAGCCCATGCAGCTATTTCTGCAACCAGCCCCAGTCAACATCCAGGCCTCAGCATAGTTTAATATATAATCAATTATTTGATATATAATCATGACAAGGTTTTTATGCAGGCTGTGTGCTTTAGATATATTCTTTAAAAACATCTGTATGTCACTTTATAATATTTTTAGCTAGCTGATTTTAATTTTTTTAAATTTTTATTGTAAAATCTTTTAAATGATTATATCTGTGAGCTACCTTGGGTTCATTTATGGGAGAAAGGTAGCATAGAAGTGAAATAAATAAATAAAATATTGGACCTGCTGAAGTTTCTGAACAGTTTCCAAAGGCAAACCCATGTAGAGTGCATTAAAGTAGTCCAAACAAGATGTAATAAAGGCATGTATCACCATGGCCAGATTCAACTTCTCAAGGAATGGGTGCAGATGGTGCACTAGTTTTAACTGTGCAAATGCACTCCTGACTCTCCTGACTACAGCTGAAATCTGGGCATCCAGACTCACATCTGAATCCAGGGCACACTCAAGCTGTGATTTTATATAGTTGTAACCCCATCCAGCATAGGCTGAACCCCTATTCCTTGATCTGCCTTTCAATTGACCAGAAACACCTTTGCCCTGTCTGGATTAAGTTTCAATTTGTTCACCCTCATCCAATCCATTACTAACAGCAGACACTGGTTTAGTACAGAAGTTCTATTTAGCATGTGCAATGGTAAGAGAATGGGGGAGTTATTTTTCAGATGATTTTGAAAGCCATGGGTTCCCCACCCTTAGTATTCCCCATTTTGACTTCTTATGGATATCTCCAACTTCTTATATAAGTTGGAGCAGAAGGAAACAGGGATCATAAGTCTTATTGTAGATATAAGTTTGGATCCCTTACAAAACAGAAATTTCCAGAAATGGGAAATTGCAGGTTTTTGTGAATTTCAGCTTTTTAATTTTTAACTCAACCCTCAAGGTGGATGGTTGATGTACATACCCTAAAACTCTATTTCTTATTCATTTGATTATTCACTCCCAAAACAAACTGTATGATTAAAAAAACACCCTTCTAACAGAAAAAAAAAACACCATGTAATCTACTCTGAGTATTTATTTACTGAATGCCAAATTAAACACCTGCTCCAGATTCTGTTGCTTTGAATACTGGAAATAAGAAATCTCATCTCCTTTAAAAAATACTTAAATCTGCAGTTTTGAAAGGGAGAGCTGGATTTCAAAAACAATAGGATTTTTGATAAAATAATTGTCTCATTCACTGGCAAAAAAGAGCTGGAAATGTCATCTTTGTGCCTAAATTGGATGCTGAACCGACCTCCTTCTCTTGTTCTGGTGTCTGGCTCTTAAGATGGACTGGGGTGCCATTTATGTAGGTTTCCAGTAAGACAACATTGTGCCACTGAATAAAGATGTGTAAACATATCCAGGGGTAGCTGTATTGCCCATTCAGAAAAGTACAATAACATCCAAAATCCACAACCTGGACCTCAATGAAGGTTTCTTTTTTAATTGCTAATGGACTTTACATTTCATTTCTTGGAGTTTAAGACTCTTTATCCCCAGAGTCTACATGGCCAAGGAGGAGGAATGGCCTCTGCCTACATGGATATTCTTCAATACCATCTTAACCAAGAACAGCTATAACAACATCTTGACAAAAAAAGCTATGACTCTAACTTGGTCATTTTCCTTTCTTTGTGCTGTTTGGTTTTTAACACTTTTACCTGTGGAGCTTTGAAAGCTTGTATCATGCATTTTGTGCATTTTGGTTGGCAAATAAAGATATAGCTGTTTGTGAATTTTGGATGTTATTGTACTTTGAATAAAGACCAGTTATTGATGCTTTATTTATTTATTTATTTATTTATTTATTTATTTATTTGCATCCTATATTTCTCCCAAAGTTTTGACACAAGGTGGCTTGCAATTTAAAAAAGACGTATAACTGAAAACATACAAAAAATGAACATTAAAATAGAATTAAACTATTTACACAAGGGATGCAGGGGCTCAAGTGGTTAAGACACTGACTGTTGATTGCAAGATCAGCAGGTTGGCAGTTTGAGGCCCAGATGCCACATGATGGAGTGAGCTCCTGTCACTAGTCCCAGATTCTGTCAACCTAGCAGTTTGAAAGCATGTAAATGCAGCTAGATAAATAGGGACCACTTTGATGGGAAGGTAAACTGTGTTCTGTACAATCATGCTGGTCACATGATCACAGAGTAGTCTCTGACAATTCTGGCTCTTCAGTTTAGTAACGGAGATGAGCAACCTAAGGTTGGACATGACTTTACAACCTTGTCAATGGGGAATACTTTTACCTTTACCTTGATGGTCTTGCTAGATGAACCTATGCAATATTTTAGGTTCTTCACTCACCCTAAAATAGAAGATTATGTTGATTCTAATGCACCAAACAACTGAAGTAGGAAAGCTGCAGTGGAAGCCTACAATTTTAACAGGCATATTAGTACTTCAGTACAGCTAATGTTGCTAAAAAAAGTGTGGCTTGGTAAGAATGACTTGGTAATTGTTCAAATGAGGCTGAACACTGGCACATGGAATGTGTTGATGTTTATGTGAATGTGATGGTTTCAATAACTGACAACCTTGTTATGAGAGCTATGTCTTTCATACAGATATTAGGGGTGCCTCTAAATAAAAGTGGAACAGAAGTAATGAATCTTCTGTAAAACATTATTGCTTTATTTATTCTGGAAAAGCAATGGAATGTTCATAGATCAATTACCTTTACGCTATAGATATGAACAAAAAATGTTAATTAAGGAGATTTAGGTCTATGCCCTGGTGAAATATTGGTTTTCCCTTTAATGTTCCTTCAAATTCCCGTTTGTTCTGCACTGCAGTTCTCCTAGTAGACAAGCTATTTGGGAAAAGGTCACAGTAATAGCTACAAACATAACATGGACCAGAGTGATAACAAGGACAGTAACATACAAGAAAATTTAGCCAATGTTACCTATACGAATGTTAGTTTTTTAAATGAAAACTTATGGTTTGAATGACATAAAACATTGTGCATAGGTAAACAGTGTTCTGTGCATTCATGCTGGCCAAATGATCACAGAGTAGTCTTCGGCTTAGTAACAGAGATGAGCACTGCCCCCTATGGTCAGACATGACTTGACAACCTTGTCAACGGGAAATACCTTTACCTAAACTATTTACAGTACGTGGTTTCCTCTTCCTCATTCAGAATTCTTATGCTTATTCTCTCTTGGGGTTTTTAAAAAATAAAGCTAGTCTTATTGATTTGTTAACAGCCCATCTTCTTCTTACTACATAAATTTATAACATGTACAAAGGATACATAATCCCCATTTTATGAGCAAGCTGTCAGCCAGACTAGATTTTCCAAAGATATATTTAAAAGCCTTCACTCTTCAACACCATCTCCTTATACATGGCTTGTTGCCTATTTCCCCAGTTAATAACATCTTATTAGAGACTTCATTTTTAATTTCTACCAAATTCAGTTATGGTGAATAGAAATGTCATTTTGTATAAAACAAGCCTTTACATAAAATAATGAAGGCAATTAGAACCTGAGATTGTGTTGGACAGGGGGCTCCCCATTTACCCATAATTTGTGCTTTGTGTGTGCTTATACATGGACAATTTTGACTTCACACACAGAGGTTGCAGCATACCTCTCAATAAATTAGATCTACTTCTTGACCTGTAACCTTCTTAAAAAAGTGAATGGAGGATTGTTTTCACACACAACTGCTGTGTTGAGTTGGAGGGAGGGAAGGGAGGGAGAGAGTTTGGCTCCTTACTCACACCATCTGGTTGGGGAATTAAATGTAGGTGGGCTGGCCAGTGTAAGTGCATGATGATCAAGGTTTAATTCTTTATTCATTTTCTTGATGGAAGCAATGATTAATTTCAGCATTTTTCTTCTTGCTGTCAGAAAATCTTTGAAAGCTTACCAGTTTGTACTTCTATTTGCAGTTTGGGACGTAGGGTCAAAACAGACTGCCCTGAAGGAGTGGTTCTGCACTGCCCCATTGCTCGTTGGATCGGGGCCATAGCAACCACATACTGTGGTCCTGATCTGACATTTTTCTGGCACAAAAGAAGTGGCAAAATGCCACTCCTTTTGCATCATAAAAAAGGCATCC
>CM034710.1:95589215-95603864 GCA_020142125.1 Phrynosoma platyrhinos | reverse complement strand
CATTCTGATAAATTAAAAGGGACTCTAGGACTGAGAAAACTGTCAAGCATGGGTGGTTGTAGCTGTTGGGCAGATGTAGAGTAAGCAATGGGCCTTCTTGACAGCTTAGGCCATTGGCAGCTATCCAGTCATGCCAACCTGTGAAGGTAGGATTGGGAGCCAGTAAAGGAAAAGCAAAGCAATGCTCTGTAAGATAGTGCCTTCACTGAAGGTGACCAAACAAACAAACAAAAAAGCTTCTCTTTTTCCTTGCATGCTGGAGCAGATTTTTTCTTTTCCTTTAGCAATCTCTCTTGTTGCATAGCAGACACTTTATTTTTCATTGTTTATCAGCCATTTACTTTTATGGGACAAATTAAATATTGCCCATTATTCATTTTGTATTAAGCTGTCAGAATTGGACTGACAGTGTGTGATCTTAATAGTGCTTTTTGCAAGCTATTTCAAATTTGTTTTCCGCAGATACTCACATGTAGCATTCTTTCTATACATTGCTTTAGCATCCAGGTTCTTGTTCATAATGAAAAACAAAACCAGGTTAACAGTATCACAGGCTTACAGATTTCATAATGCAGTTTTAAACCAACTTAAAAGTAATTTGAATTTTCAATGCTAAAAGAAAACTGAAAATCAGTTATGTTTAATCCAGAGGATTATCCTGAGGGGAGGAAGTAAAGAGAAATATTTTGGCACTATCTAATTTGTTTCATAACTTTTCATTCCAAGTGCACATTTTTTCCTCTTCAGTTTCTCAGCAACAAGATTCTTTTCAACAAACAAACAAACAAACAAACAAACAAACAAAATGATGGTAACAAACTGTTGAATTTCAAAAGAGTCTGAGCATATAGTACAAATGAAACCTTTAATATAAATTCTTACCAGTAGTTTTGAAGAAATGGTATTCTTAGGGAACATGAGGATAGTCCAAAATGAATGGAGTACCATTGATTTTATTGATGCCTGCTGCCATTAAGAATGCTTACTTTTGCTAGCATGATCATAGTGAGATATTATTATTATTATTATTATTATTATTATTATTATTATTATTATTATTATTATTATTATTATTATTATTATTATTTCCCACCTACGGATAAGATGGCATAAATCCAATTTACACCACTGAAACTCACCTTTTTAGTTATTGTAGAAGCTGGAATTCTGTACCAACTGTGTAATAACCAAATTCCCCCAAATCTGTGGAGAACAGTGCGGCAGTGGATCAGTGTTCCTATAGCTGGATGTAGTGACAGGTATTTTCCAGGAACTTTGGGGGGATGCGGTTTGCTGCAGGGCCCTGAGGATGATGTAATCTAGGAAAACAGCTGGATGCTTCTCTGTTACTTCTCCCATGCTCTCTACTCTTCAAGAAATGATTGCATGTGTATGTGTAGGGGAATGGGGATGAAACAGAGAAAAAGTGGGTGGGTAGGAAGAAAAGTTGAATTGAGGGAGTTGGACAGGAGATATATTGTAGTTATGCATGTGTGATATGTCTCCTGATCGATAATCACAGTCTTTATTAATAATGGTTGAAATTATGTTGGAGTTATGAAAAATTGCATGAAATAATTGTGAAAGTGGTTGCTTCCTTAAGCAGGGTTGCTTGTGCAGCTCTTTCCTAAGCAGAGACAGAGCCCTCTGTTTCATTGTGAACTTGGTGAATGGGGGGATAAATCAGCTACTGCATAATGAGTAAGCTCAAAGCTGTGATCTTGTTACCCCACTGTAGGGTCCCCAACAGCAGTGACAGCATCTCCTTGGTACAGAGGTACCTCTACTTACGAAATTAATTCGTTAAAACAGCCATTTCGTAAGTAGAAAAGTTCGTAAGTAGAAGCAAATTTAACATTGAAATGCCCTAATCTGTTCCAGGCCTCCAGATTCAAGCTACAACTCAATACAAATGTATAATACAAAGCCAAAAATATCACAAGCCAAAAATACAGTCTTGAATATCAGAAGCCACAGAAGCCAAAATACAGTCCTGGGGGTCAGAAGCCACAAATATCACAAGCCAAAAAGCCACAAGCCACAAGTCCTACCTTCCTGGATCTCAGAAGCCACCAATTTCGCTAGCCACACTTCCTCTCCTCTTTCGCAAGCCCAAACAGTGCTGCCTAACTTAATTTTGCTAGGCAAACACTTCCTTTTTCGCTAGCCAATACAGTGCTGCTTTGACTTCCGGGTTGCGAGAGGAAGACGAAGGATGCGTGGAGCAGGAGCTCCACGTTCCAACTAAACCAAGGTGGTGTTTTTCAGGGGGAATTCCAGCAACCCCCATTTTACCCATCACCAGGGAGGTCGTGGGAAGTGGGGTCCGTCGGGAGACCAGCTGTATCCGCTGCTCCCCTGCCCAGGCATTTGGCGAAATGAAGGCTGAAAACAGAGGCTGAAAACGGAGCGGTTTGGTGGCTTGGCTTGGCAAAGAGGCGGCGGTTTGGGAGAGAGTGTGTGTGTATGAGAGAGAGGCAGCAGCCTGGAGAAGCCTGAGGAAGCTTGGGGAGGTGGAAAGATGAAGAGGACTCTGAAAATAAAAAGTACCATCTGAAGTGAAAATAAAGAAACCACCACCAATAAGGTAAATCAGAGCCGCGGGAACCGTGGGAGCCGAGGAAAGGCAAACGCCGAAGGGAGGGGAAGCTCCTGGATTCAGTATGGTTATGCCAATTTCGTAAGTTGAAACGCTTTCTTAAGTTGAAGCAATTTTTTTCTGGAGGCGCGTTTCGTAAGTCAAATTTTTCGGTAGAAGAAGCATTCGTAAGTAGAGGTACCACTGTATTTGGGGAAAATGTATTAGATGAACAGGAAGTCTGAAAGAAGTGAGTAACTTAAGATAATCATTATATCTATGTATGAGAGACTCTGGTTTTGAAGAATAAAAAGAGTTTTATTTAGAAATGTGCAAAGGTGCACACAAACACACAAATCCAATGCAACTTAAGAACCATACAGAACTAACAGAAAGAAAGGTGTGAAAGGTTGAACAGTGAGAAATCTGGAGTTAGAGGCAGTGATAATTACCAATGCTGAAGAGGGGCTTCCATGGAAGAAGGAGCAGGGCTCAGATGGTGTCTGAGGGAGACACAATGAATAAGAGAGACCCTTCATGCACATAAAAGGCTATAGTTGGGGCTTATATTTATATCTGATTGCATAGTATCAAGAGGTACTTGGTGCTATCCAGCAGTGTAAGATAAACTTGATGGTTTTCCCAGGGGATCAAAATTAAAATTCTGGAATGAGTGATGGTTTTAAATTTGGAGTGACAAAACATTGATTGGATTTGAGACAACCGCTGGATGATTGGATAGGAAGAGGTGTATAGGGAAACAACCTGAGGTGAGAAGGAAATATGTCTTTAACTGCTTTGTGATGGACTCACTCAAACCCTATTACAAGAGAATATGTGAAAAGCCTGGGGGAGAATGGAGTGATCGACAAACCCGTTTAACACTTATTTAGTGTAATCTAGGACTTTTATATGTCTTTGGACCAGTGTGCCTTTCCCATGTGAACTTCCTAGTGTTTCAAAGGTGATTGTGAGCTCTTAAAAACATGCCTAACTCTAGGCATCAAAATATGAAAATATGAAATCCCATAATCAGCATGAGAAGCAGTAGGGTATGCTAACTATGCAACTGGGCTGTATGACTATGAATTCATGCATAATCATATTAATGTATGTTTACACTACAGTTATCCCTCCCCATTTGTGTGGGATCCATTCCAGAGCCCCCTGTGAAATAGAAAAAAAATGCAGATATTCAAGCCCTATTGACTATAGTGGTGGCATGCTCCTATGTACACTACTGCATGTGTGCCATAGGTGCACATGCCATTTTGTCCCTCCTGGCTTGCCATCCACAGAAACTCAAAACCGTGATCAGGAAGTCCATGAATGGGGAGGGATGACTATATACTGAAAATGTATAGGATTTTGGTCTGTGTTATTAATATGGGCCAGTATTCCAGATGTGCTACATTCATGTAACTACCATAGTTGCATTACTAAGTAGTGCCTCCTGGAGTGCCCTACCCAATCCTGATTTATGGATCAGAAGCTGTTATGAACAATGGCTATAATTTATACATTTCTCCAGGCAGAAGAAAGGGAAAACTTCTATTTTAGATGAAACAGATACTTAGGGCTCATTCCCACTGTGATTTACATCAATTTGCTGAATGCTTTAAATGTGCCTCATCCCCATTTGAAATGCTTGTGGATGTGGCTGTGATCATTTGGATGATCAGAAGCGAGACAAATGCAAAAAATAAAAATAAAAATAAATAAATAAATAATAAAATAAAATAAAAAAAATTGCTCTTTTCATATTCTAGTTTTCCCCTGGTTCTTTTGAAAAGAAGCAATTAGCAAGCATGTTCAGCAAGTGGGAACAACAGACCTGAATCACATCAAACTAAAGGGGAGGGGTTACTGTGGCAAAGAGTTGGCACATCCCTCCCCAGTTTTGGGGGGAATCTGTCATTCCCCCCCCTTTCAGCACTGCCTTTGTGCTTTGTGGTGTGAGCAATGGGCACTATGGACTATGGAATGCACTGCCGGAAGAGATCCGTTAAGCAACTAGCTTGGAGAATTTAAAAAAAGCGACCAGAACGGATCTCTTCTGGCAAGCCTTCCTTGAATAGATCAGACCTATTTAACAGATGTCTCTCCCTCTCCCTCTCCCTCTTTTAAAATCACATAATTCTATAATTCTGTGTTCTTATATTTATAATGTTTATGTTTGTTATTTATAACTACTGGGGTGGTTTTATAATTACTGGTGAATACACCAGCTATTTTAATTTATAACCGGTATTATATGTAATTTTAAAGGGGGGGGGTAATTTGTTTTATTATGTCATAAAGTATGTTGTATGCTCTTTTTTATCTTTATTTTTTTACTGTTTTTATTGTATAAACAAAGAATCTTACAACAGTATTCTACAAAGCTCAATAATTGATCAAAATAAAATGCATGATTCACAAGGTTACAAAGTTACAAGACCCTTTACTTTTTCATTTAGATTACTCTTGATCTGACACAATTCTATATTTCCAATGTATCCCATCTATATGTTGTTTGTCTTAATTTTTGCTTTTCAAAATTTCCTATTATCTCAAACTATTGTTTTTCTTTCTATTTTTGATGTTTATTTATTGTTGTTTTTAATATATCATTGTTATTTTAATGTTCTTGTTATTCTTAGTCATGTCCTATGTCACAATATGCATACAGAAGCTTGAACTGTACATATTCTTCATTAGCTGATTTTCCTTCAATAGTATCTAATCCTTTGTCCATTTCTGAAATGTCAATCAGTTTATATAAACAGCTATTTATGTTGGGTATATCCTCTGTTTTCTACTTACTAGCAATCAGGATTCTGGCTGTTGTTACCATATATAATATGTTCCACAATCTTTTTCTTCTTTTGTTGTTATATCCTGTATCATATTTAGTAGGTAAATCTCAGGTGTGCATTCGAACGATATGCCTAAAATTTCACATATCGTTTCGTGTAGATCTTTCCAAAATTTTTCAATCAGAGGATAGGTCCACCACATATGGTACCACGTATCAGGTGCCTTATGGCATTTCTAGCAAGTATAGTTGTCATTTTTGTATATTTTTGCTAGCCTTACTGGGGTTAGATGCCATCTTATTTCCATTTTAAACAAAATTTCATGCATTAGTTGGTTTTTGGTGAACTTATAAGTTGCTTGTCTTGCACTAGACCATTTTTCCAAAGGGATTTCTTTACCTATATTTCTCGCCCAGCTTAACATATGCTCTTTCACGATTTCATCCTCCAGTTTTCTGGCTAGTAAGATTTTAACAATTTAGCAATTACTTTGGAGTTTTCAGATAATAAAATGTTATCCACTTCGTTCTTGGCTAGGTATATCCCATAGGTTTTAACATCCGATTTAAACATGCTATGTAGTTGGAGATATTGAAACCAAGTAAAGCTTGAATCAAAGCCCTTGATGATATCTAATTCTTTTAGTTCCATGTTCACACTTCTTTTATTCTGCATTATAGCATCTTCATAGCTTAGCCATTTTTAATTGATTTGAATCTGCTTAGCATGGCCTCCTGTGGGGACAACCATCATCGTAGACCACGGTAGAAGTTTGCTTTAACTTTGTCCCAGATCTTTATGAGAGCGCTCCATCATATATGTTGGCTAAAATTTTGATGCACTTTTTGTTTATTGTACCAAAGGTACGTGTGCCATCCATATTGTATGCTCGTTTTGAGTAACTGTTAGCCACCTTGATTGCCTAACAGGCAAAAGGCAAGATACAAGAATAAAGTTTACTGTATATATATATGGCAGTATAGGCGCTCCATTCTATTTGCAATTATTTGCAATTACTTACAAGTGGTGAGCCTGGTGAGTGGACTGACTGTGGCTCAGTGAGACAAGTAATTACAAAAACAATGGAGCACATATGTTGTCAATTTTTTTTAAAAAAATTGCATGCATCCCAGGGGAGAGTCTTCCATGACACCAATGGACCCATGCATCCTGGGGAGAGTCCTCCATGGATCCATGCATCCCGGGGGAGAGTCCTCCATGACACCCATGCATACATCCCAGGGGAGAGTCCTCCATGACACACATGGATCCATGCATACCAGGGGAAAATCCTCCATGACACCCATGGATCCATGCATCCCAGGGGAGAATTCTGGTCATGGCACCCATGATTCCCTCCTATGTGTTTCTTGAATGTGTTGCTGGTTGTGTCGCTGATGACACATAGATGATTGACAGAATTTTGAAATGGCACATACTAGTGTGAATGACAATTGTGCCAAAAAAGAAGCAAATTAAAAAAAAAATGACAATTGTGCCAAAAAAGAAGCAAATTAAAAAAAAAACAACCTGCTTCCATAGTGGGAACAATGCATCAACTGGAATCGATTCACTGACCTGGAGTGAAAGTAAATCACAAACTGGTTTAAATGGAAGTGGGAATGAGCCCTTAGTGCAAGGAGGTCCAAGGCTGCCCTACTTCCTGACTTATTTCCTTGTCAGTGGTATTTTTGAAAGAGAATCACATGAATCCAAATTCACACCTTGAAGAGTTAGGTGTCATTTTCTGGAAATATATAGGTATAAACAGTTGAGTGTTGGATGACTCTGCAAACTAGAGTTTGATGCCCAGCTTGGCCATGAAACCCACTGGGTGATCTTGGGTAGATCTCATTTTCTCAGCTACAGGGGAAGGCAATGACAAATCTCCTGAGCAAATCTTGCCAAGAAAAACCCATGACAGGGCTGCCATAAGACTTGAAGGCATAAAGCAGCACCAAACAGTTGAAGTGAGTGTTCTATAGAAATTAATAAAATTGCTGTAGAAGTTGAGTATTTCTGGCAAGACTGTAAATCAAATTTGATACAGACTGTAACATGGAAAACCATGTTCTAAAAGACCTGATGTGAATAAATAGACTACGGGTCAAAGAGTCTAGCAGTTTTTCTTTTTCCATATACAAATCAGAATAAAGGAAGAAACTCCTTTCTTTCTTTCCTCCCTTTTTTTGTAGCTCTATTTCAGGACTCTGTAAACTGCTGCAACTAATATTAAGAAGCCATCCTCCTTTCTCATCAGTCCTTTTTATTCAGCATACAGAGATCTGTCATGCCTCTTATTCAGCTTCCTAGGAAATGCATGTACTGGTACAGCCGTTGGATACTTAACAGTGTTGCATTACAGGAACCTTTTGTGGGAGGCTCATTTTTTATAAGTCCTATAACTCTAGAGGCAATCTAAAATGAGGTAGCCTGCACCCCTGCCCACAGAAAAAGATAGTTGCTTTTACCCCCTGCCAGCATTACATCTTCTGTCACCTACTGCTGTGGCAGTGAAGATGCCTTAGACTCTTTGCACTTATAAAATATATATTTTTCTCATCCCAGTTCTTTATTTAATAAAATGACAAACCACATAGCTTACTTTTCTTTTTGGACTTATCAAAGGAGTGATTATCAGGGCCACTGCATCCACAACATTTTTAGATGCACAACCCAGACCTGGAAATGACAAGTATCCACATAACAAACTGGACAAATAATCTTAGCCAACATTTAGGATTGGTTTGTGCGAATATGGTTGTCTATGGTTGATGAATAGCCATAAATGGATTCAAATATAATACCATACCAAGACGGCCTCTTGTTGTTGTGTGGATCCAAATCATTTCTGACTTATGGAGAACCCCAGTTGGTTTTATTGGCAAGATTTGCATTTGCTTTCCTCTGAGGCTCAGAGACTGCCAATTGCCCACGGTTACCCAGTGGGTTTCCATGGGTGAGTTGGGATTTGAACCTTAGTCCAGTGCTCAAACTACTGTACCATTCTGGTTCTCCACAGAAGGCAATGAGAATCCATTGTAGATTTCCCAGAATGCACTCCTCTGGAGAGAATTTGGTGGGTTATAGATGTTACCACTGGTGGATAACCAGTACCAGGTACCAGTAAAGGCGGGGGGCACCGAAGTAATATCCTATTCTATGTCAACATTCAAGGTAATATATTTAAAACAATGACACTAACTGTAACACGTTACTCAGAGGGATAAAGGATTTTTTTGGATGGGGCAAAATAATGTAATTACTGGTAGCTTAGTTACTTTTGTAATAAATAATGCTTACTTGCTACCTTTTGTTTTGGGGGAATTTTGTTTATTTTTCTCTATATAACTAGATTCTTATTAAAAAGGTAAAATGAAAAAGGAATGTGGTATTAGTGATAAGTTATTAAAGTTAATAAGTAAATTATGAGTTGCTGGAAAAATTAAAAAAAAAAACAATGAGTAATGCCTGATATGTTACTTTCCAAGAATAGCATTTAATATTCTATGCTCACAATAAAGCAACTTCATTATTCAACATCCACAGTGGTTTTTCAGAAAGGACCCAGAGGTAAGAAATCAAGATTCCTGCCTCATTCTATAGACATTTCTCTCTCTCTCTCTCTCTAAGAAAGTCATATGTTGAGATGTCTCCATGTTGTAATAATCTTCCCATTCCCCTACACTGTTATACCACTTCAGCATTCTCACTACTAAGGGATGCCAGGCTTTTTTTCAGTTCATCCCATGACATAAATATACTTTCCCCTGACATCTTTTGAAGTCCACAACACCTTACAGTGTCAATAGTTTTTTACATATAGTAGGATGAAAATAGCATTGTAGTCCCATGTACAATTTGCAATATCTATGTCCACTATGTAACTATTTAAGGATTGATTTATCTATGTCCATTTAACATGCTATAAAGTCATTCACTATTATTCCCAGAACAGTCTACAATTTAAAAATTACACAGTTATTTTCATATGCTGCTTGACATAATGTACACAGTTCACATACATTACTCCCTGTTACACATATCTGAATACAATTTTGTCTAATCTGTGAAAATTAGGAACGTCTGGGCTATAGGGATGTTCTTGGCAAGATTTGTTCAGAGGAGGTTTGCCATTGTCTTCCCCTAAGGCTGAGAGCATGTAACTTGACCAAAGTTACCCAGTGGGTTTCATGGCTGATCTGGGAATCGAACTCTGGTCTCCAGAGTCATAATCCAGCACTCATACCACTACACCACAGGCTTTCTGAATTGTAGAGTTGACAGTTGGTGGGATGTCAATGGGATAGTACATCTACTCTACATTTTTAGCTTTTAAAGAGCTATCCAAGGTGTTGAACCCTATCTACAAAAGAGTTTCTAAACCTTGAATATCTCCTTTAAATTTCACAAGCTATCCAAAACCTAAAGCAAATTCAAAACCACACAGATACAGAATTCACCAATCACTGTTTTGGAGATGTACATTTTGAGCCTATGCAGGCATGCTTGGCAATACATGGAACCCAAACCAACGGATGTGGGAAGATCGTACAGCCATTATCTGTCATCCATAGACCTGGAATGCCCACGCAGGGTTAATTTTATACCATTCCTTTGTTATCTGATGACCTGGTAAAACAGTCTGCAACAATAGAGAATAAAAGTGATGGAAGTCACTGAAATGGTTATGCCAATTTATACTGACTCTTATTCCCAGAAGAGCTTGCATATAAATAGTTTGGCTGTGTGGTTAGATGCTAGCAGAAATTCAGTTTGTCTTATTGTTCCCCAGGGATTGGAATAAACAATTCATCTCAGTGTGTATACCAGGATGTTAAGAAGATGCTAATGAAAACACCTTAAAATGTCAATAGCTGTAAATAAATCATAATGTTTATAAATGCTATTTAATTCCATATGGTATTTAACAAAAAACAGGAGGAAGGTGCCCGACAGCAATCTGAACAATGCTTGTCCTAAGAAATGGTAGAATATGTCGTTGTTTTAAGGCATTACACTAAAGCTTTCCTTCCATTCTTCACCTTCTTTGTCAAAATGTGGTATCGACTGTCTACGTACATGACAAAGCCCTATAAAATATGCCTTCCAGTGTCTTTGATGGGATGACTGTAGTACATTTTAAAGTGTTTTCATATTGAAAATGGAAGGCAACTATTAAAGTGTAATGGCACAGAACATCTTATAGGGTGGGGGAAGGAGGAGAAAGCAAATGCCTTGTACGGGTTCTCATTTATGGCTGATATTTATTGCCTTTGCATTCTTATGGTATGCCTCTAAGTCAATTGAAATGCAAGTGCTAATGAAACCTCTACCATCACATTCATTCTCTTCCTCCACCAAATGAGTCTACAAGAAGATGTAAATGACTTACATATATCTGCAACTCAGGTTTTATTGTTTTAGGTTAATTTATTTTCTGTAATATTCTTAATGAAAGTAATGACTCTTACACTAGTTTGTATAGTCACATCCTGCAATTTTATTAAATCATGCTGCGAAAATGCATATTGGCTGCCCTAAACATTTCTGAAGTTTTCATATTATGTCTAATATATACAGGCAATCTTCCAAACAATTATCAGCACAGTATATTTTGTTATCCTTTGTTCCTAATTTCATCTCACTAGGGTATATCCACTGTAAATAGCTGCTGAAAACTGGAGAAGCTGTAACATGGCTGCTAGGTTGTATGTCCCACAGAATATTGGGAATATAGATATATTGCAGAAAGAGAAACTAATATAGCAAATTAGTTTCTGAACATTTTCATTTCATCTGTGTGTTTGCTACAAAAATGATATTAATCTAAAAACATTTCATTTGGACAGAAGAATTGTATCATTTTTTTTGTTAGCATCTGAATTAATCAAATTGTACCTCATAAAAGAAAAAGAGAAATCTCATGGTTATCTCTTGGGCATTCAAGAATCCATTCCTATGAAAGGAGTAGCACAGGTGGGAAACGTGGTTAAGAAAAATGTAAAAACTTTGCCTTTTTTCCAAACATTAGGTCTTTTCTTTAAGTACTATAAAGGATTGCTAAAACTAACGCAATACTATCCAGCAATTGTTAAATTCCAGATCCCTGTGTTGCTGTTTTAGAGTAAACACTTAAAAACAGGGTGATTTGATATCAGACAAATTGATTGTGATATTTGTGTGTGTGTGGAATAAAATCCATTTTGCATAGTGGGTGACAGATACACCTATGTATACTGAATTGTAAATGATGACAAAACGCTAAAAAAAGTTAAAAGTACAATCTGTGTAATTTCTATTTCAGCTCAACTACAAACCCAACCTTTTAACAGGGCAGACAATTTAAATAGGCAATCTCCCACAATACTCTATATACCACCAACCACTTTTGTGCAATATATTTTGCGCCAGTTTGAAAGACATAAACCTCTGAAGGGAATATACACCTAGAAATTCCCCCATGTAGAGAGCAGTCCTGTTTTGTCAGTGCTTCTAACTCCATGGCAAGTGTCAGGATTGAGAGATGGAACAGGGAAGTTCAGACAGTCTGGTCAAACATTCACTATTGCTTTGAATTTCTGGCTTCTCAGCTCTAGCAAAATGGTCCCTAAGGCACAGCAACTTCTGTTGCCACCTCCTTCTTCCAATCAACCTGGCCTGGGGACTCCCAGATATCAAAACATCCCTGAGAGTCAAAGGATATAAGGGGGGAGGAATTATTACTTCTGTTGTTCAATTAGTCATAAACAAAACCTTTACTCAACTGCAATGACTCCAAAGGCTGACAAATTTCAGTTTTAGATTATATGTTTGAAGAATCACCACTGCACACAATATACCAAAGGAGGTAGGTTTATTATGGCTCAGAAGAAAAGAAAGCCATTTGGAGAATCCGTGTCAGACAAATTTAAGAAAACTTAACTGACTCCCTTATCAATACATACCGAAGATGGATCCGCTCAGAATATATACGTTATTCAGGACCAAAGCAGCACAAGGATGGACCCATGAACACATGCATGCTAGGGTGAGACAAAGACAGGAGACAAAGACATAATTCCAACTTTTATCCGCAAACCTCTCAGCAACCAAAGGCATACTTAATGAGCCAATCCCAGCTTGAGCAGCCATGGTGATCCTACACTCTGTCACAGGGCAAGATAAGATAATACATAACTACTGAGGCAGAGTGTTCCTATTTTCTTGCGAAAGTAGCTGAGTATGGTTGCACTAATGAACCCTCAGTTCAGGCGTTGAGAATCTTAGCCAGGAGGGAAGACCAGTGAACCAAATGCTTAAGTAGTGATGTAAATTTCTCTCTTTATTGGTCCTGTCCCTGAAAGGGTTGGGAAGTCCGCCCCTTTGGAGCAGCGTCCCACTGCTCCTTTCATCCCTGGATTGGGACCATGGCAACCACACACTGTGGATCCAATCTGGGACTTTGCTGGCCCAAAAGGACCAGAAAAATGCCACTTCTTTTTAAAGTGACGAAAAGCTGTTCTTGCTGTGGCAGCGGAGGCTTTTCTGGATTTCTTTGGCACAGAGTGTCTAAATGTTGTGCCAAAGAAATGGCATGATGTCACCCACCTGTGGATAGGTGGGCGAGCAGCGTGATGCTGGCATTAATGCAGCATCGGGATGGATGGCATGCAGTCGTCATGCCCCCATTCTGCCCCAATGCCAACGTTTAACACCGGTCTGTTTAGGGCCTTTATTACTCTTACTCCTTGTGGAGAGGGAGCTATTTCAACTTGGTCATTCCTCACCATTCCTGACAAATTCACAAAGAATGAGGGCTATAAAAAACCCAGCTGGTTCTCCTTCACTAACTCTTCTTGCAATTAGCAATGTGAACCATAAAACTTCATTGGAAATGTTTAGCAATGAAGGATGGCCTGTGTTTATCTTTACAATGGAATTCTCTCTCCTCCTTCCCCTTCTAAGAAGTGATCAGGTGGAAAACCTGGGAAGTCTACAACAGTTTCTCTGAAGCAGTCCATAGCCATAAAGGGCACAAGCAGTTAGAAAGAAAACTCTTCTAGTAGCATTCTCATCCTGAGATCCTTCCCTTCACTTTGAAACCTGGAGGGCCTAGCTCTGATCTCTGAGAACTATAGTCTCATTAAGATCCCTGCTGTCCTTGCATGAAGACCTGAAATTACTTAACTCCACTGCAAATGCAGGCTCTCCCAGCTCCTTGGCTTTTTTTCTTTCTCATAGGGAGTGGCAGGGGATTACGGATGGAAAAAATATTCAAAAATATTTTTAAATGGTCAAAAACAAAGAGAATCCTGGACTGATGAGAATCTTGGCAGTTTGGCATTTATTCTGTGCAAAAACCACATGTGGTTGTTTTGTGCACAAAATAACACTTTCTTTACAGGAAACAACAGTTTTTGTGTAGAAAATAATATTTCAATACAGAAATATTAATTTCTCTGCAGAAAATGTTGTTTTATGCATAGGAAAAGCTGTAGTTGAGAATTTGTTCTGTGTAAAATTTGCATATAGTTGATTTGCATAGAAAACAACATTTTTTTGCACTGAGAACAGCATTTTCTGCACAGGAATTAATATTTTGGTATAGTAGTTAAGATGCCAAATCTGACAGTCATAAGGTCAGAGAGTTGGCAGTTTGAGGCCTAAGTGCCATGTAATGGATTGAGCTCCTGTCACTAGTCCCAGTTTCTACCAACCTTGAAGTTTGAAAGCATGCAAATGCAAGTAGACAAATAGGTACCCCTTTGGTGGGAAGGTAACAGCATTCTGTGCAGTCATGCTGGCCACATGACCACTGGAGTTGTCTTCAGACAATGCTGGCTCTTCTTAGTAATGGAGATTAGTACCATCCCCTACAGTCAGTTATGACTAGAGATTCATGTCAAGGGGAAACCTTTACCTTTACTGTTTATTGAAATAGTATTTTCCCTGCAGAAAATGCTGTTTCCTGCATGAAAATGTTATTTTCTATGGAAAACATCCATATGATAATTTTGTGTAGAATAAGTCTGGAGCTGTTAATATGCTTTGCAAACCGCATGGTTTTCAATAACTTACAGTCGGAAGAAAATTATTGAAATTATTTGCTGCTACCTTTCAGACAAAATGTAGTGAATAATTATATCCCCACACAGGACTTTAGCACAATGCTTGCCATATAATGCATGTGGACCTTATAACAATTGTGCCCAGTACATTTCTGTTAATAATGTCAGATTGTAATACATTAGAATCATAGAATCATAGAATCATAGAGTTGGAAGAGACCAC
>CM034710.1:95572618-95583384 GCA_020142125.1 Phrynosoma platyrhinos | reverse complement strand
TGATCTCTCCCAGCTGCTTCATGTAAATGTTAAACAGCATGGGGGACACTAACGCACATTAGTGACAATATATGCTATAGTCACAAAGCAAAATCTCTGAAAATAACATTACTTGTATCTGTCCATTACTTACTCATATTCACAATCATATTCAGTTTGCAAGAACCCAGTACATACATTGAATTTCTTAAAGAAACATGAATCTATGGTGAAAAAACTGAGTCTCCCTACATGTAAGACCTAAGAACAGGCTGAAATACACGCTAAACCTACATTACAAGTGTAAATAAGATTTTACAGTAATGTAAAGGGAGCATATTGATAGCAGTAAGAATATATAAACTCCTGACAAAAATTATCCTATATCAACCCATTGTTGACAAAACAAAATCATTTTTTTTTAAAAAAGAACTTTAAATAACTATGGAATTATAGTATTACCATATAGCTGTAAGGGCACTTACTGGCAGACAAATATGACAAGGGATCTGAATGATACTTCCCCACATAATCATATTGTGGGAAATGGGAATTGTGTGATGGAATTTGCTGTAATGCTTTAGACTTGAATGACTTTAATAAAGAAAGTGTGGAGGATGAAAATTTCATCACTTACAGAAGAGGTACTCCAGTCTGTCCAAGATGCAATGAAGCAATTCATCTTCTCCTTTTCAAAAAGGGGTTTTTACCAAGAAAAATGCTTGGAAGTCTATAAGAGTAGTAACCTGAGAATAAACATCATGGAGGAAATACTTGGAAAAGATACAGGTGTAGCTCCTAGGGGTGAAGGAAGAAGGACGCTGCCCTCCCAAATAAGAATTCTGCTCCCCTAGTGAAACTTTGCTTCAGTTTCCAAATTGCAACTTAAACTTCAGTTGAGCATTTAGAAATGCAGTTTAAACATCCAAAGAAAAGGGTCTGGCAATGTTGCTGAAGGAATGAGAGCACAGAAAATATGTGTTCTAGGTGTAGATGTTTTTCACTGTCACACACTCAGCAGTGCTTGAAATTTGAGGATGGAAGGAAAACTTTATTTGAGGGACAAAATTCTTATTATGGGAACAATGTCCTTATCCCCACCAGTGTAGCCCCCACTGTAGCTATTGTGATGGAGAAGACACCGTGCAGGATACAGGCATATCCCATGGAAATCAGAAAAAGGTTAGCATGCTTAACAGAATGATCTTATCCAAGTGTTATTTTTGCTGGATGGTGAGGACTGCTCCCAATTTCCATGTATCAGCAGGATAATTTGGAAATGTTGTCTTTTCTCTAGAATACCATAAAAAAGGATGGGTTGCTAGCTGGAGGATTCTGGCTGTCAAAAAAGTAACTTTTCCAAGCTCAGAGCGACTAAAGCATAGTTACAAAGTGCCAAAGAGTGTTCAGAATGGGTCGTAGTGAGAGCTAGAATTTAGAACAAAGTCAGTTCTCTGAAAGATCACTTCCCACTCCTTGTAGTGGCATAATAATTAGGTTTTCCAACACAGAGACAAAATAATCCAGTTTGACACTGCTTTAATTGCCCTTGCTCAGGGAATTCTGGGAATTGTAGTTTATTGTGGCACTAGAGCTCTCTGACAGAAAAGGCTAAATGTCTCACAAAACTACAGTTCCCAGAACCCCTTAGCATTGAACCAGGGCAGTCAAACTGGATTATTTCTGCAGTGTGTTTTGGCTCACAGTTCCAAAGATAATGCAATATGACTAGAGTGGGCTGCTGCTGTAAAGCAAGACTACATGCATAAAAGTTGTGCATAGCCTCTGCATGCTGAGCTGAACATATCTACACATTTACAAGTCAGCTAAGAACTTGTACATATATGAGTATAGCAATCAGCTGAAACATATTGAAGTATATGCTACATTTATGGACACCATTTTCACACAGTTTGAGGACTGTCTGAAGAGTGAGGGATGAAAGCAGTAGGAATGATCTTACTCCTGTACATGGCAAATGATGTTCCATTCATTTCAGTGGGTCCACTCTAAATATGGCTCAATCTGGATCTAACAACATTGTTTTCTATAAGGCTGAATGTTTGTCTTCTAAGAAGAATGTGTGATGGAAAATAAAAGCACTTTAGATTTAGTGGAATTGAAGCAGGAGGGTTGTGTCTATGGCTGAACTTTATCATATAACATCGTAGCTGAGCTGTAGCTTCTCTGTGACTGCAACATACCTTTTCATTGCCAGGATTTGCCCATCAATAGCTGCCAATATCACTGCTGTGACATTAGCTCCGTATACGATAAGCTTCCAGCAGCAGACCCGGCATTGGCCAGTCACATTGTCTCAGTCTCAGTCTCTTCCCTCCTCTCTCTTCTCTCCTTCCTTACTATTCCCAATCAGGCTGATTTTTTTAAAAATTCTTTTTTCTCTCCGCACCTAAATCATATTGCCATAGTGCCTAAATTGTTCCAAAAAAGACATAAATAAATAAATAAATAAATAAATAAATAAACCAAAATGTATGTTCAGTAGAGTAATAGGGCAGGGAGGTGGGGTTAAAGAGTAGTCTGGGAAAGATTTCCAGACCAGCAATGGTTGCTATAGTGGCAGTTCTGCAACCAAAGACATGCAAAAAAGACTGGTCCCAAACCACTATGTATGCATTTTCTTTCATTATGCAATCACAGCAAGAATGGGGGCTCATGTGGTTATTTCCTAAATCCACAGGATCTAAAACTGCATCTTCCACCTCTACATTTTTGTGTTTCCACCATTCTGAGCTTATTTCCTTAACATCTAGTCATTATAGAGAAAACAAAGAAGTAAGCCAGTTGGCCTCCAGGTTGCCTTCTGGCTCTTTTAAAAAAGAGAAGACCTTAACTAAAATGCACAGCTATTGAATCTATATGCAGAAAACAACAAAAGGTTCAAATGTTTCTTCCTACTACATTATAACAATTTCCCCCCTGGAAGTTAATAAAAGCCCCATCTATTTGTACCTGCCATTTGCCTTAGGAGACGGTGGAAGATAATGAAAATATTTTACTATCTATTTTCAAATTATAAGCTGTTGTTTCCAAAGAATGTGAAAACCCATGTATATTATCACATTATTGTTCTCTGGGGAATGCAGTCACTATAGTGATTCTAATTACATGGCTTCATTAACTTTCTACATTCTACCTGTTATGGGGGTTTCACATTAAGAACATTTGCATATGGAGGAAATGAATGCTGTTTGCAAGGAGCTAATGTCATTAAACATTTAAGTAGCTCCTTGCAGATAAACAAGCACTTTTTGCTTGAATCTTCTCTTTAGAATATCTTTAAATAGAATGCCTATTTTTTGAAAACAATCAAGTCAGAATCCTTTAAAGGGGAAAATATGGAAGTACAATATTTTGAACATTCCATAAAGGATATTCATAAATATAATTTTAAAATGAAATAAACCTGTTACAATACCTATTACAAGGCACAAGCAGCTAAATTATTTCCCAGTCTGGGTAATAAGAAACTCATGTTTGAATTTTCCATTTTATACATAATGTTTTGTGAAACATAATGACAAATGTGATGAGATCTGTACTTTTGAAGTAACCAGATGTGTTGTTAATGTGTATTAATAACAAGGTCTTTTTTCAGGACCCACAACATTTAGGCTGGGGTGTGCTTTTCTCACCCGTGTGCTTTCCTGGTGACATTTTTAGTGATTTGCTTCCTTTGCCTTCCTATTATGGAGTTGGCAGAGTATTAAAACCTCCTCAGAGTTTGAATTCACATCCACAAGATGTTGTGATGGGTGCCAACTTGGACTGCATAAACGTGAATTAGATAAAATCATGGAGGTTAAAGCCAGCAGTCATGATGAGCAACAGTCACTTCTAGGACCAGATACAATATGCTTCTGAATAAGAATGGTCGGGAAACACAAGACAGCACAGATGCTCTTGTATCCTCTTCACAAAGTGAAAGGTGAACAAAATCTTTCAGTGCCATCTGAATTGACAGTATTTGTCAAGGGCTTGGAAAATGGCTTAGAGAATGGTGGTTTCATCCCATGCAAGGTTCCTCGATTGGGGGAGGAGGGTTGGGGGCACAAAATGTTAAGTGCCTCAGCACACAATTTAAAGTAAGAAGGCAAAGAAAAGCATCAGTTAGCCAATTGATCCACTGCTAAGAAAAGAGGGTGAGCACACTGACTAGAATCACCGTATTTTGAAAAGCTAACAAAAGAAGGCACATTGGCCAACTGACTACTTCAAATCACCATTCACTATGACAACTGTCACTTTAAATACCTCTGCAATATAAGTTGTGCTAATTGCTACCAGAAATACAGTTGTCCGTCCACATTTGAAGCTTTGACTTTTTGCGGATTTGATTATTTGTGGATTGGATTAACGTGTTTTCTCTAGAAATCTCTAGGTCCTCCAGCATGACTCTATGGCCAACTTGCACTGGAAGTCATGCTGGAAGATCTAGAGATTCCTAGAGGGAATACTTCTCTAGGTATTTGTATGTCCTTCAGCACAAATTCTATGGTCAGCTTCCAGCAGATGTTGACCATAAATTTGCACTGGAAGATCTAGAGATTCCTAAAGGTATGTTCACTGACATAAAAACAATTTTTTTTAATTTGTGGTTTTCCACTTCCACTGGGTCCTGTACCCCTTACCCCAGTGAATGTGGAGGGGCCACTGTAGTCTTAACTTTCATTATATCTAAATAACAACTTCTTTCCTTCCCTTCCTTTCTTTCCCACCTCTCCTGATGGCCACCCACTTCACAAAGCTGCCCTGTTTCATCACAGCTGCGTAGCTGGATGCTCTCTCAGCTGCCTTACTCTGCTAGCTTGCTTTCCCCCTCCAGGTCTGTCCCCTTTCTCTTCCCCATTCCAAATTGTTGTTTGTCTCTCTCTCTGAGCACTCCACTGGTTCACCCCATCCTTTCTCATAGCGGAGCTCTCGATGGAGTCAGTGAGACTGGGATGAACAGACAGTGTTGGTGGGCAAGAGACAAAGCAGCAACTGGCTTTTAAGAATCTAACCAGATAGAAATTGTAGCTCTGAAAAAGAAAGCATATCGTGGAAAAGAGGGACATATGAGCACCCTTTCAGTGACAATAAAGTAGACCTGAGCAATATGGCCTCTTAAATTCTCATCTTGGCAAATAAGAAGACTCCATTTTTAGAGTGGAGTTAAGGATGTAAGTGAATTAAATGCTCATTCTTCATTCTATACATACTTATCTTTTAGGAGGACATGTCAGGAGACCTGAAACTGCATGAGCTATCAGCTTGACTTCTTTTTTTTTTAACCAACAGGTTAAAGAGCAGCATAAAGAAATAGTGGCAAAATTTTAGCAATAGAGATGTTTGCCAAAGAGAGAGAGAGAGAAGAAAAGAAAAAGAAAGAAAAGAAAAGAAAAGAAAAAGCTGTCTCAACACTGATACAAGAAACAGACTTTCAGACATTTCTAAGATCAGTGTACTGTTTTACATTTGGGGGGCTTGTGTGGCCCATGATGCCTGCCTTTGCTTTATAATATGTGCATTCCTTTTATTATATTAATGTTCTGTATTATCCCTAAAACATCAATGATGTGTGGCATTCCAGTGATATGTTTTTTTTTAATTATCTGTATATGAAAACTATGGGGAGCCATTTTAGGTCTGTCATGATTTTGCAGTAAGACCCATTTAACCAAGGGATATGCTCTGGGACTGTTTGCATAGAATGAAAACCACAGATAATTGAAAACCTTATTTTTCCTACCAGAGATGAATGACGTAGGCATCATCTGATGATGAAAACCCATCACTTTTGACCTTCGGACATACAGTATCAGAAAAACTACCATAAAATTATTTTTCCTTCTTTGCAATTTCATAGATAGAACATTTGTTCTTACCATAGATCTTAGCAACATATTTTTTAATCATTACTTATTAAGTCAAGAACTTTCACCTTCTTACTTAAAAAAAAAAAAAAAGCACTTCATGCCTTCTCTTAGGCATATCTGGATTGCCCACATTGCTACTCTTGTCCTTTGGGCCCATTATTAAGCAACACAAGCACTGTACCAACACAAGTATTTAACTGTACTAACACAAACACTTTACTGTACCAGCACAAGTGACTAATGGGAACCAACACACAGTGAATCAATGTGGGACATGGGACAGCATGCAAATGTGACTAACAGGTGAGTAGTGTACAGCCAATCAATGCTGAATATGAGATAATACCAGCAGCACTCGCAGTGCAAGGCACTGCAAACCAGCACGAGGGGTTTTCTGGGATAATTGAAACCATGGTAAAAGAATCTGCACTGAATAGGGTTTTACTGTACTTCAATCTTTGTGCAAGAGACTCTGAAAACATTTTAAAGCAGATTTCACTTCATGAAAAAGTAATAAAGGTGTGTCCATAGGAATAGGAGGAGTCCAAGCTGCATAGGGGTATGTGCCACTACAAGACTTGCTTTGGTACTTAGGAAGATATCCAATAGCATTTAGATGCCTGGAAACATTGGAAGGAGAATCCTCAAAATGTGGAATTTGACAGAACTAATGCAGAACACAAAAGGCAACTTGTGATCTCCAACAAGTGGAGTGAGGGAAACTTTAAAAAAAATAAAGAAGAAGGGAAGTGGAGTTTCAAATGGAAAAACACTGTATGTAAGAACATATTGTGTATTTTCAGACATCATGACCCCTGTCATGGCATTAACAACTTTACTCAACTTGCCAGGAATAGGGTTCTCATTGTATGGAATGATTTCCTTCATACTGGAAACATTGGTACATAGTCTATTTTCAGACATCATGACCCTTGTCATGGCATTAACAGCTTTACTCAACTTGTCAGGAATAGGGTTCTCATTGTGTGGAATGATTTCCTTCATACAGGAAACATTGGTACTTAGTCTAACGGTGACACCTACTCTACAGTGTGGAGTCAAAAGGATGGCTTTTGGTGGGGACAACAGAAATGTCAGTGCTTCAGGTGTGTGTGCATTTTTTTTTAAAAAAAAGAAGATTCTTTATTTTACTTTTCACTCTCTTGCCAATCACTTTTCACATCACCAGATAAGCCATTTCATTATTTGAAAGTTGAACTGAACTGTACATATATTCTTTTGGAACCTCACACTTTCTGTATGAACAAATGTCCTGATAAGATAAGATAATAGGCCTGCAATTTCTGGTAGATATGAAAGCCTTTGCATCAGGTCTACCAGAATCACTATACTTGGGGTCTGAGAAAGCTAAACTAGATTAGATTGTTTTACATTAATTCCCAGTGTGCAGATCTGGTGTTTTGAGTATGTCTTTCCTACCATAATCCCCAAATTTCCCCTTGATTCTCTTCACCTCATGTAACAAATCCCTTAATGATCTGATGGTAAATCAACAGTATGCCCTCTTTAGTTCCTTGACCATTGGACACCTAGTGCCTTGCTATTGGTACAAAATGTGTGCTTTTTTTTTAAATCTCTGCAATGTCATAAAGTGCCTATGTGTTTCAGCAAGTGGAAATATGATCATTGATATTGTGTCAGTCTGCAGTGTTACTTTCTCATGCCAATTCCCCCATATACGATAGTCTACTGTTGACATAGACCAAAATGAGACCACATGGGAATCTGATTTAAAAGGTTCCACCTAGAAGGGCACCCTTAGGTCCTGAACAATGCTTTGTGCTTATGTTATCATTAATTATAGGATAAAAAAGAATGTGAAAATTGGCAAAATGAGATGGGAAAGCAAGAACTATGAGCTTGACCACATTATGTGCAGTTACTAATAGGAAATCAGAAAGCTATTTAACAAGTGAGTGCCCCCTACTCCCAACCCCATCCCATGCTTCATTAAAGTCCCTTGTCACAATTCAATCTTGATTTCAGAAATTAAAGCTAACAACCAGATTGAAAGAATCAGGAGAACGGCAGCATGGGGCCCCATCTCCAAGCCACAACTAACAGCGTGAGGTGGAGTGAACCTGAAGCTATTGCAGCTCTTAGAGGAAGAAATGAGGGTGGGGGAAGCAGGAGCAAAGCATTTGCAGAGAAACTCAATTATAGCAAACCTCAGCTATCGTAAAGCACTTCTGAATGTTGACACAAAAGAGCCCTCCCCACCCCTGCTCAATGTTTTAATTAAATACTAGCAGCCAGCTATTTTCCTCAGTCCGTGTCAGAGATGATGCTTCTGTGTGGATAAATGTTTACAGCTAAAGCTCTGCTGAGGGTTTCAGCAAACAAGTCTCCGAGAACTGCGAAGGCTTTCTGCTGAGGCACTTGAGATCAAGAAAGCACCAGTGATTAGAAAGTAGAGGTGCAATAACGGGATGGTCTAATCCACCCCAAATGTCAGTCTCTGGTTTACAAGTTGGCAATCCCATCTTCATCTCCAGACAAAAGGGCATTGGTTAGTCATCTGTTTAATTCTCTCGCTGCAGCATGTCATTTGGATGTTGAAGAAAAATCCCTTGATTCAGACTGCCATTTCTGACAGTCTCCCTGTAGACCACATTAATAAGCCTTTTAAAGAACTGAATGCAGAATAAGCAGCAGGCAGCTCGCCTTCAAAATGGAGACAGAAAATGACAGCCAGGAATGCCTTCCTTTTGTATGTTAAGGATGGCTGGGTTGTTGGGTGGTGGGTGTTTTTCATTCCTATATATTTTTCTGAGGTGACCCTTTTAACAGCAAAGCAAACAGTCTGAACTGAGACTTCTCCTTGGATGTTCAATAGTTCAAAAATGATTTTAAGCATCCGATTGGCTTTGTAGCTCTAAACCCTGATGCTCTGCAGTGAATGAGTGAGAGAGAGAGAGAAGAGAAGAGAAAAAAAAAGAAAAAGAAAAAAATCAAGTGCATTTGAATTATCTTTATGAAATGCACTAGCAATGGCAGGGAGGACACACAGATAGCAAATTTGCTTAGTGTTCAATATTACCTGGGGAATATCTCCCAGAAAACAAATGCACTATTTTTTATACACAAGCTGACATCTCATTGTGATATCACAAGAGACACAGTTCAGCTTTGTAACTCTGTTGCCAGGAGGCAGGTAAGTGCTGCGATACAGACAGTCCTGCTAAGATGGTGCATGATTTTAATGTCTTTTGAAAGCCTATTATTTGTTACACAAGGGGGTCTTGTGGTTGCTATTTCCTGCTTCAACTCTATTAATAATGCCTTGATAGTATATTGCCAGACTGGTTCTTTTTGCTTAACCCATTGCATACTGGTGGATGAACAAGATTGCTCCTTGCTGTCCCTGACAGTCATTCAAAAGGGGATGTACAACTCCAATCTAAAGAAATAGTTCCAGCTTTTGTTCTAACAGCAAGAACCATAGTGGTTCAGGTTTGCATTGTCCATAGGGGGAGCTGCAGAGTGTGTTTAGTGACTGCATGGAAATGCAAAGGGTTAAGAAGTGAAGGAAAGAATGTAATCCTGCATGATGGGAAAAGATATAGGTAAGGCTTGGGGAGGATTTCGTCAAGCAGAAAATTGACAAAATCTGCTATTAATTATTGTGCTGATGCTATCAGAGGTATTACCATATTCAAAGAGAGAGAAGTAAGAACCAATTCATGAAACACTGAGTAACTTTAGAGCCAAATCTCTTTATTTTCAGGGGAGATTTATAAAATATAACTAAGCAGTGGAGGCAAAGAATTATGTGCAGCAGGCAGAGTCATTCATGTGTAATTTTCAGAGCACGTTTTGATGTACTGGGCTGTGGTCTACCATGTCTGTGTTGCGTGTATGTGTCACAGAAGAAAACTGGAGCCATATATTTAGGTATAAGAACTAGGAAGTGCTTGTACAGTGTTTATTCCCGAAGAGGTATACCTAAAGAGGAATATGAGCCTGTAATATTTAGACCATGTGTTCACAAAAGATAGACAATTATGTGGAAATTCATGTGGATCCTCCCCCATTTCTCTTCCCACACCATTCCTAAGCTCCCAAATGTGTCTGACCTTATGCATATTCCTCAGCTTAATTTCAATTTAGCTGCTTACTAAAAGCAAGTGAAATGCATTCCACAAAAAAAAAAAAAAGAACTTTCATGATGGTACAATGTGACTCTTTTCAGTTTGCAACTACACTTGCATGCTCACCAGCAGATCTAACCCACTATGCATTGTGTGTGTGTGTGTGTGTATATATATATATATATATATATATATATATATATATATATTTTGCTTCAATGGAAGAAAGAAAATAGTGGAGTTATGTTATCTGAAATGAATCAATTAGAGAGTTTTTTTCCATTATCAAGAGTCCACCTGAAATATTTCACTAACCTTCCCCTTTTCATTTGCATTTGCATTTAACCTGTTGAGCGAAAAGCAATGATAGCCATGTTAAGAAGGGCCTCATTTGTCTACTAACTACAAGAGAGAAGAGCACGTGGGCACCCTGAAGCACCAGAAAAGAATATTATGGGGATAGAGATGGCATGAAAACAATTAATGAAGATGAATATTGTTTTAGTGAAACTGGTTACTTGAACACGACCACACCACTTAGCTCACCCTTCCATGTTATAATAGCTCCCCCTCATTTCTATATACATAGAAGGGAAATCTATTCCTATATGTGGGTGCCCACATACATGCACTTGTATGGTTAGGATCCTATTGAGTCAAACTGCAGTGTAGCACGAGCAGTTTGCTATCTTTGCTGCTTGCACAATGAAGCATCGAGGACTTCATTATGCTAGTGGAACTCACATCTTTCCAGATGGGGATCACCATGGGCAAAATAGCAATTATGTGCAAAATT
>CM034710.1:95532087-95565535 GCA_020142125.1 Phrynosoma platyrhinos | reverse complement strand
TCTCCTTCTTTGGAGGTTTTTAAACAGAGGCTGGATGGCAATCTGTCATGGGATTTGATGTTTTCCTGCATGGTAGGGTGTTGGATTGGATGGCCTTTGTGGTCTCTTCCAATGCTATGATTCTACCTTATATTCAGTTGTAAAAAGACAATAAATTCTGATTGATGGGACTAGGAACAATCCACAGCTGTCTGCTGGTCCTTTGTGTCATGGCCAGCCAGGCTGAGGACATGGAGGACTCAGAGGATGAGGAGGCTGAGCCAGGTCCTGGTTTTGCTCTGCCAGTTCCAGTGCAGTTGGCTGAGCCTGGACCTGGCTCTGTTGTACCCACTGAAACACAGCCTCTGCCTGAGCAGCCTAGCCTCCCCCCAGCAGAAAGCCTCCCCCCAGCAGAGGTTCCAGGCCTGGGAGATATAGAGGAGCAGGACGCGGAGGTACCTACCTTTAGACAGAGAAGGACAGAAAGGGCGTTCTCTGAGATTATATGAGAAACGCTCTGCTAAGTCCAAACAGCTGTGATTGGGAGCTGGGCAATATAAACAGCTGGGAGATGCTGAGCTCCTTTCTCAGAGCTTATCTGTGTTCTCTGGAGAAAGCATCGGACTCTGACTCCTTCATAGAGCTCGGATTGCCTTGAAACCCCTGACCTTTGGACTGGACTTGACAACCTGCTTGTTAGAACCCTTGACCCTGGACTGGACTTACTGACTTGCTCTCTGGACTCTTGAACCCTTGGCTTGCTCCTGATTTTGCTTCTTGGAACATTTGGACTGGTATTGTACTTTGTGAACTGCCTTTGTGTTTCAGACTTGCATTGGTGTTACTTGGCAGCTTTCTCGGACACTTTGTCTAAAACTAATGTCATGCATAAGGGATATGGGAAGGATTCTATCCCATAATAAAATTATTGGCTGCAACTTTTGTTTGGTACAGTTGATGTCATCACCATAAATCCATAGAGTTTAAGGCCACATTGGGCCTTTGAGCATATATATGAAGAAAATAAAGTCAATGGGAAAGGAAGTTAGAAAAGGCTGGGTAAACCTGTAGAATTTGAAGGAGGCTAAAGGTTGAAGGAAGGCCATCAGCAAAGACTGAAATCACTTGCAACAACAATTTGAGAAACTCTGCAGGTAAGGAGAGAAAAGCTCCAGAGATAACTTTTAAGATAGACTGTACTCAGAATGTCAGCAGGAGGTAGTGAACCTGAGGTTAGATTGCTAGACTGGGTAAGACTGGAGAAGAAATATGGAGAGAACCCTTGTATACAGAAAACCAACCAAAAAGAAAACATTCAATTAAATCCCCACAATTCCTCAGTGAGTTATCTGGATATGGAGTGTAATTATTGAAACGTGAAGTACTGAGAGGAAACAGTGCTTTAATATAGTAAATTTATTAAAGCTACAAAAATATCCATATTGTTCATAGGTTAGATATTAAAAATAGTATCCTAGGATGTTGGCACACTACAAAATTAATGTAGATTGACATCACTTTAACTGTCATGACTCCATCCTATGGAAATCTCAGATTTTCAGTATATTGTAGCAACTGAGCTCTCTGATAGAGAAGATTAAATATCTTGAAAAACTACAAATACCAGAATTCCATAGCATTGAGCCATGGCAATTAAATCAGTGTTCAAACTGTGTTAATTCTGCAGTGTAGTTACAGCCCTATAGTACATTAAGGACCTTTACAGACTGCCAGAAGTAGTGCAAATTGAGGCCACTTTAACTGTCCTGGCTCAGTGCTAGGAAATCATGGGAATTGTATTTTTTTCTGGGACACTGAGCCTTCTCTGCCAGAGAGCTCTGGTGCCACAATAAATTACAGTTCCCATGATTCCTTAGCACTGAGCCAGGACAGTTAAAGTGGCTTCAATTTGCACTATTTCTGGCAGTCTGTAAAAGCCCTAAGTTTATTTGTCATGTTTAATACGGTAGATCATATTTTGTTATTATGTTAGTATTTATTATTTTAAATACATTTACTATCCCTTTGTTTCATTTATTGGAAACTCTGCCTGCTTTATTCAATGTTTAAACTCAATGACTGGATGGCTTAAAGGTTAACTAGAAAAGAAGAGAACTAACCTAGAAAGAAGCATTATGGCACAGCAGTATTGGGATATAGGTTGTTTAGTAAGATTAACAGAAGCTTCTGTTATGTACAGTTACTAGTCCTCAATGAAGAGGTGTTTTTTCCATGAATTGATGGTACAGCTGGGAGTCATCACTATAAATCCATGGTAGCACTGTGATCTATCTCCATAGAGTTTTACACTATGCTTTGCCAACTAAAAAATAAGGTCCATTGAGTTTTATGGGCCTCAGAAACAGGTAGGTTTATATAGGAATGCATTCTTAACTATGGGCCTTTGCAGACTGCCAGAAATAGTGCAAATTGAGTCCACTTTAAGGGTTAATGTTAGTGCTAGGGAATCATGGGAATTGTTTTTTTTTCTGAGACATTGAGCCTTCTCTGTCAGAGAGCTCTGGTGCCACAATAAAATACAGTTCCCAGGATTCCCTAACCGTAACCCTTAAAGTGGACTCAATTTGCACTATTTCTAGCAGTCTGCAAAGGCCCTATATTTCCAGGCCTCTGAGATACAACGGAAAGAAAATTAATGTGGCCCAGAGAGACGATGTCAGGGTACTGAAAACTAGGTGGCATCTGAAATATATTGGGCTGAAACTACATACATGAAAAAAATAGCACCTTAAATTGTTCTCAAGTATTCTCAGGAATGACACTTTAAATACTGCCATTACTTTATAACAGCAGCTGTGATGGAAATTATTTTTTGTATAACACTAGTATTGGTGTTGTTATGTATGCAGTATGCATGCAAATCTCTCTCTCTCTCTCACACACACACACACACACACACATGACAGATCATCAATGTACCGTAGCAATTACATCAAAGTAAAGAGTCACAATAGAGCAGAAAACATTATTGCCCCATATTTAAAAATGCCATAAAGTGTTTTTGATGAAGCCCATATTTTGGTCTCCATGTCTCAAGATAGTTATGAAAGTGATATGCACACAGACTTTTAATATAAACTACGCTTTACAATTCACAATGAGTGCCATATGGAATGAATGGTTATTTTGCTTGATAGCTGAAGAATAGAAAGAAAATGAACAGAGAGGGCTTTGATTTAACTTTCCCATAGCTACAGCACAATGTTGTTAGAGAAAGAAAAGGCAACATGTTAATACCGGAATGCATGCACTTAATTTCCTCGGCTAAAGCTTCCTAGATCAAACTACCTTATTTGCTATTTGCAACATAGACTATAGACTTTATCGCACTTCCAAAAAACCTGACTGCTCTCCAATGTGATATAGTTGGGTTGCGGGTTGCTACTGGGTATTAACAAACTTCATTTGCCACCAATGCCACTGGGTAAGTGCAACCTGGCTGCATCCTGGGTCCTAG
Organism: Phrynosoma platyrhinos; assembly: GCA_020142125.1. Taxonomy (NCBI): domain Eukaryota; kingdom Metazoa; phylum Chordata; class Lepidosauria; order Squamata; family Phrynosomatidae; genus Phrynosoma; species Phrynosoma platyrhinos. The sequence goes on along the minus strand of CM034710.1, from coordinate 95,562,078 downwards.
GCATGCTTTGGAGGCCATTTTTCCAAGACAGCAAGCTCTCATCTTGGAAAAATGGCCTTCCAAGTGCCTAGGACCTGAGATGCAGCTGGGTTGCACTTGCCCACCAGCATTGGTGGCAAATTAAGTCTGATAATACCTGGTAGCAACCCACAACCCGACTGTATCCTGTTGGGGAGCAGTTGGGTTTTTTGGAAGTGTGATAAAGTATATCACGACCACAAAAGAAACAAACACAGTTGGACTAAGCCTATCACCTAGTACAAATATATTGTGTAGAATACCATAATGTCTTTTCTATCAAAAGAAATAGAAGGCAGTTGCTTAATTCATGAGATGCATTTAGGTGCAAACAACTTTTTAATTGCTCTAATCAAATCTAAACAATCCTAAATTGGGATTGACTGATCTAGTGCCATTCATTTTTGCCATATTTACGAGAATACATGCAATTAACTGATCAAAGGGAGAACACTGATGAAATAGGTTTTTAATGCCTGACTCCCTAGTGTTGTATTACTAAGATGACATTTTATTTCAGAACACTACAATATGACAATAGTAAACAGGAATTATGACAAACAAAAGGACTTAACATGGTTTGAAGAAGAAATGGACATACTGCTGTGTGATGAACACAGGTGGTTATCTCTTGTTAATTACTAGGACATTTATTTGACTTTTAAACATTATATCCTGCATCCAGAAGTGTCAAAACAGGTATCCTTTTCCATTCATCTGTTATGTTCTTTCATCTTTAAATACTGAGAAAAGTTGTAAGACAGTTGTGCCTAATTGCATAAGTAAATAGTTGATCTTATTGCTTAGGACAATAAAATTCTTCTTATTGCACACTTAAATAAATTTTTTTAAAAAAAACCCTAATGGCCATCTGGGAGCCTCATATCATCCTCAGAGACTGTAATGTAAGGTTGGTTGATTGGCACACTTATTGCTATATTTCTGTATTAATAGCAGTATTTCTTTAAGATTGTAGCTTTAATCATTATACTTTAATGTTATGTAGCATAATGTTGCACTGGGAAGGCAAGATATAAAATAAATAGCATTTCTAAATTGAAAGGAAGTTCCTCATATTTCCCCCTATGATGGCACACAGGTATGTACTGGAGAGGACATGCTTTTACTGTCTTGCAAATTCAGAGGCTGATACAACTTCTAAAAATATTTGGATTGTTTTCTAAAAAGGAATTTCTTACAATAACCATAAATTACAAGAAGATACAAGTGGTATACCCACTTTATTATTATTATTTTTTGCAGAAGCACCTAGTTATAACTGGCTAGTTATAACTGATTAATAGTTAAGAACTCCTTACTGAAAATTTCTTTTTTGAACAAACAACACATAATTTGTAGGAATAGGAAAGGAAATCACCCATTCAGGAAGACGATGGTGCCAAAATCTATGTGGGTCAGAATAAAGTTAGGGATGGGGAAAATATGTCAGTATCATGTTCGTCCACATTCCAGCTTTTGAACCTCAACTACTTTTTGTGCCAAATAGGACAAAAATTACAGGTTTGGGTGAATTTTTAGACCTAGGGCATATCTACATGACATGTTTCCTATTGCCCTTACATTGCCCTGTCTTCACAACTCAGGGCCAAAGGCTCAATTCAGTGCAGATTGTCATCATTCAGGAAGGACAGTGTCATAGCAAATCCCGACCATCCCTGCATTAAAACAAAGGAAACATTCTCACCATTTGCTCCAGATCTTTTCCCAAAATCCAGAGCACTCTGCAGGATTGCTGGGTGGCAATGTCTTCTGTTGTGTTGTCTAGTGCTGTTGCAGTACAGGTTACTGCTCTGAAGTCACAATGAAGTCACATCGCACCAGCAATGTAATCTATGCTTTTCAGCCTAACAGGAAGCAACTCGTGGTGGTGGTGGAAGCACTGGCTGGACACTGAATAAACAGCTGCCCAGTGTTGCTGCTGGTAATAGAGGGAATTTGGAGCCAGAATACTCTGGGATCAGCCCAGAGTATTCTGGTCATTGTAGACCTACCCCTGGATTGATATGAAATTCTGCCTTAATGATACCCACCAGATTTAACAAGTAAAGATATTCACAGTATGAAGAAAAGATCAAAGAAAAGAAAAGAAAAGTACCTGCCTATGCATAGGTTTTAAAGATGCAGAGTATGAACAGTTCCAGAAAAGCAACAACCATGCTAGTCTGGTGGGTTTCATTGCCCAGTCATGTCAGGGCCAAGTTGCTCAGCATAGCCTAATAGAACTACATAGAGTGGATGTGCTGAGTCCTGCCACAACTTATCATTGATGAGTCAGTGATATAAAGTGGTTGAGTATGATACTGGGATGCTATCTGCTTATTTCTGGGAGCCATCTTTTTGTGCTAAATGTAGAGGTCTTATACTCGGTCAAATGGTATGTTATGCCCTCCCCTTTGCATGCAGCAATCATATCTTTAATAAGTTGCCTCAAAATTGTTTTCCCCTCCTCAAGCTGTTAAATATTCAAAGTTTATTATGTCTCAAACTTCCTAAGTGGTCAAACTGCCCTGCAGAGTTTAGCAGAGTATCAGGGAAGAGAAATGGGTATGAAACATTTGGGACCTACCTTTTACTTATTTTTTTTCTTTCCAGTTTCAAAACCCATGAGACGATTCTTTTTCTTTCTTTTTTTTTAAAAAGAGGTTCTTTTCTTAAAAGGTTGTTTGAACTTGAATCTCAGGCACTGTTGGTATTCATACTGTACCTACTCTGCACATTATTTGGGGCCAGGCTTTGAAGTTTTCTGTATCTCCTGGGTATTCTAGCTAATTCAATTCATTGTGAGAAGAGAACACAGAAAAGGGAGGGGAGGGAGAGAGAAGAAGGGAGGAAATAAAACTGCTTGGCATCATCATATAAGTTGGCAAAGGTTTGAAATGTGAGCAACTTTATACATTTTATTTTTCATAAAAGAAAATTTTCTGATTGTAAATGGGGAATGAGGAGATGGAAAAAGCATTGCTGATCATAACTGGTCTCTTTTGCCCTCCCCATTTTTTTTTTTAAAGATATCATCCACCTTTTCGTCCCATCCTACATTTTGGCATATATTATGAATTTGAGGCATCTAAATGGCACCTGAATGAGCATTTTAAGCTTCTTGCAGAGAAGTCTTTGGGAGTGTGTCATTGAGCAGATGTCTTGGCAATAGGATGACTGCCTATTGTTGATTGACCTTGGTTATGTTTTTGCTCATATCAGAACTGCTAGCAACACACTGAAACCAAATATGCCCATAAATAGTAGCTTTGGTTGAAGGACAGCTACATCCCAACCTTGGACAGAAGAACCTGCATGAGCACACCATGCCGCAGTATTTCCATGATTAGGCTATTCCAGTGTCCTATCCATGTGGCTGCCTTTGGAAATATTTCATAAAAAAAATGGAACTAGTACAGAATGCAACAATCAGATTGATAATGGGAGACAAAGGAATATTAGAGAGGACCCAAGGAACTACCTATCAGTTAAATCAACATCAATACCAGGAAGGGTCCTAGATCAGATAATTAAACAGTGAGTTTGTGAACACTTAGGAAAGTATGCTGTAATTACTAAAATCCAGAATGGGTTTCTCAAAAATAAGCCATGCCAGACTAATTTTTATCTCTTCTTAAAAATAGACTAGAATCGGGGAATGTTGTGGATGTAGTCTATCTTGATTTCAGTAAACTTTTTGACAAGATCATGATCTTTTGGCAGGTTATAATAATCTGGCAGACAAACTGGAAAATGTGGATGGTTTTATAACTGCTGATGGGCAAGACCTCTTCATCTTGCATAGAAATGAATAGTGGGATGCCTCAGGGCTTTGTTCTTGGCCTGGTGTTGTTCAACATCTTTATAAATCAGTTAGATGGTGGAATACAGCTCCAGATATAAACAATCTTTGGCTTAACATTCTGCTTCACCAGCTTCATCTTCCAGAACTGGAGGACCTTGGATCAAAGGTATGGGGTGTGTTGAGAACCAATGTGGCCACTGTTGTTAGAGTTGTGTGTCCATCAATTGAGAGATATGTAAGCTTTCTTTTGTACTTTTTATTTGTATTCTGTATTCATATTCTAGTCACATGTAATCAATAAATTGCATGTTGCTCTTCTATAAAAATTGTATTGGTTCATCTCAGTAATTCCAAAATCTGATTTGACAGGTGGATTAATGCCCCTAAATCCATATATTAGGCTTTTTAAAATGTGCATAAAAGGTAACTGTGTGTACATACAGAGATGTCACGTCCTTATGGAATCTCTGCCCACTAGCTGTACTTTTCAAACAAAAATCTTAAGGTTTTCTGTGTAATTATATTGTGCAGCCTTGAATTTGCTGCCAAGCAACACAATTTTAAAGGGAACAAATGCTATTTCCTCCAGCTTACCTGTCAGACCTTGGGATATTTTTTGTTGTTTTCTTCTGTTCCTACTCAAAATATCCTGCATCTCTGCCATCAAAGATGCAGAGGATGGGGGTGGGGGAATGGCAATGGTGGCATTTTTTTATTATTACCTGGGTAATGTTTTCTGATATTGCACTTTGAGACAATTCATATTGTGTCATAATGAGTCTGACATCTGCCATAATGACATCTGTTGCAACAGAGTGAAACAAGATAAGACATAAATCATTGATGTTTCCAGGATTCCAGTCTGAAACTTGAACATATCAACAATTCTTATTGGTTCAAATATTTCAGTCTCAAAACAGCCAGCCCAGTTCATGCTAAACAAAGAAATATACTATCACAATGCCTTAAAATGTCAGCTTTTAAAATGAAATGAAAGAAATATAACATTGCATGTGTGCACATCTGTTGGTAAGCATTTATGTCATAGAGAAATAAGGAACAATAGAGTCAGGGTTATAGAAACCAAATTATTTTTTCATAAAACTGACAAGGAAGCATGATAGGAAGAGACTGAGAGCTTCTTTGCATGTTACAAAAAATAGTTGCTGAGTGAGGTGGTGGGAGAATTTGGAAATATACCATTTCACACTTGAAGAAGTTCCTATTATTGAATATTTCCCTCACAGAAAAAAAGCACCCTGCATGTCATAAACTATCACACAAGTAAGCATTTGTGTGAAACCTCTGCTCCAATGTACTAGTATACAGCTTGAGTCTCCTTTATCCAAACTGCTTAGGAAAAGAAGTATTTTGGATTTCAGATTATTTCAGATTTTGAAATATTTGAATATGAATAATGAGATATCTTTGAGATAGAACCTAAGTCTAAACATGAATTTCCTTTATGTTCTGTGTATGTCTTATACACATAGTCTGAAGGTAGTTTTATACACAGTATTGTAAATAATTTTGTGTATGAAACAAAGTTTTAATATACTGAACTGTAAGAAAGTGAAAGCATCACTATCTCAGCCACCCATGAAAAATGTTTTTGGTTTCTAGAATATTTTGGCTTTTGGAATTCTGTATAAGAGACATTCAACCTGCATCAGATATTGGAAGCATTCAGTGGAAGAACATGGGGAAATGTGACCTCACTTTTCTAGTCTCACAAGTCATTATACCAGGGGCAGGCAACCTTTTTGACACCTGGGCCGGTCTCCTATAGCCCAGGTCTCAGCTGGGCCGAGGGGGGGGAATGGTGCACCCTCCACCACCACACACAACCCCCCTGCGCATGCTGCCGCCGCGGCCGCTACTGGAAGTCCAAATCGTGGCCGCAACGCGTTTGCGCATGTGCAAGAGTATTGTGCATGCACAAACACGTCACAACTGCCATTTTGATTTCCAAAATGGCAATCGCAGCGAGTGCAGCCACAGAGCAGCAAAAAACGTGCCCCGACGGCGGCACAAGGCAGCGGCGGCAACCTTCGGCCTGGGCCGGTAAATCCGGGGCTCAGGGCCTTAACCGGCCCCCGGGCCATAGATTGCCAGTCCCTGCATTATACACTCCAAAATTCTACCAGACTAACTCACACATATATTTATGACTGTAGTTGTGTGTGTGTATAAACTTTGTTGCTGTTAACTGCCTTCGAATCGATCTTGACTCATGGTGACCCTATGGATGAGACATCTCCAGGCTCCCCTGTCCTCTACTGCTGTGCCCAGCTCCTGCACACTCACATTCATAGTCTCCTTAATAAAGTCTATCCATCTAGCATGGGGCCTTCCTTTCTTTCTACTTCCCTCCATCTTTCCTAACATTATTGTCTTTTCCAACGATTCATGCCTTCTCATGATGTGTCCAAAGTATGACAGTCTAAGTCTTCGTCTGGCTTCTAGATCTCTGGCTTGATCTGTTCTAGGACCCATTTGTTTGTCCTCTTGGCTGTCCATGGGATCCTCAACACTCTTCTCCTGCACCACATCTCAAGTGAGTTGATTATCCTCCTATCTTCTTTCTTGACTGTCTAGCTCTCACATACATACATGGTAATAGGAAATACAATGGCTTGTAAGATTCTGACTTTTGTGCTGAGTTGCATGTCTTTGTATTTTAGGATCTTTTCTAGTTCTTTCATAGCCACCCTCCCCATTCTTAACCTTATTCTGATTTCCTGGCTGCATCCCCATTCCAATCAATGTTTGATCCCAGATATGATAACTCTTTTACGATGTCTATTTCCTCATTGTCTAGTTTGAATGTGTGTAAGTTCTCTGTGGTCATTATTTTTTTCTTTATGTTCAACAGTAAGCCTGCTTTTGCACTTTCTTCTTTGATCTTCCTTAGAAGTTGTTTCAGGTCTGTGAGGTTTTCTGCTAGTATTATGGTATCGTCAGCACATCTCAGATTGCTGATATTTCTTCCTCCTATTTTCACTCCTCCCTCTTCTGTGTTCGAGCCTGCTTTCCTTACAATATGTTCTACATATAAGTTGAATAGGTAGGATGATATGATGCAGCCTTGTCTGACTCCTTTGCCAATTGGGAACCATTCTGTTTCTCCATGTTCTGTTCTGACAGTAGCCTCTTTTCCTGAGTACAGATTCCTCATAAGGATTATCAGATGTGTTGGCATTCCCATGTCTTTCATGATATATGCAGTCAAAGACTTTGCTGTAATCTATAAAGCACATGCTGATTTTCTTTTGGAACTCCCTGCTGTGCTCCATTAGCCGTTGTATATTTGCAATGTGATCCCTTATGGCAGGGGTAGGCAACCTTTCCCCTTTAAGGGCCGAGGGACTTCAGCTCCCAGAATCCCAGGAGCTATTGGCCAACATGGGACTATTGGCCAACATGGCTGAGGCTTCTGGGAGATGAAGTCCCTCGGCCCTTAAAGGGGACAGGTTGCCTACCCCTGACTTATGCCTTCTCCTTTCCTGTTGGAAAACTACCAAGTTTTTTTTTTAAAAAAACACCTCTATATTACAGAAGATTCTGTAACAGAACACTGCAAACTGTGCTAATTTCCTATTTGTAGGAAGATTTAATTTGTTCTGTTTTTAAATATAGGAAAACATTCAAAACAACAATATCATACCTGGACTGTGTGATAGCTAGAGAATGAGAAATTTGTTGATTTTATTTTCTTCCATATTCAGTGTTTTAATCCCAAATAGGTGATTTGTAAATTTTAATAAATTCTAAAGATCAAAACGAAATCCTTCCTCATTCACATCTACCAAATTTAACAGCTATAGATATTCTCATCATGGAGAGAGCTCCATCTTGTACCCATCTGTTATATAGATTTTAATGATGAAACAAATCTCAGAAAAAAAGAGGTGGCTATCCCAATTCATCCTTAACATTATTAAATACAAAGGGATTCAAAGGTCTTGCCTGCACTGTCCAGGATACTCCAGGGGCGGCCTCCATTTGTGCAGCACAATGGATGTCTATATGGATATCCCCCTGGGTCATCCTGCTCATCTGCTCTTGCTACAGGTCACTTGCTTCTGAAGTCAGAATGAGGTTCCCAGTCACAGTCACATCCTGAGTGCCTTGTTTTGACCTCAGAACAATGAACCCGTGGTAGCATCAAAAGCGATGAGTGGCCAAACAGGATGCTCATGCAGACAGCTGTGATGGCACAGAAACAGAGGGTTTCAGATCTTCCCAGAAGCAAGTATAGCTGTAACTTGGGAAGTAGGTATTGTCTCCAAGATGAATTTGCTCCCCCCATAAATTTTCATTCAATTCCAAAAATTATAACATCCAGTAACTCAAAAATTCAGTTAGACATTAGAAATAGTCTATTTATAGGGTTACACACTAGCTAGCACCTGCCTCTGTTTCCAGAAATCTTGGAAAGCTGCTTAATAATCATCTGTCTCTACACCCCTTTATCAGGGCAACTGCAAAGGCATATAACTTCCATCTTTTGAACATCTGCTCATCTGCTTGTCCAGGTTATTTCATACTTTGACTATTGTAATAGCCTACTGGTAGGCTTAACCTTCTGCTCTCTTTTTCCTCTAGTTTTAATCCAGAACAGTGCTTTCTGGGGTGTTTTAAATCTTCCTAAATACTTACATGTCTCTTCCCCTTGTAGAGCCCTCCACTGACTACGAGTTCAGGCCAGGGCTTTTTACATGCTTTGGGTCCTGGTATTTAAGGCCTTGCACTTTAACCTCCTAAGTAACTGGCAGCTTGGCTAGCATGGTAATACCTTCTAGGAATTTAAGTTCTACAGGCAAAGAACTATTGGTAGTTCCACCAACACGTACAGCTCTGTCAAAGCTACGAGCCTTTCAGGATCTGGCTCCACGTTTGTGGAACAGTCTTCCTTTGTATCTCTGGCTGGAAAAGGATGTTAACCATTTTTGTAAAGTTTTGTAGACTAAGCTGCTGAGTGTGCTCAAGGTGGCAGAGATAGTGATTGTTAGGGTGGTGAAGATTTTGTTTTTAGTATATTACAATGTTGTGTTTTATTGTTTCATTCTTGATTATATATGCCTGATGTTATGCCCTTTTGTGAAAAAGGATGTTATAATTAAATGTTGTTGTTGCTGCTGCTGTTATTGTTGTTGTTACCGCTGCCACTGTTGCTACTGCTGCAGTTATCTAGGCATCCAAACAAAAGGGGCAAGCAAAGTTAACTAGAGAATGTGAACATAGCATAATATGTGTTCTATGTATGAACAATTCCAGATATGTCTCATTCTCTGCAATGTTAGAAATTTGGGAATAAGAGATTAATTCATGGGAGGGGGAGTAGAATTCTTATTTGGAAGGGCAATGGCCTTATTTTGTCTCCCTTGTAGATACTGAGCATATAGATGCCATGGAAAACTCACTATTAAATGAGCTGCCAAGAAAGTATCAGCTGAATGGAGTTAGTTGTTCATCTGCAAATGAGGTCCCCCCTCCCCAGCCAAAGCCAAGAAAATAAAAGCAGCAAGACATCCCCCATCTTCTTAGCAACATGCCAATGTGCCTTTCCCTTCTAAATTATGGTTGAGGAAATGTTTCATAGCTTTGAATCTTTCAGTCAAAGATATCTTGATTCAAATATTCTAACCCCACATACCAAAAGCAGTTGTTGCACTGGAATGGGGGGGGGGGAGGGAAGCCTCACTAGGAATGACCACAATACATCCAATTTGGAAGAAAACAGGCCACAACTTTATTGAATACAGCTGACAGGTAGGGTTGGCCCGAAATGCATGTTCTGAATCAGGCATCGACCAATCCCATTGCTGATCGTTGAACCAAGTTGCCTGGTCACGGTCAAGCTTCAGGATGACAAAAGGGGGAACTGGCTGATCGCATGTTTGCATCTCAGGGATCTGGTTGAGTGCTTATTCACATTTCTACCTCTCTTGTCACCGGGCTACACTGATCTGGCATTGTGCTTACAATGGCAACACCACAACAATCTCAGCACCCCTGGGTCATCAAGTGAAAATGGCACAAGCCACCAGTGCCACATGGCCTTAAATGCACCTACCAGCCAATCGCCATTGGGGAGGCCTGGAAGTCCCATGCTTTAAGGCTAAACTAAGAACCAACACCACGTGGAACTGGGTTGACAGGGTGCCATCTTCTTGAGTAAAGAGTGAGCCATCCAACTGTAGGTGGGATGCCAAGAACCTGCATAAAGTCCAGACAGGGCACAGGGGGCAGACACACATAGCATGATGGAGACACTTTTGCCAAACTCGTCACACTTTGACCTACAAAGAATAGGCAGTGTTTCCCACAAAAGAAATATCCCCCCCTCTGGAGTGTATGTTTTGAGCTGTCCATCTTGGAAGAGGGAATGAGCTCTCCCACCCTCAGTACCCCAGAGAATGCAGTCACAAAGGTGGCTCTGAATAGTCTGGCCTTGGCTTTGGAATCACAAACCTGGTCAGGCTGTGCCGAGAGTTGGCAAAACAGCTCGAAACAAATCAGTCTCCTGCCATCAACTCTGTCCCCAGCTGTCCTTTTCCAATCCTGTAACATGCTCTTGACAAAGAAGGATGAATACGGATCCCAGAACCCCCTGCTTTGGAGAAGAAAGAGATATTGGCCAGGTGGACCGCCATGCCCCACATACCAAAAACTGTTTTTTTCCCCCTTCATCAGGCAACCAAATGTGGATTATGGTATGACTCACATTGTTTTTAATTTTAGTTCATTTGCCTAATTGTCTTGTCTCAGCACATTAACTCAGGTTGCTCTTAATAATGGCCTACCTTCAAAAAGTTTGGAATTTTCTTCTAACACTCCTGGCTTCTGATTTTGATGCTGCTGTCTCAATCTGTTTTGACCTTGCAAACCATTAAAGGCCAAATTTCAACTGTGCTGCTTCTATTTTGCTTATCAGAAATCAAATAAGTAATATTTAACGAAAAAGATTTTTAACAAAGGAGACTCTTAATAATTAATAACAATGGGAAAATTTCCTTCTGCAGAGTGAAATAGTGTTTAATCTTCACACAGAATAGAAATGAATGGGATGCTACAAGTATCTTCATGGTAAGTTGTGTTAAGGACTGCTCAAAGTCATACTTGGATTTGGAGTTTGCACTTAGCAGTACATTTGGCCTTCAGAGTTCCATTTACTGATGCCTGTACTGCCCATTTGTGTTTGTCTATGACTGAAGTAACACACACACACAGCCCTGGTGGCGCAGTGGTTAAATGCCTGTACTGCAGCCACTCACTCTAGACCACAAGGTTGCGAGTTCAATACCAGCCAGGGCTGAGGCTCGACTCAGGCCTGCATCCTTCTGGGGTAGCTAAAATGAGTACCCAACTGTTGGGGGGGGCAATCAGCTCACAGTTGTAAACCGCTTAGACATCCCATAGCGTGATATGAAGCGGTATATAAATGAAGCTGCTTTGCTTTTGCATATTTAGATAATTATGGTAGAGGATCAAAGACTGATGCAAGAGTCTAAGACATTTGTGTATCACCTTTTTGCTGATCAGGCCTCATGTACAATGGATGGGAAAAATCCAAATCATGACTAAAGAGGTTATCACATTGACAAATGCTTCTGCGATAGACTTGGGATTGTAAAGATGAAACCAGGCTTTATTGCATGTGCCAGCAGCCAGGCATGTACAACCTGCCTGCATCCCATACCTCAGCTGTGTTTATCTGGCTGATTTTCAAAAATGGGAGTCTTAAACTTTTGAAAAGCCATAGGATAAGCACGGCTGAGGTCCAGGATGTCAACAGGTTGAACTCACCCAGCCACTGGCATGTGCAATAAAACTCAGTTTTGTCTTTACAATCCGGAGTCTATAGTGGCAGCATTTGTCAATGTGATAATCTCCTAAAAGACATACCCTTGGGATTCCTCTATGCAAGAATTTTGAATCATGAAGTCCATCACGCCCATTTTTGCAGCTCCCAGATTAATCCAATTCCCAAAGAGAATAGTTCATAGAAAAATGGTACCCCGTAAAACAAGATGTGTTATTTCACTGCACTTTGTTTCAGCCGAGTAACCCATCTCATATATATATTTTTTTTGTATTTAAAAATCTGGTTTCATTTTTAGGAGCTAGTAAAGCCCCCAGTTACAGGGATGGAAAAATGATTCCAGCCCTACAGAAAGTCACCCATCCTGCTCTATGATACGTATCATTTTCACATAAATCCTTCTCCCAAATGAGGATGAAAAAAATTGTTTTTTTAAACCCACTTGTAAAGCATGCTTGTTTGTTTGTTTCATCTGATACTGTTAACAAATAGATGTGATTTGCCATTCCTTTTCTCTTTTTAAAGGAAAAGAAATAAAAAAAAAATCACACTTGGGTACAATTTCCTCCCAGATGTTATTGGACCCAACTCCCATCAGTCCCTCACTACTATCCCCAATGGTAAGGGATAGTGAGAGATGTAGTTTAACAACATCTTGAGTGATATGGGTTTGTGTCCATTCATTTAAAGCCTATTTGTACAAAATGTGTTGCACCTACCTTTCTGAAATTTGGTGAGCTTCACCCTCAGAATGCCTTTGGATTTGTGCAGTGCTAGGGAACAAAAACAAAAGCTTATACCCCTTTATTGATTTTCCAGTGATAGTACATAGGCAGTCATGAAGCTTTGGACAGCGTGAAGCAGGTTGGTCTGAGCCAAATTATGCTGCTTCCATTCAAAATTACCAAAACAGGATTTCAACTAAATCTTGTTGTCAGTAAATAGCCCCACTTCCAAATAAATTTGTGTATAATTCTGGTTAGTTCTACATAGTAAAAAATAAATATAAAACAAAAATCTATTGGGAAATAAAACCCACAAAAATCTGAAAAGGAATGTTAAATATATATAAATAGTTCCATTTCTTTCCCTTCCCCAAGCAAAATATGAAAATGTTTAATCCCCTTTCAAAGTTTTCCTTTGCTTCTTCCTCAAATTTGCAAGCAAGATGACTGATTTGGCTTGATAATCCAGCAGTATTTTATGATTCCTTGGTGGCTGATAGAAATGAGATGCCTTTATCCCTAGGAAATGTCCATGTATTAAGTAGCTTTGAAGCTCTATGTACTTTTCTTCTCTTTTAGAAATCTTATGCCAGTTCACAGCTTTTCACTAGTGAAACCAAAGCATAAAGCAGTACTTAATGTTCAATGAAAAATACAAAGACATTCAAATGATATGCTGTATAGGAAAATTCTGGTGATGTTCCTATGCTATTGATGTGTAAGTAGGATTCATGACATTTCCATTTGTTAAGACAAGCTGTAGGAAAGATAGAGTTTGTCATTTATGTCCCCTTGGATTCCAAAGCAAAATGTTCAGTTATTTAAAGTGAGATGAATTAAGAATAAGTAAATATTTGTAGGGGAATAAAACTGATATATTATTAATTCTCTCTCTCCATATTTTAGCATCTTAACCACCTGTAAACTTTAAGCCACGTTATTAATCAAATCATTGTGAAAACTGGAGAAATCTGGTTGTTTCCTCTTCTCTTCTCTCTTCATTGAACACACATTTATTCTGCATAACTAGTCCTTTTTAAAACAGTTTTTAGTATGGTCTTTCTGCTACAGTTCAGTAGAAGAAGGAAAAACACACATGATGGTCAGTCTCTCAGAATAAATAAAATAAAATAAGGAACATTTGAATTAACTGGTAAAAATAAATACTACACTGAAATTGTCATGCATATGGAACAGTGTTTGTGTGTGTGTGTGTGTGTGTGTGTGTGATCTACTTCCTTGCTCAGCTTCAACTCTGTAGTTTTTGGACAACTATATGAAAATGTTACACATATAGAGGTATCCCTATGAAAACTGCATCATTTCAGAAGGATAAGGTTATGGAGTTATTATTTTAGTGATTTCTAAATAGTGAACCATGGTGACACCAAAAGAAAAGCAATCTCATGGAGCTGTCCTTGCCCCACCCCAGATTGGAAAGCCCCTCAAAAATGTGTCATAGCATAAGAGATAAGTGCCGGTCATTTAGTGTTGCGCTCTCCTTCCTTTTCCCTCACACTTGGCTAATTCACAGAATAAGACCAAGTGCCTTGTGGTTTGGAAGTGAAAGAAGGCCACAGGAAAGCATTTGTTTATTTAATAGAACATTAGAGAAATATTACCAAACAAAAAACTAATAAAAAATAAAAAATGCAAGCAGTGAATTAAAACAGTGTAAAAAACATTTTAAAATTTAACAAGAAAGGAAAAATGCCCCCTTTCTGTAACAGCCAGTTAATGGCCAAAAATGTGTCTGAATAGAAAGGTCTTTGCCTACTGTCAAAAGAAAAACATGCCTCCCATGGAAGGAGTGCCACAGTTTAGGAGCAAAAATTTAGAAGGCCTTCTCTTTGTCTCCTCCAAGGATCTGAAAAGTCAGATTGGCTCATATGGGAAGATGCTGTATATCGTCTTCAGAAAACAAGCAGGTTTTGTATATTAAAAGGATTACCTATACACCTTAGGGTCACCATACATTGGAAACAAAGGGACACAACAACAACAAGAACAAATATATGCAGCAACTGGTTAGGCTAGCTTCTCCAAGAACACAAGCCTGTGGTCCTGGCTGCACCCTACAGCTATTCCTCTCCCAGTTTCCATGGGTTCCTCTATAGCAGGGGTAAGCATCCTTTCCCCTTTAAGGGCTGAGGAACTTCAGCTCCCAGAAGCCTCAGCCATGTTGGCTAATAGTCCCATGTTGGCCAATAGCTTCTGAGATTCTGGGAGTTGAAGTTCCCTCAGCCTTAAAGGGGAAAGTTTGCCTCCCCCTGCTCTATAGCCTACTGGCTAGATAGGCTCAGCAGTCCCTGGATAGTGGGTGGTGATGGTGGCAAGCTCTGGATAGATTCAGGACATGGCATACTTTCTCACCCTTCTTTGTCGATCTCAAGTGTAGCTGAACCAAGTGCTGGAGAAGGTCCTTGATGGGATGTCCCTTTGGCAGCACCTGGAATGGTTCCCAGGCTCCCCCATGCCTCCACACTTCCATCTTCTGCTCCCAACCCCCCACATGCCCTCTCAATCTCTCTAACAAGCACCTCCTACCTGTCTTAAATTTGCTTTAAACTGGTTTAAACTTTCTAGTTCTTCCGAAATACACTATCCTCATCTTTCTGATGGCTCCTCATTCCACACCTTGGCTGGGGCACAGAGCTTGTGGTGTCTTCCATTTTTTGCTCTTCTGGGTGCCATGGCTTCTGTTGATCCATGGCTGGTTCTCAGCTTTGAATTACCCAATTGGTAAACTGACCATGATAGTGGGATCCCCACTGCATCTCCCTCCCTTCCACACTATGGAAGTGATTTGGGCCAGTAACTGCACCTAGACAACAATGCATGGGTAGGTGTTACAACTTATTGAAATGAGTATGAAGATTTATTCTTGTTGACTTAGGAGGCTACAGAGAGATACATTAGCAACCAAACTAATTTGTGTGTGAGAGTGTGTATGAAAATGATAGAAAAACATCCCCTTTATACAATTAAACTTTCAGTTCTAGAAAGGTACAATTTCAGAGTAAGGAGTGGATTCAGAAGCTAATGCCAAATTATAATACAAGGGTCTATAATATTTAACATACTTGAGCCTCTTTTTCAATTCCGGCTTCAGTGGCAAAAGGAGCTACAAAATTAGAGACTTAAAAGTAATGAAACCAATTTTACTGGTGACTCAAGAGTGCTCTCTCTTATTCAATATGGAATTGCTGTCCCCCGTATCTATTCAAAAGTGTCATTTTCACTTATCATTATAGTTTTACTTAGGAGACTTGAGGACTAAAATTCAACTTTTCATGTTTTATAAATCACAGTAATATCCTCCACTATCTTAACCTTTTCAATATTCCTCTGTTTGATTGGCTGCTTTGGCTACATATTCCAGATCCCTTCCTCTTTTATAGCTTCTCTAACCTATAGAAAACTGAATGAAAAGGAAGACAAAAGATATTGCAAAGGTCAAAGGACTAATATTTTATCAAAATAATTCACAAAATACATTGTGTGACCATTTGGACAGCAAATATTTGCAATGGATTCACCTGGATAAGTGGAAACTTCTATCAGGCCTAGACTGAAGAAGAAGGCTTTGCCTCTATGCTATCTGCCATCATCCAGCTTCGGAGGGATTGAAAAGGCAGGCCCAGCTCCATCAGGCCTAGCCTAAAGAAGGAGAGCTCTCCCTCCAGACCATTTACCATCATCCAACCTGGGAGGGAGTGAACAGGCAGGTCCAGCTTCTTCAGGAAAACCTGAAGAAGGCCTTCCATCCATGCCATCTGCCATAGTCCAGGCCTCAGAGGGAAAGAAGAATTGCTGGACTTATTCTCCTTCCCCACCACCATTCCCTTCTCCTTTTGTGTCATGGCTTTTTAGATTGTAAGCCTGAAGGCAGGGAACCACCTAATTAACTATCTGTAAGCCACTCTGAGAGCCTTTGTGGCTGAAGAGCGGGATAAATAAATAAATAAACTGTGAAGATTTCATAAAATGCATATTACAGGCAAATGCTGAAATTATGGTTCACAAAATTAAACCACACTAAACATTTATATATAGGAGAGTTCACAACTGAAACTATCGAAACAAATGAGGCTGAAATGTACCTGGTTCAGCTTGTGTTGTGCCTATAGCAATCAGTGCAAATATGACAGGAGACAATAAATGACAGTAAATATGTTAAATACCAAAGTAAAGTCAACTCATAAAACTGTAAAAGTGGAAGAGACCTCAAGGACCATCCAGTTCAATCCACAAATGGCTTTTGCATGAACTTTAGAAGTAGTTGAAATATGTATGAAATCCTTGCCTTCTTTTGTTGGGTGTGCCCCCACTACTCTGTTAAAAGACATTGTAAGGTTTCCTAGTCACATAAAGGCTTGCTAGGATCTAGGAAGCACACTGAGGGAATATATTTCCTCCCCCAAATAACACTGTGGCTGGAATTGGGTGGAATTAGTGCTGTTAAATAAGAAAAGGTTGGTCCTTTGGCTGTTTAGGGTAAGACATAATAAATAAGGAAAGGGGAACACATAGAAACAAGTGATGGAGGACTCTTGGGACTCAGTGGGGCATGGGGAGTCAGAGTATATGTTCTCTTTGAGACTGACCTGTGGCATGTCCTTGGAGTTGTGGCACCTCGGTAAAGGATTTACAAAGCCTTCTTTCAACATCTGAAAGGCTGCAGTAGCTGAACAAGGAATAGTGGATGACTACTCTAATTCTAGGTCTAAGTTAATTTGCCTTGTCTTAAATCCAATGCTGGACAGTTTGGATGAATGTACAAATAACGATGGTATATTTCTTTCCAATATGGGAGAAAATATTCTTGTTGATCTTACTATTCTTTTTGATGGGGTTTTCCTATGGTCATGTTTAGCAGATCCAAACTCCATGAACCAGGACAGCATGGTAGTGATAAAAATACTATATCTTTATTTTGGATTCTTTAGACAGAGATGTGCCACAGACATGTTAGTGTCAAATCTGAATCCTTTATCCTTTTAGGCTGTTACCTCCAGCCCCTCCTTTCCCAGCTCATGGTCAGAGCCCTTTACCTTTACCTCCAGCCCCTCCTTTCCCAGCTCATGGTCAGAGCCCTTTGAACTACATCAACAGGTGCTTTAAAGCCTCTGTGTTTCTCCAGCTTCTCATCTCCTGCATTAATCCCAGGGAAAGGGGATGTTATCTTATTTGCCATCAAAGCCTTGTCTTAGGAAGTAAACAGGATTGTAAAACAACCATTTGCCCCTGCTATTACCCATCTTTCTCCCTGCTTTGCATTTTACTTGGCTTACAGCCCCCTTCTGATTTTCCTTTATTTCTCTATATCACTATTCCACCCTTTCCTTTTTCCTCAGTCCCTTTATCCCTTTATCATGACAAATCCATAACCTTTGGATATGACATTGTAGGAAAACTTGTTCTCCAACCAGTCAATGAATAATTATGAATATTCTCAAAACTCAATGAATTTATCTTTCTCCCATTTCATCTAATGGCTCCTGTTCCAGTAGTGGAATAATGTCATTGGATCCAGCCCACCACCTGCAAGTAACAGAAGTCAAAGATAAAAATCTAGTTGTGATTAATTTAAACAACTGTGGCATTTATTTACCCATAATGATGTATCTCATCTCATAATTCTGTTATTTGCATGTGTGAAACAGTTAATATAACAATGAGCTTAAATTCTCTAAATTTGAGAGCTGCATTTAAGCATTTATTAAGAGGCACATATCCTCAAAATACACCACTTTTTCACCAACCAGCCATGATGGTGTCCCTTTGAATGTGGCAACTGCAGTGTTTCATTTGATGCTAAATATATATTGAATAAGCATAACTTTATAATTAGATGGATTGTTATGCATGCAATCTATATAATAGATGCTGGGTTCCAGGTTGTGGTGCCCTTTTAATTCCCTGCATGATATTCTGGCCTGAAAGGGACTAATAGAGATGTTCCAGTGTTTAAAAGAAAAGTAAGGAAAATCAGCATCTAAAACTTGGTAAAGTCCTCCCGGGTAGTAAAAGGCCTTTGTTCTACAGATTGTTCTCCCACAGAGACCCCGAATTTCCTTTTAGCCTGTGCCATTGATTCTTATGCTGCTGAAATATTATAATCAAAAGCTCTTTGCCACCTTGTGTAGAACCCACTGTAGTCAAAATCATTTTTTACATATAGCAAGGAATTCTGTTGCTAACCAAAATTAGAGATGAAAGGAATCCAAATGTCAAATGAATATTTGGTAGTTTAAGTGTTCTCTCTCACTCTCTCTTTCTCCCTCTTCTTTCCCCCTCTTTATCATTCCAGCTGTAGAGGGAACTGTGGATACATGACTGTGATGATTAAAGGAGAACAGAGAAAAAATGTATCATTTCCCTGTGAGTTGTTTGACAATGCATTATAGACTATCAAGAGTCTCTGATCACTTTGTCTGAAAAAGCCCTGTCCCATCTTTTTCCAATGAAGAGTGATGCTGTAGCTTTGTAAGAGCGACTGAATAGAACACAATAATTTGTTCTAATTTTTAACAAAGCAATATATAAGATTCTTTTTACCACTCATATGGTGGACTGGTGTGGACTAAATGTTATCACTTTCATCTGAAGCTTCTGAACCCCATTTAAGGTTTGGTTGCGCTGCATGATTTTTTTTTTTTTAATTTCACTTTTTGATCTTGCATACAAGGTGATCAAAGGTCCTCCTTTTCTGGACATGTCCTCCATTTTAGCCTTATTATGAGGGTCCAAGAGGAATTGCAAAACATCCTCTATTTTGGGACATAAAGCCTGTCCTTTTGATGCCTCTAGTTCAACATATTGATTACTTCCCCAGCTGCTGAAAAGGGCACTGGAGAAGACTGACCATGTGGTGTTTTTATTTTGTTTCTGATGGAGATATGGAAAGGAAAGGAGGATCTGGGTTGTTGATGCAGCTCAGACACACCAAGTGGAAGTGTGTGGGAGCAAAAGTCTATGATTTGGGTTGAGGAAGAAGCAGAAGGGATGAGAGAGTAAGGGTTTGTTGCTAGTAGAATACAAGTATATTGCAAGCCCACAAGGCATTTCAACAAAAGTAAGTTCATCAGAAAAATAAGGTTGAGTATACAATAAAATACAGTATATGTAATTGTTGTTGTTGTTAATTGTCCTTGAGTTGATCTCAACTCATGGCAACCCTGTGGATGAGACATCTCCCAAACCCCCTGTCCTTCACTGCTCTGCTTAGTTCCTGCAAACCCATACCTGTGCCTTCCCTAATAGATACCATCCATCTAGCATGCAGCCTTCTTCTCTTTCTGCTTCCCTCCATCTTTCCTAGCATTATTGTTTTTCCCAATGAGTCATGCCTTCTCATGATGTGTCAGAAATATGGCAGCCTCAGTTTTGTCCTCTTGGCTTCCATGGAGATTTCTGGCTTGTTCTGATTTAGGATCCATTTGTTTGTCTTTTTGGCTGTGCATGGTATCCTCAGCATTCTCCTCCAGCATCACATCTCAAATGAATATATTTTCCCACTATCTTCTTTCTTCACTGTCCAGCTCTCACATCCATGCATAGTAACAGAGGGAACAATGGCTTATACAATTCTGACATTAGTGTTCACTTCTATATCTTTGCCTTTCATAATTGTTTCTAGTTCTTTCATAGCCACTCTCCTCATTCTTAATCTTCTGATTTCCTGAAAATAGTTCCTGTTTCTATCATTGTTTGATCCCAGGTATGAGAACTCTTCTACTTCTATTTTTTCATTGTCTAGGTTGAATTTTTCTAGGTTCTCCATTGTCATATGTAATATAACTGTAAATAATCCATATGAAATGAATTTGTATGTATATTAGTGTTTTTAGTTTTTATTTGATAATGTCCTACATTTTGCAGTGTCATGTCTTCTTTTGCAGTTGTGATATCTGGTCATCCTGTTTGCATAGCGCAATCTCTTTTTATAAGATCCCTCAAGATTTTTTTTAATGGATATGTGACAAAATGGGCTGTAGCATTGGCATTTAGATGTGTTAAAAACTGTCAGTATCTCTTTTGTTGTACTTCTCCAAATCCTGCCTTCATTTCCATCCCACACTTTGTTCATATCAGGATACAAGATGTTTTTTTTTCTTCCTTCATGAAAATGCCTAGGCATTTTGTATCATGTACATATATATATATTCCTAAAGTGTGCATTTTTGTACACATTTTCTCATTGAGTTTATTTTTCAATTGTGTACTTTCATTTTTTTAAAAGTATGCTTGAGTTTGTGTGTATGAAATACATTGCACATCTCACAAAGTGTGCTTTGTCTAGCTTTTCCATTTCCCTCCACTTCAAGCAAATGTTCTGGAGTTAGGGATGAGCAATGAGATGGTCAAATTAGCAGATGACATCAAATTATTGCATCATGGAGATGCAGTGGCTCAAGTGGTTAAGACGCTGACTCTGTTGATTGCAAGATTGGCAGGTTGGCACATCAAGGCCTGGGTGCTGCATGATGGTGAGCTCCTGTCACTAGTCCCAGCTTCTGCCAGCCTAGCAGTTCAAAAGCATGCAAATGCAAGTAGATAAATAGGTACCACATTGGTGGGAAAGTAAACAGAGTTATGTATAATCATGCTAGCCCCATGATCACAAAGTAGTCTCTGACAGTGCTGGCTCTTCGGCTTAGTAATGGAGATGAGCACTGCCCCCTATGGTCAGACATAACTTGACAACCTTGTCAATGGGGAATAACTTTACCTTTACCTTTACCTATTAAATTATTTAGATTAGTTAAAATTAATCTGACTTAAAATCTTTGGAAGATTTTTTTCTAACGGGGAGTGGACATTTAAATTGTAAATTGCAGTTCATTGTGTAAATAAGCATAATATAGTGCACACTGAGTAAAAAAAAAAAAATCCCACCTTCACATATATGTTGATGGAATCTGAGCTGAGTGAAAAGTTCCTCCTTTCCAAAAATATTAAAATTTTTAGCAGCAATCTGTCCATTTTCTGAATTAAAAACAAGAACAATTGCAAGTATTATTTACATTATCACTAGAAGACAACATGACTAAACTGAGGCTGCCATAACTTGGACACATTATTGAAACAACAAGAGTAATTGAAAAAAATGATAATGCTCAGTAAAATGTAAGGCAGTAGAAAAAGAGGTAGATCACATTACAGATGACCTTATTCTCTCAAGGAAGGGTCACCATAAGGTGAAGGTGACAAGATGGCAAGGAACAACAACAACAAATCAACAACTCATTTTCATCCCTATAGACATGGATAATGAATCAGCCAGTATAATGCTTTAAGTCATTCTCTGCCTACCAGCTCAATCTCAAGGTGGATCTATAGCAGGGGTAGGCAACCTTTTTGAGCGGGGGCCGATCCCCCGAAGTCGTACCTTCCAGCGGGCCCAGGGGGGGGGGGAATGGCAGCGTGCACATTCACGCATGCATGACCCCCTGCACATGCTGCCACTGCCGCTACTGCCACCGCCACTGCCGCCGCGCATGTCACAGCCGCCATTTTGTTCTCCAAAATGGCGGCTGTGATGTGTTTGCCCATGCGCAGTACTCCTGCACATGTGCAAACGTAGCGCGGCCGCCATTTTGGTGACCGAAACATGCGGTGGCAGCAGCAGGTGGTGGCAGCGGCGGCAGGGGTCCGCCTGGGCTGGTAAGTGTGGGGCCCTGGGCTGGAACCAGCCCGGGGGCCATAGGTTGCCAGCCCCTGATCTGTACTGTAGGAATAATGCAGTTTGATACCATTTAAACAGCCGTGGCTCCATCCTACAGAATCCTGGAATTTGTTGTTTTTTGAGGCACCAGCATGATTTGGCGGTGAAGGCTAAAGACCCTGCAAACCCACAAATCCCCGGATTCCATAGGATGGAGCTACAGGACCTAAAGTGATTAATAATAATAATAATAATAATAATAATAATAATAATTTATATCCCACCCCTCTGCAGAGCAATCGGGGTGGCTTACAACATTAAAATTTCCATACAGATGCATAAAAATCCCAAATCCCACCCATCCTTTAGGGAGGGTTCTTCTTATTCTAGGCCTGATGGTGCTGGGCCTGGTGTCTCTCCCCCAGATGACATCAGATGGAATGTTAAACTGCTTTATTTCTACAGTATAGATGCACCCCATGAGTACATGTTTGTATAAGATTTTTTTTATATATGAGAGAGAGTGTGGGGAGGTAACACCCACTTTAACTGGATCTCATCTATATTTTGCATAGTTCTTCCTCTCTGGCATCCTCCAATATAAATGACATGCAGGACAAAAAAGCAATAACTTCAGCAGAAGAGTTAAAATGCAAATATCTTGGTTTTCCCAATATTTTAAATCAATAAGGGCTGAGCAATATGTATTGCACATCTTGCACCTATTTGTCACTACATTTCTGATGCCTCTTTCTCTTTCATCTCTAAAAAGCTGCTGTGTTGAACATTAGGTTTGAGGTGTCATATAGAATTAAAGACATCTCTGGGGAATCTGCCTTTGAAGTGGCAGGCACTAAGTGGTCTCATCAAGCATGTGTGCATTGTGTCTTTGACTTTCATAGCTTTGGTGTGTCAGTCTTAGGATCCTTTACTTCTATGTGTCAATTTTATTTAGCAGGAAACAATCTGTCAGGACAGTCACAGTGGAGGTGTTCACTGACACTCATTGGTAGGTCATGGTGATGTTACTATCAAAGAATAAGGCACTACACAATCCCTGCAGACACTATGACTTGTTTTAGCATGCTGACTTTCTATTTTCTTGGACTGATGAGCATGTTTTGATTACCTGTATGTTGTGGTCTGTAATATACCTAGTGATATCAGTGACCTCATTTTGATATAAATCAAGAAGAGGTTGTATTCCATTAACATTTATTTCTCAGAATAAAACCCCTCCTCCAGGAGATAATAGCCTCAGACATTTTTATATCTTTTGAGAAGTTAAGGGTTCCCCCCTCCAGCTGATGCAATTTGTTTATGAATTATGATGTAGACATAATGGATTCCTCTGTTTTAAAACATGCATTTCCCCTTAATACTTTTTAAAAGTTCTGTTTAAATCCAATACATTTACTTTAATAATAGCAAGAGAAGAAAGGAAACGTTCCATATTTCAAATCTGACAATTCCATTGCCCAAACAAGTTCAACAGGATTTAACACCACACAAATATGTGTAGTGTTGTAACCACAGGTTAAAGTCCTACACCATCTTCCCTTGTTATATCCCAGTGGATTCAGTCAGACTTACATCTAAGAAGATGCACATAGGATTGTACAGGAGTTATAATTCTAAGGTAAGGAACTTGTAGTCATGCCTATTCAGTTGTTGGACTTCAGCTCCCAGCATCTTATTGGCCATGCTAGCTTGGGCTGATGGGGTGAAGTCCTACAACACAAAGAGGGCCATAGGTTTCCCACTTCTGTGATAATTCTATGCACATTTACTTTAGAATAAACCTCATAAAATTCAGTCAGTTTTATTATTGTTGTGTGCCTTCAAGTCATTCACAACTTATGGTGACCCTAAGGTAAACCTATCACAGGATTTTTTTGGCAAGATTTTTTCTAATTAAATTTTTATTGAGTTTTTACAATAAAACATATAACGTCTGTAGAACAATTATGACAACGACGACAACAACAACAACAAAAACAAAAACAATTAGCTACAAGGGCCAAGGTATGTATCCGATGAATAGTTATTTTGCAGCACAATAAAAAAAAAACTATAGACGAGGTTTGCTTCTGCCTTCTCCCATGGCTGAGCGTATGTGACTTGCCCAAGTTCACTTCATGGGTTTCCCTACCCAAGCAGGAATTTGAACAGTGGTCTCTCAGAGTCCTAGTCCAAAGCTTAAACTTTTACACAAAAAAGCTGGTTTTACTTGTGGGAAAATGTGTATAAAACTCAAATAATGGCCTAATGTTATTCATTGCTATTGGAAATGAATGTTTTATGCTTAGTTTTATTGATAAAAATGAGAAACTGATTTTTGAGATATTTCTGGTCAGTTTTACCTATTATTTTATGAAGAATTTCTGTTTAGGGCCATAGGTTTAGGGATCAATCTTAAAATATATAACACATATAAAGGTATTCTAACACCCTCTTTTTCCTTATCACCCTCTGGTTCCTAATAAAGCAGTTTCTCTGTTGTCACAGCTTTGCTACTCTCTCCCCCTCTCCCCACTTTTAATCTAAAACTTTTTTTAATGGATGTCCTTTCAACCTGCAGATGAACAAAGGAACTCTTGGTATGGATCAAAGTATTTTGCTTTAGCTGAGTTTCAGATGGGATTTTTAAAAATATATATATTAAAAATAATGATATGTTCAGAGCTATAATCTGCCCTATGATGTACTCAGCATTCATTGCCCATAAAGACCAACCATTAGGGACTATTGTAAGACACAAGAAAAAATAGTACCCTTGCATGTACCCTTCAGATGTGCAGCACAGCTTGTCTCCAGTCAATTATTTGAAAGCTGAAATAAATTTCCAACATTTCATTAGCAACATTTGCTGCACTTGCATCATGGTTTGCTCATCAATCCATGCTCCTACAGACAGTGTTTACCAATGCAAGGCAGAGCAGCATGTAAATATTTGCTCCCAAAACAATTGGCAGCTTTTAAGATACTGGTTGTTCATGTTTTTGATGATGCTAGATGGTTAGGACTTGTATGCCATAAAACTGAAGAGATTAAAAGAAACACCTGGAAATAATGCCAGAGGGGAACCAGGGCTGCATTTTGGACATGATTACAGTTGCCCCTCCATTTTCACAGACTTCAAGACTGCATCCCTTGCCCGTTTGCAGGTGGCAAATGGAGAGGGACAAAATGGGGCATGCATCCACAGCGTGCACCTGCAGGCATGTGTAGGTGCCCAAGGGCATGCACCACCATTCAAGCCAATGGGGGTTGAATACTGGCAATTTTCTGTTTTCTTGGGGGGGGGGGAGGTCCAGAATGGATCCACCGTGAAAACAGAGAGGCAACTGTAGCTAGTAATCAGTAAAGAACAAACTGATTATTAGCTGTTCAGTTCTTGTCAGTCTTAGGAGATTCCTCTCACTGGCCTAATTAAACTGAACTCAAAGTCTTCACATCACATCTACATTCAATGGCAATTTAATTGGAATATTCCATTCTTTTCTGGAGATTTGCCTTTCCTCCTCAGTTTAATCACATGTTTTGCATTTGTGTAACACCTTTCTTGATTAGTTTTTCGATAGGATTAGCTTCTGAGAACCATGTGGCTCATGGAAGCGAATGTCAGACATAAGAAAATCCCATATTCTTGCCAATAGTATTTTTAAGTAAACATTTGTAAGTTACAAGGATCCTTTTCCCTTCCAGATATAAAGCAAAATTGTTTTGAAGATGATGCCACCTACTGTGCCTGGTAATCAAAGTAAAGCAAGCAAGCAAGCAAACAAGTCAACAGAAAAAACATAGCAGAGGATGGAGATTATTAGAGTAAAATCAACAAGATCCTCCTTGATCTACAAACTTGAAAAAAGCAGGAATAGAATGCCTGGTAAGGTAGAACAGTAGGAAAAGAGGGAGTCCACATTCTAGATGGATAGATTTAATCAAGGATGCCACAACCCTGAGTCTTTAAGATCTGGGTAGGGCTGCTGAAGACAGGGTGACTTGGAGGTCATTCATTCCTAGGACTGCCATTTGTCAAAGCTGACTTGACATCAGTCAACAACAAACTATAGCTTGACTACACAGATAATTACATCTAATTTGTGGTTATTACATACAAGCAGACTTTCTGGTGAATAAAGTATGAGGAATTTCTGATGGGATAGATTTAAATGAGGAGCTTAAAAAAGGCAGCTAAGAAAAAGCACAGTTCTGTCATAAAGCACATGTTTCACATTAGGATATCTGTGTAGGCAAGCATGTCTGGTGGCTCTGTTAATAATAATAATAATAATAATAATAATAATAATAATAATAATAATAATAATAATTTACATCCTGCCCCTCTGCAGAGCAATTGGGGTGGCTTACAACATTAAAATTTACATAAAGATATGTTAATGCAATGTAAACAGAACCTAAAAATCCCAAAACTCACCTGTCCCTTAAAAGGTAAGGGCTCTTCTTCTTAGTCTAGGCCTGATGGTGCTGGGCCTATTGTTTCTCCCCCAGACAAGCGTAAATAAAGAAGTAAGACCATTGGGTGGACTGAACTAGGGCTATTTCATTATTTAAGACAGAGGTGGGAGACTGAAGTGGGGGCAGGGATGAATTTTCAATCCTGCCCCTAGGAAGGTCACACTGGTATGTTAAAGCTCCCAGACACCCTGAAAATACAATTTTAAAAAAGTATGAGTTATTTCCCATCCAATCTCCTTCTCAATGATTGGTGCAAATGTAGCAGATACAGCCATGATTAGTTTAAATGTACAGTGGGCCCTTGGTATCCACTGGGGTTTGGGCCCAGGACCTCCTGTGGATAGCAAAATATGTGGATGCTCAAGTCTCATTAGATTCAATGGCATAGTAAAATGGTGTACATTATGTATATAAAATGGCAACATCAAGATTTGCTTTTTGGAATTTATATATATATATATTAAAATATTTTCAAGCCGTGGATGCTTGAATCCATGAATAAAAAATCCGTGGATATGGAAGGCTAACTGTATGTTTAGATCATGCCCTCAAACCACATAGGAGCCCATGCATATTCATATGTTCACCATTCATTTATTTGCTTTCCTTCAGATTGACCAATATGATACGTGGGATGTATGAATTATTAAATCTGCTGTTTTACAACCATATTTTTAGGATGATTTATATAATGGGAATCATCATTTCATTACAAGGTACATACTATTTGAAGTATATACAACAACACAACAACAAACCAAATGTAGGTGACTATGGGCTTGTACAGACCGGCCAAAAGGGCTGGCATGGGGGTGGAGTTGGGGTGGGGTGACCACATGCTGGTTGCCCCGACTTTGCCCTGATACACCATCACACCGCATGCCCCATCGCATGCTGCACAGCATCAGGGCACTCTCTTGGTGCAGCGTTTAGACACACTGCACCAAAGGAGCACAGAAGAGCCACGGTGGTGGCAGTAAGGGCAGCTTTTTGCAGCTCCAAAAAGGAATGGCATGTGCTAGCTCTTTTTGGAGTGGCAGAGAACTGGATCGGGGCCACGGCGTGTGGTTGCCATGGCTCTGATCTGGTGCTCCCAGGAGCAGCACAGAGCTGCCCCTTAGGGGCCATTTGTACAGCCCCTATGTTTGCTACTCAGAATTAATCAAACACATCATATTAGGGTATTTTCATTCTTATACTTATTAGAGACAACTGAGGAGTCACCTTTTGAGTTATTTGGAAATCATCTTGGTGCTAAAGTTGAAGGAAAACCTCCCTGCAGTGAAGTCTGTAAGTGCACTTCTCCTTTTCCTGTTTTTAATTTGCTCTTCCTAGTCCTCTTCCTTTCTTAAATCTTCCATTCTCCCAACAATGTCTCCACAAAATCATCTATAGCAGATCCTCAAGGCCAGTTTATGTAGCTTGCTCCTTGAATATGGATTTATGGAATATGACTCTTTGGGGCCTTCAGAAAACAACAGAATTTTGAAGCTTATAATGAAATGAACTCTCTCTCTCTCTCTCTGTTTTGACTTTAACCAAAATTGCAACCCTGTAATTCTTTAATAATCAAACTTCAACTAACATATAGTGCATAAACACAGGATTATAAATACATTAAAGAGTTTACAATAATACAGGCAATAAAAACAGTGATCTCCCAATTCAAAGGTATGCTGGTGTCATGTTTATCAGGACCAGAATGCAGGAACCAAGAGAGCAAGGTAGTGGAAAATTACTACAGCTTTATTTTGGATTTCCTGGACAGATGTTCACCACAGAGTTGGTAGAGTCAAATCTGAATTGTCCTCAAAATCACCCAACATTTAAGGATTCCCTTTCCAGCTCCCCTTTTCCCAGACCAGATTAAAAGATCCTTTGAAGATTCCTCCCTTCTCTTCCCCATTATCATAACATTTGTCCCTGGAAGGATGATGTGGTCAGAGTTCTACCTCAGGAAACAAACAAATCATAAAACTACAGTTCTATTATCCATTTGGTTCCCAAGCATTAATTCCCCTCTGTTCTTTGCCCCCCTACTTCGTGCTGCCCTTTAGTTAACTATAACATTATTTCACCATATCAGATCATTTCTATTTCACCATGTCACTATTTCACCATATCATTTATCCCCACTCCCTCATGTTTCTCATCATGAAAGATCCATACACTTCTGGATATGACAGCTGGTTGCAGTGAGCTAGGATTTGGCACAAGCCTCTTCTTCTGGCATAAATGCACTTACTTATATATTTAGAGCATTTATACTCTGCCATTTAGCCAAAAGGTACCTCAGAATGGCTTGCATGTGTGTGTGCATGTGCCTTCAAGTCACCTGTTGACTTATGAATTTCATAGTGTTTTCTTTGGCAAGGGATAATCAGAGGTGGTTTACCAATTCCTACCTTCGAAATACAGCCTAGAGCAGCTAGTATATGTTGACAGTCTCCCATCAAAGTACTAACCAGAGCTGACCTATTTAATGATGATGATAATAATAATAATAATAATAATAATAATAATAATAATAATAATAATAATAATTTTTATTTATATCCCGCCCCTCTGCTAGGCAATCGGGGCAGCGTACAACATTTCGAAACATCAAAACAAACATCAGAACAAATAAATCAATTCGAATCCCATCCCTCCTTCCCACACCTACCCATCCCCCCCAAAACAAATCAAACTAAACAAGTTAAATAACAGTAATTAAAAATATACAATTTAAAAATACATAATCTTTCAATATCATTATGGTCCTCTGAGGGCTGCAGGTTGGCCAAAACAGTCCTTCGCAGCCTTAGAACGCCGCCACTCACCGCGTAGTGCCGGAGGAAGATGGAATCAGGCAGAGGCTTTATGTCCGCCGGTGCTCCTCCTATTTAGCTTCCAAGATCAGAAGGAATTAATCAAAAGCATTATATTAGGATAGTCTTGTTCTTATTGGGGACAACTAGGGAGTCACCTTTTGAGTTATTTGGAAAGCTTCTTAGTGCTGAATTTAAACTTGAAGGTAGGAAATTGTCAAATTAACAATTTGTAAACCACTCTGGGAGCCTAAATAGAGCCTAAACTTTCCTCCAGTACTACAATTGAACAATTGAGTTAGTGAATACCAGAAAAAGAGGTGGGATGGTCTTGTTTTATTTGAACTTTTGAACTCTTACCTGGAAGAACATTTTTATGTACTAGTCATAGTTATAGACTGAAAGCAGCCAGCTTCGTGAAGGATGGATAGGTACACATATATTCATAAATAATAATATATAGAAACTGCATTATCCAGTTGTCACAGTGATTCCTTTGAACCCATTAAATTTTTTTTATTGATTTTTCTTACTTGCCACTGTTTAATTCAAACAACTTCTAAGGAGTGCAAACATCAGTGCACATAAATTACTGACTGTTCTGGCTTCCTTCTCAATCTTTGACAACAAATGATTCAATTTCCAGAGACAAA
>CM034710.1:95453953-95475979 GCA_020142125.1 Phrynosoma platyrhinos | reverse complement strand
AGGTAAGTACTGTGCCCCCAGCTCATCTTTTCAACTGGATAAGACAACAGCACAACAACACAACAGCACATAGGCAATTTTAATTTTTGATATTTAATTCCATGTGGTCTCAACTAGCTAGTGAATATCAGGACCAATCATGAGATTCTACACAAAAGTTCACTATATCAGATGAAATCTTTCTGATATATCATTATAGTAATATTAAACCTGGATGATGTTTACATGCCCTGATCTTTGAGGCTGCTGTAGCTGGCAAAACAATTTTAGTTACATACCAGGGGTGCTTTTAATTCCAGGATTTTTACAATTTTTCTAAATAGTATCTGGGTTCCTTTGTGCAAGCATTTATATTTTTTAAAAATTAGAAATTAAATAAAATAGTAAAGACATAGGGATCAGATACAAATAAACACTGCCTACTGCTAAATAAAAATGTGGCTTATATGAAATTTAAGGATAGATTTAATCAAGACAAGAGAAATGCAGACATAGAGGTTAGAAAAAATGAGCTTTATTTAGAGTTGTGTAAAGAGAATGACCATGCATTTTTTTTAATGTATAAATGGCTTCTGAAATTCGAGATAGAAGATGAGGTCGTAAAAGAGTACATGATACAGTGGGTCCAAAATTTTTGCCATAATCTCCACATGGATGTATGGTAAAAATATTGTCTAAACATAAAAATATTTTGTGTAGTAATTTAAATGAAAACCTGTATGAGAACCTATATACAGATGGTACCTAATCACAAATAAGTTCTTAACTATCTTAAAGCCCCTGAAATTGTATAAGTGCTCTGGACATGAGCACACCAAATGTTCATATGACCAAGAGGTAAACTCTCTCTCTCTTTCTCTCTCTCTCAGCCAGCATGGTGCAATGGTTTGAGTGTTGACCTAGGATTCTCAGATATCAAGGTTCGAAACCTCATTCAGCCATGGAAACCCACTGGGTGACCTTGGGCGAATCAGACTCTTTCAGTCTAAGAGGAAGGCAATGACAAACTTCCTCTATATCAACAATGCATGTGCACACATGTATCCATATAGGTATAAATATAGATGTGTAGAAATAGGAAATAGATTTTATTCACATATCTAAAGCCTTCAGCATCTTGTTATGGACTAGCCACTTCAGAACATTGTGTCACACTGTTGTTGTTGTTGTCTTCTTCATCATCATCTATTTATTTATAGAGCTCCGTACTTAAACAATAGTACATTCTTTGTGGTTATCCTTGGTCAGTGCAGATATATTGTATCACCAGCATTTTAGAAGTATATAATGGGCAGTTCATTAGACAAGCTACAATAAAGGCGTAAGAGAAAAGAAACTAGCCTAATGTTAAGTATTACACTACAAGCATTGCTAATTATTTATTTCTTGCTGTTAAGCAGAAACAGGCTTGACTACCGGAACAACAGCTGCAATCTTGCCACGTGTTCACCACCATGAACCTTGCACGGGTTGCTCTCCGAAAGGGTTGGGGTGGGGTGGGGTGGAGCAATGGATATTACAAGCAGGTAGGCCAGTTGACAGAAGAGCCTTCTGAAGAGTCCTGGTGCATCAGCAGCAATTAATGCAGGTGGTATTTTAGACAAGGGAGCTAATGAGCTTTAATATGCATGCAGGTGAGGGAGTGCTGAATCAGTAGAGCCATTAATGAACCTATGACAGCCTAATTAGCTACAATTTAAAATCTATGGAATCTAATCAGAGGAGCTGAACACTGCTGCAAATCTGTGTATGAATGAGTCTTTCTAAATACTCCAATCTGTTGCTTAGTCACTGATTGATAGTAATTGCTTCCCCCCCCCCCCCCCGTCTATTGTGTATAGGAAAATGCCCAATTTTGCTCTGATAAAGAAGGACACAAGTTAAATTCCTAAGATGTTTGGCTGTTTAAGTTTTAATCAGGGGATTAAAAAAACCAAAAAAAAACCTCACACATACACATATAGTAAAATTAATTATCAGTTATGAATATAGATAGGTTTAGTACTAGTTTCTCTGTGGAGCTTAAATGAATTTTATCTATACTGTATAGTCAAAGGTATAATGTACACTGGACACAATTCTGAGAAAATTATGCAGCGGTATGCCACATCAATAGGACATGTGCACATTGGTAAAAAAATCCCTGATTTCAAAAGGACTGAAATGTTAAACAAAATAAAATATCAAATGATACCAGGTATGTGTAAATGAGCCATCACAGATCAGACAAGACAAACAAAGCTGCCATTTAACTTCAAATATAATGGGATTTTTAAAAAAAGGAATATAATTTTTGTTTTTAACTGCCCTCAAGTCAATCTTGACCTGTGGCAACCCTATGGACGAGACATCTCCAAGATCCCCTATACCCTACTGCTCTGCTTAATTCCTGCAAGCCCATTTAATAGAGTCCATCCATCTAGCATGTGGCCTGTCTCTCTTTCTACTTCCCTCCTCCTTTCCTAGCATTATTGTTTTTTCCAATAAGTCCTCCCTTCTCATGATGTGTCTGAAGTATGACAGCCTCAGTTTTATCATCTTGGCTTCCAGGGAGATTTCTGGCTTGATCTGCTCTAGGACCCATTAGTTTGTCCCTTTTGCTGTCCATGGGATCCTCAACACTCTTCTCAAGCACCACATCTCAAATGCATTGATTTTCTTCCTATCTTGTTTCTTAAGCTCTCACATCCACACATGGTAATAGGAAATAGGATAGCTTGTATAATTCTAAATTTGTGCTCAGTTGTATATCGTTGCATTTTAGAATCTTATCTGATTCTTTCATAGGACGTTATCACATGGGGCAAATCTGCTAGTTAATCCACACAAATCCCAAACAAAAACTGGATTTGTGCCTCACATTTTCACATGACATCACACAGAAACTGGACAGAAAGTGGACAGAAACTGGTGTTATCCGAGATCTTTTGAAATTCGGTTGTTTGGAGGAAATGCAAATGCGAAATTAAGGTAATTTCACATTTACCGTAATGTGAAAAGCAAATGCACATTTGGGAGCATTTCCCTACTTTTCCCATGGTTCCAGCAAGCATTCCTCTATCTGCGCATGTGCAAGAAGCTCATTTCTAGTACATTTATGGGCTTTTCTCACTTGTGTGTGAACGTTAAATGTGCTTACTTTAATTTCGCAATTAAGGTAATTACGTGTGTAAGCCATTTGCGGAATCAAGGTTTATTTTTGGTTTACTTTCAGAATGCCTCACTTCCACTTTATTATTGCTTTCTGGCCCACGTGTGATAATGTCCTAGTCACTCTCCTCATTCTTAATCTTTTGATT
Source organism: Phrynosoma platyrhinos (assembly GCA_020142125.1). NCBI lineage: Eukaryota > Metazoa > Chordata > Lepidosauria > Squamata > Phrynosomatidae > Phrynosoma > Phrynosoma platyrhinos. The sequence continues at coordinate 95,472,680 of CM034710.1, read as the reverse complement.
TCCAGGCTGCAGTCCCTGTTCCTATCAATGTTTGATCCCAGTTATGAGAATTCTTTTACTGATTCTATTTCCTCATTGTCTAGGTTAAATTTGTGTAGATTCTCTGTGGTCATTATTTTTGTGTTCTTTATGTTCAACAGTAGGCCTGCCTTTGCACTTTCTTCCTGATCTTTCTTAGTAGGTGTTACAGGACTCTGAGGATTTCTGCTAGTACTAGGGTGTCATCTGAATATCTTAGATTGCTGATATTCCTTCTTCCTATTTCACTCTTTCTATTTCTGTGTCCACGCCTGCTTTCCTTACAATATGTTCTGCATATGAGTTGAACAAGTAGGGTGATAGGATGCAACCTTTCTGAAGCCTTTGCCAATTGGGAACCTTTCTGTTTTTCTGTTTTGTTCTGACAGTATCCTCTTCTCCTTAGTACAGTTTCCTCATTAGGACTATCAGATGTGTTGGCACTTTCATGTCTTTAAAGGCATTCCATAGCCTTTCATGATCTATGCAGTCAAAGGCTTTGCTGTAGTCTATAAAGCACATGCTGATTTTCTTTTGCAGTTCCTTGGTGTGCTCCATTAGCAATTGGATGTTTGCAATGTGGTCCCTTGTGCCTCTTTCCTGAACTCTGCTCGGACCTCTGGGATTTCTCTCTCCATGTATAGCTGGAATTCTATGTTGCAGAATTTTGAGCATAATTTTGCTTGCGTGGGAGAGCAGTTCTATGGTCCTATAGTTGCTGCAGTCTTTTGTATCTCCTTTTTGTGGATGGGGATGTATATTGATCTTTTCCAATCTGCTGACCATTATTTTGTTTTCTATATCTGTTGACATATGTTGGTTAGCACTGGAGTTGATTCTGTCAATGTGGATTGCAGCAGTTCAATTGGAATATCATCTGATCCTGGTGATTTTTTTTTTGCCATTTCTCTTATTGCAGATTCCACCTCACTTTTTAGAATTTGGGGTTCATCTTCATATGGCTCTTCTTTCCATGTGTCCTTCATGTCATCATCTCTTTTATATAACTCTTCTTTTTATTTCTTCCTGATCTTGAATTATGTTATTTTTACTGTCATAAGCGTCCTGGTCCTTGGTTTGAATTTTCCTTTGATTTCCCGGATCTTGTGAAATAGATCTCTTGATCCTCCCTTTTTGTTCTTGTCTTCTATTTCTCTGCACTGATCATTGCAGTAATTTTCTTTATTATTCCACACTAGCTGCTGTACTGTTGCATTCATTGTTCTTAATTTGTTTCTATCTCCTTTTTGTTTTTCTTCACTTCTTTTTTTATTGCTTGTAGTGTTTTACCTGTCATCCATGCTTTTCTCTCTTTTTATCTCTTGAAAGTGTCTGTCTGCATTCTTCTTTTATTATGTCCCTGGCTTCAGACCATAGTTCATATTATTCCTGGTAAATTATGCTTAACAGTGCAAATCTGTTTCTTATGCTGTCTGTTGAGATATTATTCAGATCATATTTTAGTATAATCACTGGTTTTGTTTTCTTCTTGAGTTTTACTCACATTTTTGATATGAGTAATTCATGATCTGTGCCACAGTTGGCACCTGGTCTGGTCTTGGCCACCAGTATGGACCTTCACCATCTTTTGCTTCAATTATATAATGTATGTGATTTTTGTGTTGTCCATGTGTATAGATTACTTTTTGGTTGTATGAAAAATGTGTTTGCAATGAATAGGTTGTTAGCTTCACAAGAATCTATCAGTCACTCGCTTCATTTCTTTTGCCTAATCCGAATTTGCCTACTGTTTTTTATTCTTCTTTGCTTCCTACTTTTGCATTCCAATCGACTATGATCAATTTGACATCCTGTGTTGGTGTTCTGTCAATTTCATCCTGTACTCCTTCATAGAATCTTTCAATTTCTTCTTGTTCTGCCTCTGTGGCTGGTGCATATATTTGAATTATGTTGATATTCACAGGTTTACCATGGAGTCTTACTGACATGATTCGGTCTGATTTCGCATTGTATCCACGGATTGATTTTGCCACCTTTTTTCTGTGTATGAAAGCCACCCTGTTTCTACTTGTCTTTTCATTTCCTGAAATATAATGCTTTTAATGATGTTCATCTTCATATACGTAACTGATTGCACTCTTTAAGGGCTGTCATAGAGAGGAGGGAGATGTTCTCTGTTGTCTCAGAGGAAAAGATCAGGTCTAATGGTTTGAAGTTACAGGAGAGTTACAGATTTTAATTGAACATGGCAAGGAACTTCTTGACAGTAAGAGCAGTTTGGCAATGGAACCAATTGCTTAGAGAGGTGCTGAGGATCTCTTTCTTTGGTCATCCCAAAAAGAGTCTGGACAGCTACATGTCCAGATCCTGTATGGAGCAAGGTGTTGGACCTCCTCCAACTTTATGATTTTGTGATTCTATGATTCTAACTGCCCGTCAACAGGTAGGGTATTAGGTGATAGAAAAATAGTAACAACTGAATTTAATCACAATAAAATAAGTTTAACTTTATTTTAAGGCAGTGGTTCCCCTCTCCTTCTGTAGGATTAAATTTGAAAACCATAGTATTTTAGGTATCTTTGATACCTCACAATTGTTATTCAACTATATTTTTTCCTATGCTTGGTCCACCTTAATATACTTTTCAATAACTTTCCAGTATTTGAGAAACTTGAGCAAGTTGTGATAGCATGGCTTTAAATATCCGTTATTATCTCATTTTCTTTTAAGCTGTATCTTCTCTCAAGCTATTACCATTGTGTGTTTTTTAAAACAGTTTCTCAAAGTTACAAATTCAAGATTCAGAATGAAATTTTGCTGTACTTAATAGTATAGTAGTTCTGCAGTGAGCCTCAATGAACCACTGAGAGATTGAAGTAATGTTTTATAGGAAAGCAGCATGGGTTCTCTAACAATTTGCTACCCGACAATGCACAATACCCACACATTCCATGTACAGAAGCAATAACAATAGGCAATTGAATCTGAGATTGCATCCACACTGCAAAAATAATCCAGTTTGTCACCACTTTAACTGCTATGGCTCAATGGTTTTGACTTCTGAGAACTGTAGTTTTGTGAGACATTTAGCCTTCTTTGTCAGAGAGCTCAGATACCAGAACAAACTAAAATTCCCAGAATTCTGTATCATTGAGCCATGACAGTTAAAGTGGTGTCAGCAAAGATTATCTCTGCAGTGTGGATGCAGCCTTGAATGTCACATCAAAGATTAACATAGTGCTTATGGCATGAGCTTCATAGAGTTCTCCTGCAGACACATGTATGCACTGCAATTAGAGCCAATAGGTTTTTGCCATCCAAAGATGCTTAAATCTGCAGATGGCAAGCCCATGGTTGGAGTGGGTAGGCTGTATAAGCAGTATGATTGTGTGTGAGTTTCCAGAGGAATCTTTGTTGAGCTGGGCCCCTCCCCTCTGCTGCAACAAACGTACATGATGATGATGATGATGATGATGATGATGATAATAATAATAATAATAATAATAATAATAATAATAATAGAAAGGGGCCTGGGAACTTTGTTTTAGATGTTCTCCTTAAAACAAAAATTAAAAAAAATTAAAGGGCTTTTGAGGTTCTTTTGCTCAGAGGAAGAGAGTCAGAAACTTGCCTCCAGAATAAGGTAGCATCCAGGAGCTCTCTATAGAGTTATAAACCTAGTTGATTGAGTTTGCTAATAGAGCCTGGTGAAAAGGCCTAGCCAACAGGGGCTCTTTACCGGAGGAGAAGCCCAGAGTCCTGTTTCAGTGCTTACTTAAAATTTCTCAATATGGAGACTGAGGGAGCTGCTGCAGTCACCTGCAACACTTGCGGGATGCTTGTCTTCTTGCCTAGAGATGTGGGGAACTTCACCTGGAGAGCTACCAACCATGTGCAAGTTGGTAGCTCTCCTGGAAGAGAAAGTCCAGCAGCTGGAGGCCTGGATAGCTACACTTCAGCATATTAGGGAGTAAGAGGTTTTCCTGGACAGAACGGAATGAATGGTCTTGGACAGGGACCACACAGCGGAAGTTGTTAAGGAAGAGGTCACTTCACACTCACAGGAGGTAGACTGTTGGAGGAACGTCACACACAGAAGTAGGGGAACCAGGGATTGTTCTGGGAGTTTGCAGCTACAGTATCAATTTGAAGCTCTCTCCCTTATCAAGGATGAAGAGGAAGAGCAGCAGGGACAGTCCTTAGGGACAGTGCAGGGGACTTTTGACAAGGTCCCCCATGATATTCTTGCAAACAAGATAGTAAAATGTGGGCTAGACAATACAACTATTAGGTCGGTTAGTAACTGGTTGACTGACTGAACCCAAAAATGGGGGGCATGCTGATCCAATTTGCAGATGACACCAAATTAGGAGGAATAGCTAATATCTCAGAGGACAGGATGAAAATTCAAAATGACCTTAATAGATTAGAAAGCTGAGCTGAAGCTAACAAAGGGCCTAAGCAGACAGCACAAAGCGCCGTCTTCAAGGCCAGGAAGGGGAGGGGCAGCCTCACACTGGGCGCCCCAACCCCTTCCTGAAAACGTCATCAGAGTGGCCGGCCCTCCACACGGCCAGCACTCCAATGACGCACTTCCACTGCAGTGTCCACACATGCTGTAGAGGAAGAGGTGCTGAAGGTGCGCCGGAGGCCTTTTGCAGCACACCTTTGGCGTCTTGCAGAAGGAACGCTATTTTAGTGCTCCTTCCTGGGCCTGGGATGCTGAGCCATGGGGCCGAGGAGTGCGGATACCTCAGCCCCGATCTGCAGCTTTCTGGGTGGCCCAGTGCCACCCGTCTGTTTCCCCCCAAAATGAATTTCAACATAGAGAAATGTAATGTACTGCACTTAGGGCAAAAAATTAAATGCACACACACGATGAGACTACATGTGAAAGGGATTTAGGAGGCCTAGTAGACTACAAGTTGAACATGAGTCAACAGTGTGATGTGGCAGCTAAAAAGGCCAATGTGATTTTAGGCTGCATCAATAGAAGTATAGTATCTAGATCAAGGGAAGTAATAGTGATACTGTATACTGCTTTGGTTAGGTCCCACCTGTAATTCTGTGTCCAGTTCTGGGCACCACAATTCAAAAAGGATGTTGAAAAACTGGAACATGTCCAGAGGAGGGTGACTAAAATGGTGAAGGGCCTGGAAGCCATGGCCTATGAGGAATGACTTATGGAACTGGGTTTAGCCTGAAGAAGAGACGGTTAAGAGCTGATACAATAGTCCTGTTTAACTATTTGAAGGGATGTCATATTGAGGAGGGTGCTAGATTGTTTTCTACTACTCCAGAGAACAGGACCCAAAACAACGATGCAAGCTACAGGAAAAGAAATTCCACCTCAACATTAGGAGTAATTTCCTGGCAGTTAGCAGTTCAACAGTAGAACACACTTCCTTGGAGTGTGGTGGAATCTCCTTCTTTGGAGGTCTTTAAACAGAGGCTGGATGCCCAACTATCAGGGATGCTTTGATTTTGAGTTCCTGCATGGCAGGGGGGTTGGACTGGATGGCCCTTGTGATCTCTTCCTACTGTAAGATTCTATTCTATGATTCTATTGTTTTTTGGTGAGTCATGTCATTGCATGATATGTCCAAAGTACAACAGTCTGAGTTTAGTCATCTTCACTTGTATGGGGAGTTCAGGCTTGATTTGGTCTAGCATGCATTTATTTGTTGTGTTATTGCAGCTTTATAGCTTCTCAAACTGGGTTGTAGTTGAATAAATTCATTCCAAAGCACTCAGTAAAGTGTTCTCTTTCCATACAATTGAGGAAATGCATTTTAATAAATTACTTGTTGCAAAGGTAAGTGCAGTAGTATTTTTCCTGTTTATTACCTGCTGTGAAGACAAGGGCTTTAATAAACTTTTTTTCTCTCATTCCCTCTTCCTTTTCGAAGTGACTATTTTTACATTGATTTTCATTCTGGCATCCTCTTGCTCAAGGACTGTAAATCTTTTACACATTTATTTGTTTTAAAATGCATACCGCTTCTTGTATACATTACTGTTGCTTCTTGAGGAAGTTGATTGGCAAAGTGTGCCACTAGCAAACATTTGTCTGAAATGAATTCAGTTTTTTTATTTAGTTGTCACTAGAGTTAGGTGCAAATAGTCACTCAAAGTTAACCAAATTGAGGAGAAAAATCAAGGGGGGCAATTTATCACATATACATCCAGAGGGGGAGAGAATATTCCAAGAATTCTCCATCACTTTTGTAGAGCTGGAGATCACCATTAGCAGTAACAAGAGCACACTTCCTATTTTCCCTCTAAGTTTGAATGCATTTGCTGCCACTACAGGTGGCTTGGAACAATAATGGTAACTTAATTATCTTTTAAGGGAAACTCTCTGGTGTGTCCTAGCTGGATATTTGAATTCATCTTCTTGCCCTATTACATGCTGCTGAGATATTTTGATGGGTGTAATCTAATTGGCTGGTTCTGATTTGATCACACTTTGGCAGGTTGTGATGGCAATTTGTAAGATAAATATGGTACCCAGGTGAGTACTGTGAGACACCTAGGCACCAAAGGGCCAATAATTCATCTGGCCTCTTATAGCTGGCCAATTTGAAAGGAAGAAAGGGGAGGAAGGAAGATGGCCTTTCATTTTGGAGGTCTCAAGACCATCAACTGCTGATCAGCGTGAGAGATGATGGAGTAGACAGCAGATTTAACAGCCCATCTTAATCATGGGCAGGTACTGAATACAAAGATCAGTCCCTATATGTTCTGCCACTGTTATCTGGAGGGGGGAATCCAGTACCATCTCCATCAGGCATCATTTCTACATGTCCTCGGTTCATTCTCGTGTGTGTGTGTATATGTGACTTCAAGGAGGCTGTCAGCTTAATTTCATGGGATTTTCTTAGGCAAGGAATACTCAGAGGTGGTTTTGTTTCTTCTGAAATATAGCCTACAGCATCTAAAGCAGCTCCTTCAGGATGTACTACAAAGTTGTAGTGCTTTTCAGTTAAGATTTGCCTTATGTCTTCATAAGTGAATAGTAAGTGAACAGTACTAAGATGGGGGAGAGAGGTATGACTTTGCCAATTCTAGAGTAAATTTTAAATATTGGTCAGAACAGAGACAGCAGTCAAGAAATCAGGAGAAGACTAGGATGGGAAGGGCAACTATGAAAGATCTGGCAATGATGTGGTAGCAAGAATGTTCCTTTTTGAACTCTTTTGTGCATAAAATGCCCCCTCCAAACACTGGCCCCTTTTACATTATACAGTTATAGTACTATAGCTGTATTCATACCTCAGATATAATGCAGTTTGACTCCACTTTAACTGCCATGGCTCAATGCTATGGAATTCTGACATTTGTAGTTTGGTGAAATATTTAGCCTTTTCTGTCAGAAAGCACTGGTGCTGACACATATTCAGTGCTCTTTTTCTAGGAGATAGCTGTGTTAGACTGTTTCAGGATGAAAAGGAGAGGAAAACAGAGAAAAAAATCAAGGAGCACCTTTGAGACTATTTTATTTAACATGAGCTTTTATCGATTTCAAATGTTAGATTTCCTCCCCCCACCTCGTTTCCTTTTTGTGCTCATTCCTTCTTGAAAGTCCAGATGATGATGGGAAAAGCTCCCAATTACTTAAAAAAATAGAACTAATTCCATGTTCAGAAAAGCATTTCTTTTGTCATTAAGCATTCAAAGGTGAAGATGTTCAGACTTTACTGGTTGCAAAATATGGGACAGACTATCTGAAATTCTGAAGGAGAGAGGAGAGGAGGAATTCTGAGCCCATCTCAGACAGTAGATAAAATGAGAAGCATGTAGAAAATGGAGGTGTAGCCAAATGCCTCAGGTGGAAGCAAAAAAATTGAGGTCAGGCTGGCTGACAGTCATCACATTTAACAAACCTTCCCTTCTTCTTAGAAAATTATCCTGTTAAAGCTTATGACTCAGGAGAGACAAACGTAACAGGAGGTACTACTTTCAGCTTTGATGACCAAAGAAAGATCTCCTGATGTGAAATACATTACACACCTACTTTTAAGGACACAGACTCACTATGAGATGAAAGGCAATAGGGAGGATAATGAAAATAAAGAGATTCCAAGTGAGGAAACCTTATTAAGGGCTAGCATATTTCTTCAAATACACAAAATATCTTGTTGTACTGCACATTCCATACTTTTCCTACTTTAGATCTCCTTCTGGATAGCATGATGCTCTTGCAAATGCTGCTGCCACACTGCAGAATTAATACAATTTATCACTACTTTAACTGCCATGGCACAATGCTATGGAATCCTGGGATTTGTAGTTTGTTGTGACATGAGAGCACTCAGACAGAGAAGACTAAATATCTCACAAAACTACAAATCCCACACAAGCTACAATCCCACTACAAACATTAAAATTGTGTCAAACTGCATTAATTCTGCAGTAGAGATGCAGCCAAAGCCAATCAGTTCCCTCCTCCCTCTTTCTTCCCACATGAAAATGAGAAGTATATTTTCAACTATGTTCATAGCTAGGAGTCTTATTTGCAATAATTGCAATAATTTGCAAGGGACAGGGACTTAAATTAAGGTGGTTGTTTTTCCTTTGGTGTGTATGTGTGTGTGTCCCCCCCAACTCAAAAACTTTCCCACTACTTCAAGCCCCAGTCAAATGTAGTGGTTAGAGTTTTAGACTGGGACTTTGGCAATTTTGAATCAAGTTTCCTTTGAACCATGAAATGAGTTGTGGTGACCTTGGGACATTTATATACTTTTTCTGTTGGATGGGGTTTCTATGGGAATAAATTGGGGAGAAGCACTGCCATATATTCCACCTTGAGCCCATTGGAGAAAAGAGAGGATATAAAATAGAACAAACAAACAAGCCAAGATATCAGTAGCAAAATGACCACTTTGTTAACACCCTGTCCGTTGCAATATCACAATATAGAGGTGGTGAGGGTCACATTGCCCAATGATTGTTACATGGGGGTTGGAATCCTGTCTGGTTGCACATTGCAATTGTGCTAGATTTGGAAATGGCAGGATCTTTTAAAAAGAAGAACAAATATGAAAGAAAACCTTATACATCATACACCAAAAATTTGACATTCATCCTTTCTTACCCAACATAACTTAACATTGCCAAGATTTAACATTATTTTTACCACACCAAAAGTTGAATCCAGTCCTTGAAAAGGTATATGTGTTTCTAAATTATGGCTCCTAGAATCCCACAGTGAACATGGCCACTAGTGATCCAGGCTTTGTAAGAGTGGCAGTCTAAATATATAACTTTCCATGTTCTGGTTCAGTCTTCTTTCAAAGTATATTCTGCTCTGTGGCCCTGAAGTTTTTTTCACAAGAAATTTGCAGAATATTTTGTAATAATGTAGCAAAAGTAGTTTTGTTTTTTGATTGCTGTGGACTGTTACTATTAGAAGGAATAACAACTTTTTATTGATGATCATGACCATCATCTATTGACTTGATCATCTTCACATTTACAGAAAAGACAGTTATGAAATTGATTAATTTCAAGTATCATGATACTAAATATAGATCTATCAGACACTGAGTGCATTGTTAATTCATTTCCTGATTGTCTCCAATAGAAATGTATCTTTGAGGTGAATTAAAAGAGTGTGTGGGGGGGTCTAACACAAATAAATTAAATGTAAATTCCAAAAAGGAGCAGATGCAAGGAGATGACTGAAGAATACAAAAATGCTATCAGTGAAAAAGAAGGCCTCAGATTGCATTCTGCTTTTAAAATAGAACTGACTGCTCAGACCCATCTGTGTTGAATCCTCAAGGCAGGGATCTTGTACCGGTGAATGGCATTTGCCCACTCAGCAGTGAAATAGGTACTACTGAGAACCAAATAAAATAAAAAATAAAGCTACTGGAGATCATTGGCCCAGAACTCAACTGATATCCTGGAGGCCTTCTGGCTTACAGGAACTCAATGAGTAGGAGATTTTCTCCACATGGTTTTGTCATAACACAGCATGTACAGGTCCATTTGTAAAATAAACACATCAGTGACAAAAAGAAAAGAAGTCTTGGAGGAAAAGAGCTGCTGTTATTTCTCCATTGCACACAATCATCAATCTAAAAACTGTGGCTGCTTTTCTACACAGCGTCAAAAGATAAGCCTCTTCAGTCACATAACTAGCCCATAGGGCACTGTTATTATCCTGGTCAATTTTAGAAGCACCAACAGTTCAAACTCTGGCAGCTTTAATAGGATAAATTGATTATGTCGGCATTTAAATTCTTTACAAAATTGTTTGACAAAGCATGACAGGTGCACAAGTAGAAGAACCTGAGGCAGATAATCAAATATCATTATGTGTGTGTTTATTTCTTTTTAAAAGGCATTTCTGATCATGGAAAGTTAGAGAAGGTAACAACAGACTGCACTAAGAATTTATCCAGACTTTGGAAAAGTTACTAAAATGCCAAGGAACCCCAGCCAACCTGGCAACCAACGAGGAGTTTCTGGGGACTGTAGTCCTTAAAATAATTTTTTAAATTTCTGTAAACAACATAAAGAAATTCATCTCAGCCATCAAAGCAATGTTAACATTAAAAATAAGTCTTGTTTCACTTTTTTTTTAAAAAAAAAATTAAATCTTTTTCTTGTCATGTTGAAGAACTATATGTGATCTTTTACATGATTTAAGGTTTGCCTTAGAATCGTCATAAGTCAGAAATTACTTGAAAGCACACAACAACAGCAACAACAAAGCTAAACCCAAAGGAAAGACAGATTCAATTGCACCCCTGATGTTTACCTGCTCAACTTAGTACTGAAACAATAAAATCATAAAACCATCCAAAACATCGAATTTACATTTTTGCCCCATTAGATCATTTGTGAAAGAACCATCTGAAGATTCTCACACCTGGTCTGAGAGGGTGGCAAATTTCTTGGCTGGTAAATAGAAATTTAAAGGGACCAAGAATCATTTTTAGAAAACTGCAGGTAATGGTCATCACACTCTATCCTTAGCTTGCCAAATCTTCTTTGGTTTATTTTTTAAACATGAGAATCCCAAGATCCACAAATCAAAACCAAATGCAACCCAATCCTGGTGCAAAATTTATGCACTTAGCATTAAAAAAATTAGAAATATAAATCCTGTTATTAGTTCTGACTAGAATAATCACATTCAATCAATGAGATTTGCCTACATGTTCACAAACATTCAACAAATGATTGAATAGGTCTGTTCTAATTGGGGCTAACCAAAGGAGTGTCTGACAAGTTGTCCCTGAGCATAAGCTATACTCCAGCTCCTATTCCCAGGGCCAAGATCGAAGAGGGTTTGAGCAGATGGAGATTTTATATCAAATTACACTTCTATAGTACTGTTATTCCACTTTAACTACTATGGCTGCTTCCTGAAGAATTCTAGATTTTGTAGTTTAGTGAGGTCTAATAACTCTCTGGCTGAGAGTTCCAAATGCCCCTCCCTAAATGGCAAATCCCAGAATTCTACAGGAGGCAGCCATAGCAGTTAAAATGAAATATTAGAGCTGTAACACTCTAGTGTGATGTTGTTCTTTTATTTTGGTCTGCAATAGTTCATATTCTCTCATCTCTTCTGCCTTCTTTCCACATGATTCTTGCAATATATTTTTTTATACGCAGAGTGATTTAGTTATTTGTTTCCTCATAACTGATTGATGGAAGGTTGTTCAATGTAACAGGGATGGCCCTACTGCTAGACAGTGAGATGATGGCCTCAAGAGCAGATGCAGGACAAAGACAATGGTGAGAGCATTTGGTTGTTGTCCTCTGTGGGTCAATGGTTCAGCCATGTATGCCGCATGGTTTATCGTGGTCCCCCTAACCTATACTGCTAAACTATAATCTTGAGGAGAATGCTATACTACTGCCTATAGGAAGATGAATTTGACAGACCAGTGGGCTTCTGTATCTTATATGTTGAGGGGCACCATCTTTTCCATTATCCCTAACAGCAAGATTTCTTGAATGAACCTTTTCATGTCATTACATTGGGCCCTTGTTATCTGCCAGGATAACAAAATCTGTAGATGCTCAATATTACCATTTTCCTGCCATTTATAAAATTGCATTAATATATAGGTTTTGAATAAAAAGTAATAATTAGGATTTATGGTTTTGCTTTTTGTCATATGCAAGCAGAAGTCCCTGAAGAAAAGAGAACAGTGTTTAATACTTTGTGTAAGAAAATAAGTAAATAAATATATAAAATATGTTCAGATGGGAAGCTGTCAGGGGACATGGGTATGTTTGTTCTGATTTTTTAAAGTACCATATACAGAGTCATATGCATTCAAGTATAAATTAATGTATTTATCAATCAATCAATCAAAATGTATTTATGAATTAAAACTCAGAATTACCTGGTTCAAATTCATCATGTTGCATAATGAATTCCCTGATGTAATAGTTCCCCAGCATGTTGCATAATGAATTCACTGGTGTAATAGCGCTCAAAATAAAATAAGAATATTTACGGTCAAGCACAGTGGGAGTGAAAAATGATATAGCTATTTCATTGCTGACTATACAGTATATGTCACACAGACACACGTACAGCAGAGATATAAAGGGCCTTAGTTTTATAAGTCTTCTAATAACTTATTTTTGTTTTATCCATACTGGGTTTACATTTCCTGAACACATAAACTCACAAAATATACGAGCTTCATGGGCATATGAAATGGACAGAAGACCATGCCAGTTGAAGGCAGACAGATTGTGCAACTAATGGTGCCAGTTTTATGAATCCAAGAAAAAAAATGTTAGTATTTACTTAGAATTTTAAGTTTACATATAAAATACAATCTCACATTAAATTATGAAAAATTAAGTGATGATTCCAAGCATGCCTGGTTAGCAGCAGTAGAGAGTGACAATAAAATGAAACTTTATACATGTGGTACGGCATGTTTATATAGCCTCTTTATAGATCTCTTCAGCTCAAGTCTTTACTTTCCCCTTTTCTGATTCACAAAACTTTTTTAAAAATGTAAATATTTACCTGGCAGGGGAGATACCTTGATCATGAAAATTTTGAAATGAAATATACAGGTTTTTTCTGTTTTACATTCAGTAAGAAAGACTCACTCATATGGTACCCTTTGAACAAACATCTGCTGAGAAAAGTAGAACACCAGAACATGAAAAGTGATTTCTTTATGGACTATGGGTTACCATGACCATGCTGGCTGGGAGATTGCAGGAGCTGTAGTCAAAAAAAGAGAAGAACTTTTTCAAGTTCTGGAGAGCACAACAAAACCACAAAGGAAAGGATCAGGGACAGTTCCAGGTTTGAAGATTCTTGGATTCACAATAGTTGTTGGACTTCAGCTCTTGAGAAACCCCAGCCATCATAGCCAATAGTCAACAATTTGCACAGTTTTAGTCTGATATTTGGAGACCCAGCTTTGTGAATCACTGTTTTAGAGCATGTAAGGTAAAGGTATTTTCCATTGACAAAGTTGTAAAGTCGTTTCTGACCATAGGGGGCAGTGCTCATCTCATTTACTAAACCAAAAAGACAGCATTGTCAGAGACTATTCTGTGATCATGTGGCCAGCATGATTGCACAGAATGCTGTTTACCTTCCCACCAAAGTGGTAGCTATTTATCTACTTGCATTTGCATGTTTTTGAACTGCTAGGTTGGCAGAAGCTGGGACTAGTGACAAGAGCTCACCCCATCATGTGGTACCCAGGCCTTGAACTGCCAACCTGCCGATCTTGCAATCAACAGAGTCAGCATCTTGACCACTTGAGCCACTGCATCCCCTTAGAGCATATACATAGACATTATTCCAGGAATCCTCCATGTCTCAGATTGTTTCTTACATGCCTGACCTCCTAGAGACATAGCAGTTATCTACATGGGCTAAATAAAGCAGTCTTATCTCATTTTCATGTAGGGCTGTCCAGATAATGTAGAAGAAAATTCAGGCCAAATCTAGGCAATTTTATAACCTCAGGGCTTTAATCTGGAGAAAAAGAAAGTGGGGATTTATTCTAAATTTGAGCAGAAAATCCAGATGTTCATATGGTGTCAGTGTGTTGCATTGCAGTCCATAGTAACATTAGTTTGTGGCTGGGGGTAGGAGTTGCTGGTGGTCAGGACTGGTCAGGTCTGGCAAACCTGGGATTTGCTGCCATGTTTTTTTACTGACTATGCCCAGCCATGAGATCTGTGGCAAGGGGTTAGTTCAAGACAACCCCTCCCTTTTCCTCTTCCCCTGGCCAAGAAGAATTGGCCTTACCTTGCACATTTCTGGTCTGCTTGGCCCCTGCAGCAACTCCATTATATCCATATACAAAATACTTTGAAATGACACAATCAGCCACAAATTTCCCCCTGATGAACTCACTTCTTTTCCCTTTTCCCACTGTATCAACATATCAGCCAATAGCCCTTATGGTTCAAATTTCAGTCTATCGGATCATCATCCAATCCCCCTTCCCCCTTTGCTGCCCTAGTGAGTGAGTGAGGAAATTTCAAATGTACATGCATGAGTGCACACGCACACACACACACACACAGCTGAGAAAAGCAAAATAAAATTGAATCTTATGTATGAAAATGTCCAGCCATGAGTTCTGTGATTGGTGCACCTGGATTGTCTCCCCCCTGGCCAAGTGCCACATTTATGCTTACTGCTTTTACTCTTCCTCCCTTTTCTCCCCCCCTCCCCATTATTCACTCCTTCATTCATGTGAAGATATGAAATATATGTATGGGAAGATGGGGGAGAGAGTGCATGAGATATTCAGATGAGTGAACAAGTGAATGATCGGGGGAGGAATGGAGTTGGGATGAAGAGTAAAAGTGGTAAACATGAATGTGGTACTTGGGCAGGGGGAAGAAGAGAGAGAGCTGACCCAATCTAACCTCTCACTGCTGATCTCCTGGCTGGTTATACACTGCAGTAGGAAAACATGGTGGCATAAACACTTGCCAGACCCAACCAGTTTCATACACCAAGAACAAACCTCAGCCCCATACCAATGTCACTACAGAGTGCAGTCCACACACACACACACAAGAGATTCAGTATAAATTCCCACTTTTTCCCCTCTGGATTCAGCCCAGCCATCCTGCATGTCATCTGGACAGCCCACTGTGAAAATGCAGTGAGACCACTTGATTTGGCCTGTCTAGACAAGCCCTAGGTCTATTTGATGCAGGTGTTCTAAATGTCACAAGAAAAATTGTTTTAATAAACATGAAAAGATTCAAGAGCTGTTAACTACAGACCTTTGCAGATTGCCAGAAATAGTGCACATTAAATTGAGGCACTGCCCTGGCTCAGTGCTAGGGAATCATGGGAACTGTAATTTATTGTGGTACCAGAGCTATCTGACAGAGAAGGCTCAATGTCTCAGAAAAAAATACAATTCCCATGACTCCCTAGCACTGAGCCAGGGCAGTGCCTCATTTTAATATTTCTGGCAATCTGCAAAGGCCCTACTTGACTTTGCTATACAAACTTCTTCCACCACAGTACTGCAAGTGCCAAGCCCACCCTCGAGTTTGTAGCTCAGTGTTAACATTCAACTACTTTACATCCTTTTAAAGTTTATAAATTCTGAATTCATTTTAGTTTTTTATTTATATTGATATATTTGGACATATATCTATTTTATCTCTATCCTTGAACAAAGCTGTGAAGCTGAACAATCCAAACTAGAATTTCAAGAAATAAAAGGATGCCAGTTTTTGTGTGGATGGAGGGATTTATATATAAAAAAAATTAGGCAGAGAAGAGAATTGAAAAGGCATGCTGTTTGAAAGCTGGAGTTTTCTATTAATTTTAGGCAAGATTGCAAATATGATGCAGACACTGGGGGAATGATTTATGGATGTATATGGAGCCTCAACTATAGCAATGATTGACATTGAAGTGTTCAACTGCCCAACCCTATCTTTCTAAATGAACTCTAATTTACAATGTCTGAGGGAGGTGCTACACACAACATCTGCATTCAATGAAAGGCCATTCTGCTATCAGGCCTTGGATCTGCCCTTTGTATTAGAATGATGCAGGAAATTGTTCACTGCTACATTGTTTATGGTCAAGTGTATTGATCAACTAGTGTATTGATCAACTATATCATCATTATTATTTTTTTACAAAAAAAACAACACCCCAGTTTTATTTTATACCTTGAAACAGTTCAATTGGTTGAATCTTCAAGCATAAAGCTTGGCCAAGATCCAGGTTAATCAGAAATAACAATTAGGCAATTTTGCCTAAGATCCAAATGGAAAGGATCAGTGGTAGCAACAGTTTGTCAGTCTCTTCTCTTCTCCAGGACATTGATAGTAAAATGCTGATGCATATATATTAGGACCAACTGAACATGTGCAAGTTTTGGAATTTTCCAAAGTTCTTTCATCAGAATTGATGGTACAGAAATTAGAGGATGGCAGAAGGAACTGAAAAATCTACAGTCTGTCTTGCCCTGCCTGGAGGAGGACTTGGAGGATGAGGAGGACGAGCCAGAAGAACCCCCTCTGGGACCTGAGCCTGCAGTGGTGGAGCCCCAGCCCAGCCCCAGGTCTGCATTGCCAGCTCTAGCACAGCCTCCAACAGATCCTGTGGTCTCCCAGAAGGCAGTACAGCCAAGCCTCCTAGCAGCAGAACCTTCAGACATGGAGGAAGATCAAGGACTGTACCCAGCTTCAGCCAGCATTGAGCAGAAAGGGCAGTCCTTCAGTCTTCGAGGAGACTTTATGAAAAATGCCAAAGTAATCAGCCTCAGCTGAGCACCTGCAGCTTGGAGATTTAAGCAGGTGCAGAAGAGCTTCCTTAGTGCCAGAGGTTATCTGAGTTTCCTAACAAAAGCCTTAGGCTCCGCCTCTCCTTGTTCCTTGGCCTGAAAACTTGACCCTCAGACTGCTGACTTATCATACACTTCTGGAACCCTTGACCTTCAGACTGCTGTGCCACTCTGCTTCTCTCTAATCCTAGACCTTCGGACTGCTTGACCACTCACTGGCTGAGCCCTTGGACTGGTAAGTCAGAGCTCACTTTCTTATTTTGCATTGGCACAAGACTTTTGTGTGCCTTCCACCCTCACTAGACACTGCTATCAGCCCTCTTGGTGGCTTTCCTAGATATAGCCCTATTAGCTTGTCCCACTGTTTCAGGTTGATGGATTACTTTATCATGTTACCCATTTCCAGCCTCTGATGGGACTTTTAAGGTAAGAATGAGAACCAGTGCAAGTGATACAAATGTGAAATAATTGGTTTCTTCCATGCCAGTTCCAGTCAGTGTCCTGATGATACCATTCCAGACTAACAGAGTCCTGGTGGCACAGTGGTTAAATGCCTGTACTGCAGCCACTCACTCATAGACCACAAGGTTGCGAGTTCAATACTAGCCAGGGCTCAGGCTAGACTCAGGCTTGCATCCTTCTGAGGTCGTTAAAATGAGTACCCAACTGTTGGGGGGCAATGAGCTTACAGTTGTAAACCGCTTAGACATCCCATAGCGTGATATGAAGTGGTATATAAATGAAGCTGCTTTGCTTTGCTTTGCTTTAATAGAAGTTTCTAAAAAGTGAGGGTCTCCCTATATAAAATGATATATAGTAGTCCAGTTTGGAAGTTTCTGAGTCATAGATGATCATGAAAAATTAAATATTCTCCAAGAAATTAGAAGTTAGCAACTTCAGCTGGTAAAATGGTGTCTATACTATCACCATGTGAGTACCCAGAAGCAATCTTTAATTCAAGCTGGAAAAAAAATATTATATGCCACAGTCGGCAACAAATAGTGCTACTACATATTTATCATATTCTGATATTCAGATATTTTTAAATTGTGATTTTTTAAAAATTATTAATTATAAATGTGGATTGTTTTAATATGTGTATATCATCTATGTCCTTTTAAATTGATGTGTTTTTAACTTATATTGTGTATTTGTTGTTGTCCACCACCTCAATTCATGGGGACAGACAGGTAAGAAGAAATAATAATAGTAGTGATGATAATAAAGTTGGTGGCATGAGCTTTCATAGACTTCAGTCTATTTCCTCAGATGCAAGTCTACAAAAGCTCATGCTGCCAACTTCTTTCTTTCAATTAGTCTCAAAGGTACTACAAGACCTCTCTACATACTGATTCTACAGACTAACACAGCTATATCTTTGAGTGGTGATGATGATGATGATGATGATGATGGCGGCGACAAGACATGAAACATACCTAGGCCTAAATCTATTGTTCAGGCTCACTTAAGGTCCCACTCAAGGATTCTTCTGTTTCCACCTTATTGACCAGTTCCTCACTGTTAGCTAGGTTCCAATTCAAAATAGTTAATCCCCTTGCTGCCTCCTCAATCATCTGGACAATGAAATTGTCTGCAACACAAGTGAGGAATTTGATGGACCTTACATTCTTGGTAGAGTTTGATTTCCAACAAATTTCACAGTAGTTGAGATCTAATATTACGACCATATCTGTCCTTTCTGAATATTTAGTCATTTGTTCTAGGAAGGCAACATGTTGTATTAGCTAACCCTTCACCATGGCAGGTTGTTGGACTGGATAGCCCTTGAGGCTCCTAACAACTCTGATTCTGTAAAATAAATAAAGAAGAACAGGAAATGACTGGCTTACATCAACTGGCTGCGTTATTGGATTATGGAATGTTGTCCATACACATTTCTCTGGAATGCTGACAGATAGCATCACACCACATAGTAGAGCATAGTATTAAAAATAAAGGGGGGGGGG
>CM034710.1:95424736-95442826 GCA_020142125.1 Phrynosoma platyrhinos | reverse complement strand
AAGGGGCACCAAGTGTGCGGCTGCCCCTCCTCTTCCCTGCCTCCAGGACGGCTTTATTAGCCGTCTGCCAAGACCCTTAGTCTTTATTCTTTAGGAAAGCATATTTAAAATAATAGTCTGACCCATACTTTTGCTGTACTGCTAGACTCTAACAAGTTTAACTTTCATACTTGTGTATTTTTGTTTCCTTTAAAAGGTTTAACACCCTGCGAAACTTAAATTGC
This sequence comes from Phrynosoma platyrhinos, assembly GCA_020142125.1. Taxonomy (NCBI): domain Eukaryota; kingdom Metazoa; phylum Chordata; class Lepidosauria; order Squamata; family Phrynosomatidae; genus Phrynosoma; species Phrynosoma platyrhinos. The sequence goes on along the minus strand of CM034710.1, from coordinate 95,442,602 downwards.
ACCCCACAGATATTCTTGTACTAATGTAACATATATTCTGATGAATTGGTGGTGATGACATAGCAGGGAAAGGACTGTGAGGTTGTGGAGGACCACTTCCTGAAAATATGACCAATATGATCTCTTGATTTTTTTTCTTGTGGGGGTATATTTTTAATGTGGTTTGGCTTATCAAAGTATGCATGGTGTTGAGAAGGCTGAGAAAGAAAATGACTTTTTCATTTTCTTATAATGCTAGAATCTGGAGTCATCTAATGAAATGGAATGGTGAGAAATTGAGGACAACAGGAAATATTTTTAAATAGTTTTTGTGGGTTTTTCGGGCTGTGTGGCTATGTTCTAGAAGAGTTTCTTTCTGACGTTTCACCAACATCTGTGGCTGGCATCTTCAGAGAAATATTTTTCACACAGGAGTTCACACATTATATACTTTCAAGAAAATGTGGTGACTAGAAATGGAAAGAATATTTTAAAATACTGGAAATGTTTGTTGTTTTGTTGTTTTAAAAAAACTTATGTTTTTCACATGTTGAGAAATCCTGACAAGAAGAATGCTGTGCTGATGAGAATCTTCACAGTCTGGGAATTATTGTAAATAATTTGCACATGATTGTTTTGTAACAGTATTTCCTTCACTAAAAATGGTTCTTTCCTACACAGAAAATGCTATAACTTGGAATTTTTCTATGCAATATCCACACAGGGATAGAAAATAGTATTTTATGCACAGAAAATAATATTTATATATGGGAATATTATTTTCCTCACTAAAAATGCTGTCTCCTATTGCAAAAAAAAAAAAAAAAAATGGCCGTTTTATGTATACCAAATGTATATCAATGAATGAATGAATGAATGAATGAATGAATTTCTTTACTATGATCATAGACCAGCACAAGTCAAACTGTGACTAGGCTTCAAGGACAACATGGTTTTTCAAATATTTGCTTGCAACCAACAGAATAAATTTGCAAAATTATTCATTGAAACAGTAGCTACACCACTAGTGGTGACAGTCACTAGCTTTTAACAGGAATGGTCAAATTCATAAAACATCAGTCTATCAATGATAGCTTTATGCAGTTGCCAGCATTGTAGGGTGATAAGTGTTAGCTTGTGACTTGGGAGATCCAGGTTCTACTTTATATTGAAACACACTGGTAACCTTAGGCCAACTTTTGTCTCTCAGCCTATCCCATCTTGCAGAGTTGTTGTGAGCATGAAGTAAGAAAAGAAGAGAGCCCAGTCTACTACCTTGAGCTCACTGGAGGAAAAGTGGGATATAATTGTAACAAGCAAACAAATAAATGTAGATATACCACCCTAAGGCACTGAAGCAGAATACTGTCAAGTATCAGTTGTTGGGCAGCAACAGGGTCTGAGTGAGAGAGTCACTGAAATTCTGCTCTATTTGTGGGGTTTCTAGAAGCTTGTAGCTAACCACTGTGGAAAGCAGAATGCTGAACTAGAAGGAGTTTTGATTTGCTGCAAGGAAGCTCATTTGTTTTATGCCATATATAAAGGAGGAGGTAATGGACTATCTGATGATACTGGGAGTATGAAAACTTCCTAAATTCCAGATATAATGTCCAGAAAAGATGCATATTCAGCACAAGGATTATTGGGTTGTGTTATCAACCCTTGTTCTCTTTTTGCCCCAAGTCTATGCATCAGTGTTTGGAGTGGGGAAAAATACATTCTAGAAATGTAAATGTATTAACCTTTCTTTGGGAGGAAGAAAATACCATTTGAATCATAACTTTGCCAAGGTTTAGGATTAGTTCTGTTTCACAAAATACCCTTTAAAAATTACCTATTTTGCAGAGTTAGACATTGATTGAGGTGGTAAACTGCCCTTATAGCCTGAAATAGATGCATTCATTGGAAAGACAATTAATTCTTTTGGTGTGGAATCTTTCCCTGGTACAGCAGCATGCAGCCAAAGCATTCACATATAGTCTCAGTTCTCTAAACATGCTCGTTCATGTAAATGGGTCTTTCCTTTAATGGTTTCATTGTACAGTTGGCATGCTCATATCAATAAATAAGTTCTAAAATATGGTAGATGGCAAATATGCTGCTTTTGGAAAAGGAGCTTACTGAAGGTATTGGAGAACAAGGACTGTTAATTTGTTACAGAAGTTGATGGTGTGGGGGGAGAAGTATAGTGATAGAAGGGGAGTTTTGCTTCAAGACTGCCAACACTGGATGGTCTATTTGACACAGAACATAGCTCCCAGGCAAAGAACCTCAACACTATGACAAACCATGCAAGTCATCTGATATTTTGTTAGAATGAAGAGCTTCCCCGCCATGCTGAAGAAGCTCATCTTAGCCTTGACAATTTGAGGTTCCACACCATTAGTTTCCACTTGGTTCTATAGCAATGAAATAAGAGAAAATTAATTATCGTAGATGCTGGAAATCATGTAGTGAAATTAAAACCCCAGCATTCATGTTTAATGCCCAAGAAACAAATTATGCTATTATGACAGAACAGCTATTTTAACGTCCCTCGACTTGTTTTCACATTTTGTAAAGAAAGGGGGGGGGGTAAAACTGTGTGCTGGAAATGAAGAAAAATCCATGGAACTAAAATATGGCATGGCAGGACTGAAAGAAGCATCTCTAGGAAGACATGTGCTGCATAAATATTAATACATTAATTAAACTGAATATATTTAATACTCCAAGTACTTGTATTCTAAAGATGATTTTGTTACAGATTCATGTTAAGATTAGCTTAATACCCAGTTGTCCCCAAGGCCACGTTTCTTCACATTGGGGGCAAAAATATGTCTAATGACTTCCAGAAACAACCCCCCCCCAAGAAAAACAGTGAAAATAGAATCTATTGATTTCTATGCCAGGAAAATGTTTCAAAAATAGATTTGCAACTATATGACACTGTATACAGTCCAACTGCATTTATTTAATAAGTATAGTAACCATTTTAAAATGTCCAATCACTTCCCAAATCCCACTTTTGGAATCAATATCTACTTGGGAATGTATCCTTCCTGTATATTGCTTAAAGAGATTTTTTTTTAATGACCATATTAGCTCCCGCAGAAGACCACAGGATGGGGGGTTACCTTACCTTCACATACCCTGCAGAAGAATTGCCATGTCTTTAGCCACTCTGGAGAACTGTTTAAAAACAAACAAACAAACAAACAGGAAGTGAATGGAAGACATTTCCTATTTTTTTTTTCTTACTTCAAAAAAGATCTCTTCTAGCCCTAAACTGATCTAGTGGGTCACACACATGGGAAAAACATGCTGCCATCCTCAAGAGGAAAAATTTTCCATTTTTTTAACCCTTGGAAATGTCAGAGGTCACAAAAATGGCCCTGGGAGGCTGCATACAGTCTGTAGGTTTCACTTTGCCCATCTCTAGTTTAAAGGGTACCCCCAAAAGCAAAATGAGCCATTTCAAAAACTAAATTCTCAGAAGAACAACCTGCTAATCTTAAATACACACATGGAACATGGAAAATATGAACATCATATAAGGATCAGTATTATTATCCCCATAGTATAGATGGAAGGATTGAGGTGGAGAAGGGATTGCTTGCTTGAGACCATTCTGTGAGATCATGACAGAAATGACATTTGAACTGCAAACTTCTTGATCAGCAGTCCCTATTCATCTTTCTCCTTTGGTTCTGCTTTAACAGGTACAACAAAGCTCTTCATGTTTACATACTAAATCCTGATATTAAATCTGTTTACAAACGCTTTCATTAGGCTGTCACATCCAGTGTCACAAACAATGTCACTTTTCAGCACGAATCTCCTGCTGTTGCCAGGAAGCAAGGAAATTTGAATTCCATAGACAAGCATTTCTGAATAATAATATTTCACCACTGTTAGACACAATGAAGGCAGACAGACTCACAGAATTACTTCTATCAGCTCTCTTTTCTGTGTAGCTAAAGCTGCCTTTTCAATCCACAAAGCTGTGCATTGTGTTGAACCTTTTGAGAAGCTATAGAAGGTGGCAACATCATGATCCCTGCATGTCAAGAGGACAAAGAATTACAAGTCTGTTCAATAAGCTGTGGCTTTTTGCACTGAGAGGATCAAGGTCAAACGATATATTCTCTTGGGTCCTAGATGAAACTAACAATTAATTTGTTATAAAGCTGTCAAATAATTTTTTTAAAAGCCACTTTCTGTTGAAACACTTAAAGCTATTCCCTAAAATGAAAATAAATCTAATTAATGACCTTTGGCTATCACATTCTTCTGTTTATGCAATCAATTTGAAAAAAATCATTCTAAATTAGAATTAAGAACACTGGATCTAGAGACACAATGAACCCAATGGTGTTATCTGGAAAAAAAAAAACCTGTTGCATAGGAACTGATAAAATCCGTAGTGTCTTTCAGCTGGTTTGCACTGATTTGCCCAAACTGGTTATTAAAAATTGTCAGGTTGGCCCAAGCACTTATCATAGGGACAGAAAATGAAAAGTTTCGCTTTACTCTCCCACTCTGACTGATGTATGCTTTGATTCATTCCCAGCCATTGTCTCCAGCAACAGCAACAGCGAGCCAAAAAGTTTTCCTGGTCAGCCCCACAGCAACATGCACTAGTGGGGAAAGCTAAGGAAAAGGAGAATGGGGAATTGATCCCTGGTTGGGGAAGGAAAGGCAGGCAGGAAAGAAGCAAAAGTGAAGAAGAATGACACACAGAGAGAAAGGCAAGGAGGGTTATTCAAAGGCTAGCCAGCCTGATCCCTCCCCTCTCCTCTGGTGCAGGCAAGTGTGCATCCAGAAACATTAACATGTACACGTTTTGCCAGAAAAGAAAAGAAAAGAAAAGAAAAGAAAAGAAAAGAAAAGAAAAGAAAAGAAAAGAAAAGAATTATTTTGAATGACACTACTAGATAAAATAGAGGCAATGTAGAAAGTTGTCTTATATTGTACTGGTAAATTCATCAGCTCATTTAGTTCATGGATCCAATTTTGGGAGAAAGGCAGGATATAAGTGCAATTAATTAATAAATAAAGTAGCCTATTCAAGGGTGGGAAAAATTGGCCCTCCAGATATTTTTGGGTTTGTAGCTCCCATCTGCCCCAAACCACTGACCCAAAGGTGGGACATTATGTGAATTGCAGACCAAAAATATCTGAAGGTATACAGTTGATTATTATTGCTCTGCAATGACTTTTTATAGCTCTCCAAGTTTTCAAAGTGGAGTATTTTTTAGTCCTTAGGCATGCAAAAGGTTGAGCCTATGTTCTTCTGCTTTCAAAGCATGTGCTGTCCCATGGAGCTTTAGCACTGTCCTGTATGAGGCACAAGTGGTCACTACCATAGTGACACTCTCATAGAAGGTATTACAAAAAGGCAGCATAGGTGTAGGGCATTTTAAGAACACAAACAGCTTGCTCACAACTCAGGAGTCCCATTCTTACTGCTTCATATTGTCTACCCCCGTTTCAGCTGCATTGTGTCTTTTTCATTATCAGATGGCATTCACTGTTAGTCATTGACTAAACTGAAGTAGAGCAGTAAAGGCTATGGTCCCCTGCTCCATGTAAATTTAAGATGCATAATACCCCAAACCCATCAGATTATTTTGGCAGATGAGAGAGGAAATCCCAGAATCAGCTCTCCCCTTCTCTGGCAGTGAAAAGACTATAATAAGAATGTGATAACAATTTTTTTCTTCCCTTTTCTAACATCCATAATTTTACTGGCTGAGATGGCAATCTCACCACCTAGCAAGAAGATAATTTCTAGTGGCAGTAGTCTCTTACTTACTTCTTATCCTGAATCCCTCCCACTGTAAAGAGTAAGACTTAAGGTTTGCTTTGTCCAGCTTTTAAAGAGTTTGGGGGCAACCACACATGTCTTAGGACAACAAGAGATCTATCCACCTTTTTGAAGGAGGCTTCTGAACAACCAATACATCAAGGCTGGATTGGGTTCAGATTCAGCACAGCTTCTGCTGTGGAAGCCCTTTGGGCTTCTTGGCCAGTTAGGATTGAACTCTTATTTAGGAGTAAGTTCACCTGAACTCACTGGGACTCCCTTGTTGTTCTTAACTTCCTTTGAATTGACTTTGATGCATGGCAACCCTGTGGATAAAACATCTCCAAAAAATCCTGTTCTCCACCTTCCAGCTCAGATTGTGCAGGCCCATGTCCTTCCTGATCGAGTCTAGCCATCTGGCATGTGGTCTTTCTCTCTTTCTGCTGCCTTCCACCTCATTGTCTTTCAACACTCAGCACTCTTCTTTAACATCACATCTCTAGATGGAGTTGATTTTCTTTCTATTGGCTTTTTTCACTGTCCAGCTCTTACATCTGTACATGATGATGGGGAATATAATGGTTAAGTCTTTACGTTTTATGATCTTGTCCAGTTTTTTCATAGCTGCCCTTCTCAATCCTAGTCGTCTTCTTATTTCTGACTGCAGTTGCTATTCTGATCATTGTTTGATCAAAAGTATGGGAAATCTTTGACTATTTCAATGCTCTAGGGTGCTCTAGGGTGAATTCTTGTAGATCTTCCATGGTCATTATTTTTGTTTTCTTAATGTTCAACAGTGAGCCTACCTTGACACTTTGGTCCTTGACTTTCTTCAGTAATTGCTCCAGGTCTTTGTTGGTTTCTGCTAGTAGTATTGTTTCATCTGCATATCTTAGGTTGTTAATATTCTTTCCTCCAGTCTTCACTCCTCCTGTCTGATGTTATGCTTGCTTTACATATGATATTTTCTGCATACAGGTTGAATAAATAGAGACTTCTGAATACACATAAGCCCAAACCTGTTTGTTGCTGCCTGCTCCAGGTCTTTCAAACTGTGCAGATTATAGTCTAGGGGCCAATATGGACAGCCTGTTTGGGGTGACAGAGAGCTGCCCCAGGGAGCAGCAGACCAGGGCCATGGCAACCCCATGCCAAGGCCCCAATCCTTCATTTTGCCACCCCTAAAAGAGCAGCAAAATGTCATTCCTTTTAGGGATGACAAAAGGCTGCCCTAAGAGCCAGTGCTGCAGCTCTTCCACACCATTTTGGCGCAGCATGTCTGCACGCTGCACCAGAAGGGCATTCTGACACTGCGTGCCACGTGGCATCAGGACAGTGTCGAGGTAGGGTTGGGGCAGCCAGCATGCGGCTGCCCCACCCCAACTCTACCCCCAGGCTGGCCAGGGTCAGTCTGCAATGGCCCTAAATTGACAAATTAATTTCCAAATTATTTCTAAATTATTATGAAAATAATTTCTAAGTATAATGCAATCCTAAAACAAGAATATAAGGCATTATAAACAAAAGGAATAGAATCTGTCCTCCTGCATGTAAACGGAATATCTGTGAATAGTATTAAACATGGTTGCAAAAACTATGTGTCATAATAGCAAACCAATATGTCTTTTTCCAGATCCATAAGCTTTCCACAGCTCAAGTCAACAAGATATTCTTCTCATTTTCAAACCATAAAACAAAGAGCAGCAAACCCACAAAGGGTAATGCCCAGCTTATCACCCATGGTCTGTACAAATTACACATTAAACAGCTTTTCACAATTATCAGAACTCCTGAAAGCATCCCATCACAGTAATATTTAGCAACCAGCCCTGAATTAAATCAATTGTTCTTCCCTGTCATGTTGATGAAGGGATTGTGAGCTCTGTTTTCATGACAAACACATCATTAGAGTACATACATTTAAACTGATTATTTCATTCAGTGCCAGGGACACTAGGGTTAGGATGATATAAAAGCCCAAATCACACTCAGTGTTTCCCAAATACTAAGCTTTGTGTGCTCTAATCAAGATCGCATCAAATGTTTTATTAGATGCAGCCACACAAGTCTGGCTGATGCCAGATGATCTCTTATTATCAACCAACAGCAAATTACATTCCTTTTTGGACTGAATTTCAATGAACTCATTTTCAAAATACTCAGATCCAACAAGGAGGTCAATCTATATAAATAAAGATTCAAAGAACTGCAGTATTTTTATTTATTTTTCTAAACTTTGAAAAGAAAGAGTGCAGAAAGGAAATAAGGTAATAAATGTTACTTATATAAAAAACAGATTATTTCCTCAATGAAATAAACTACAAGCACTAATGGCAAAAGGTAGTTAGCCCTGATGCACTGGAGAAGCTGGTCAAACATTTAATGGTAGGGTGTAAATTGTAGGGAATAAATAGTAAATGCTCTTCAGTTATCAGAGGTGAACAGAATTATCTACTGATTCATTGGCCTATATTTCTTGAGTTACTAGGGCATGTTAAAAGTGGAATACAAAGCCTGTGACAGTGCAAATCTGCTTACTGAAGTTGCTGATAGGCTGTGAGTGGAGTGGTCAGAAAGGGGGAAAAAGAAAACTAAGCAAAGTGGCACTTCAGTAGCAGTGGTTGCCAGCATGACAACAGTTATCTGCTCTCACTCAAAAACGAACAGCTCACAGCTTGACCTGGGACCAGTCCAAGGTAGTGTCCTCCTCACTTATCCAGATCAAGGTGTGTTGTACCCAAAGTGAAACAGGTAATTTTGGCCCAAGAAATTGGACATTTCACAAGTATATCTTTCCTAAACAGATTAAAAAATATTATCCAAACAAATTAAATAACTGACAATTGTCTGTTGTTTTCTGACCACCACAACCCACTGCTTGCTGCAGCCATGTCACTCTGCCTGATGGCAGGACTGGCCTTGAGCCCACCTCAACATGGCAGTTGAATGGTAGTTTATAGAAAATTAGATTGTTGTAGAGGCTGTCTACATGAGTGATAAGATTTGGTTTCGTCTCATTTTGAAACCTACCTGTTTAAATGATACACATGGGCAACACAGGAGAAATCTGGAATAAAGCCATGGTCTGGGGTTAAACTTAGGAGCAAAATAACCCACTGGTTGATCCAGTTCAAGCCAGAAGCTGTGAACTATTGCACTGGTTTCCAGCATACAATGGAAGGACTTGTGGCATTGCTACCCACATTTTCTGTTTGTCACTTACCTATGAATTGATCATACATGTGCATTAGTGGTCAGCTGTATCATCAATCCATCACATTATCAATCCATCACACATCCCATGAAGCAAAATGATAATGAACACTGGGTGTCACCAACAATACAATGGATGTAATCATAGCATTGACAAATTGGCCTGTCCATCAGGGAGTCATGGGGAAAGGGGATATGTGGGAGGGGATTCCATAATTGTGCTGTATGGGTGGTTGATTGCTTGTGCAATTGAGTGACCAGTCATGCAGTTGGTTGTACAGGGCATCAAATGAGTTGGCATGTGGGCAGAATGAGGTTGGTGATTGGTGGCCACTGGGAGTGTGTCTGTGCACTCATGTGCATGCATTTGCATCAGAACAGAAAAGAAAAAATAATTTGTGTGGTGCTGCTTGCACTGGTAAATGGTCCACTTTGGCAGGTCTGTCCTTGCAGACAAAGGGGGTGGTGGTATTGACCACCCATGTTTGCCCCATTGTGGGACCCAGCAGTATGTTGGCTTTCTTCCATCCTGCTGGATGTGCAGTAACAAAAACAAAACTCTTTGGCCCAGCAGACATGCCAACATACAGCACTATGTGAGGTATATACTCTCAGAAGTAGCTTATTGTAGCAGAGTATGGAAGCACCAGTTCAGTTTAAGTATTGGCAATACACTGACCACTTGAATAAACTCACAGACACTTGTTGATATCTTCCAAGTCCTTGGAGGTTCTTTATCATACGTTGCAGTATATACAAATATGTGCAAATATTCCTCCTGACTCCCATCAACTTACATAATCTGTTGTAATACAGCTTCAATCCAACCAACTCCAGCCATCAACATCAACTGTCTCCAACCCACATATCCAGCCATCAACATCAACTGTCTCCAACCAACTCCAGCCATCAACATCAACTGTCTCCAACCCACATATACTCTGGGTCTCGGTGCACTTAAATACAGAGTTGCCTAATGGCTATCACCTGTTGCCACTTAGCATGATGCAATCTCTATTGCAAGCCTTTGCATCATGCCAAGTGCTCTGACTTGGCACTTCTAGCCATACAAAATAGTTTACAACACTTTAAAAGAACATTGTTCCAACAATCCCCTCCAAAATATTTTGACATGGCTAACTTTACATAAGAGAACAAAAACAAATCAAATACATCAGATTGCAAAGTTATATAAATTGGCATATGAGTTCACTGCATTTAAACTAAGCCTACAAAGGCAAACATTTTCCCATGTCTGTGCTGGCAATGCCCCTGTGAACATATCAGCCACCTTTTTCTCTGTCTCACAGTATACAGGTCTCATGACTTTTCTGTATCATTTGTTTAACATTTGTGTACCTTATAGCCACATATTTAGTTCTGCTATTTACATTCTTTGTTTCTGCCATCACTATTCAGGTCTGAGAGTACACTTTATTTTTACCAGGACTTTTACTTTTTTTTTAAACACATGGTTGGTCTTTGCTTTTTGATCCAAAACTGGTTCACCTTACTGATCCTAAACCTTGTCCTGTTATTGGTACAGCCATCTAACATTTTCTGCCCTTTGTTTACCTCTCTGGACCTTACAATACTTTGGTCCTTAGGTAAATTTACAATTTCAGAAACATTTTTATCACTCAGTGGTTTACATTCAGGTTCTATAGCAGCATTCTCACTTTCTTGTTCCTCAACTGGACATTTATGCACTTCTGGTTCACAACATAAAAGTTTTATATATAACATCACACATCTTTCCATCTGGAACAACAAAGAATTCAGAAACATTTTTGTCTTCCTTATATCTCCTGGGTATTAAGTAAGTAGTAGGCTGAGTGTCTACCTCTCTACTGCCCTCTTTGTACCTCTTCTTTGAGCTCTACCTCTTGTGTGGAGGTGTCAGGTTTGTGTTGTGATGTGCTTGGCTGCTGGTGTATTTTCTGGGATTTCCACCTCTCTGTTTGTGTGTATTGGCTCTTTTTGTACTTGTGGGCAAACAAATACTTCATGATTAACATGTATTTTGTCCCACCCACTATGTAGAGAACACAATTTGTCTATTTCTCAGAGAAAACTAGTACTTATTCCCTGAGTATCTAACAAAACGTAACTTTTTCCACTTGGGCTGACCTTTTCACCTCAAGGTCTTGGGATAAGGACATTGACATATTGCTCAAATAGTCTTAGATACTGAAGACAACTCTTCCTACCATATAGCATATAATAGAGCACTTGGCTTATACTAGAACACCAAACCCTGTTCAACACATGATTTGCACAAGTAATTGCTTTACCTCACAAATTACTCATGCAATCTTTCATTGATTGCAGCAAACCGTCTCTTTGTTCAGCTAAACCATTTTCAGCTGGGCTATGGGGGTTTGTTGTCTTGTGCTGAATACCTTTTGGCATTAACCAATGCTGAAAAGCATTTCCAAGAAATTCCCCACTCTGTCTCAGATTAAAGTTGCCACTTTATTGGGAAATTTCATCTCTACCATTGCCACCCATTCTTTGAATCTGGTAAATGCCTGGTCCTTGGATTTCAGCAAATACACAAACCCATACCTGGTGTAATGGTCCACCAAAACAAATACGTATCTAGCTCCTCCCACACTTGTTTTAAATAGTCCAGCAAAATCACCATGAACCGCCTGGAAGGACTGTTTTGTAACTCTCTGGCTTTCCTTTGCCACAGGTAAAGCTTTAACTTTAACCCTTTTGCAGACAGTGCAGTCCAAGAACTTTGGCAAGGTTTTGCTTTAAGTTCTGGACACATCTTGGCCAATTGTGCTAATGTGGCAGCATGTTCAAGCACACAATCCATATAATGCACACATTAATCATGCAAGGGCACATTGGACATAGACACATTAGCTACATTTGGCTTATTTCTCTATGGATGCATGTAAAACAGTCTGTCTGTCTTTTTGCCTTTAGCACAGACTTTACCATATTTTGTAATAATGCATATATTGTTTTTGAACACCACCTTATACCCATCACCAGTTAAGGTTGATATACTTAGAAAACAGTTTTTCAAACTTGGTGCATGGAAGTCTTGTTTCCCTAAACACGGAATAAATGCAGTTTCCAAATGCAGATTATGTCAATCTTGATTAATGTAGATGTGGCCTTTTCTTTATTATGAAGTTTAATGGCCAGCTGTTTTACCTTTAGTGTATAGCAGAGGTAACCAATGTGTGGCTCTGGGGTTTCATTCAGCCCCTGGCCTTAAGTCAGGTGCTTCTTAGCCTAATTTCTATTTTCAAGAGTCCATCTGCACTCAAGAGGTTCAGACATCTATCACCAGTGATCTAGCCATGCACAGGATGTAATGGAAGAGGCAAAATGAAGGGTAGAAAGAGGAGAGGTGGTTGTGGGGAAAAGTCCCACCTACTTTATCAACTTGCCAATATCTACCTTAAGCCCTGATCATTACTAAGATGCAACCTTTGATTTGACTGTGAAGGAATGCAAGTTCCAGTAGGAAAAAGGTTGCCCACCTCTGTTTATGGAATGTTCAACTTCTTCTGCACATTTAGTGAATGTACAAAACTATGTTTTTAATTGACAGTGCTTTCACTGATGCTCATACCTATTGGGAATTTTACCACATATAAAACAGCTTTAATTAGCTTGATTTTTTTCTTGCGTGGAGACACTATTCCCACAAAAAGATGAACACACAGCTTCCAAAAGCATGACCAAAAGACATTGGAGGAGTGTGGTTAGTGGATGTGACCTCACTGTTTCCCTGTGGATGCACTGAATGTGTGGTGGTGAGGGAGTAAGGAGATTGTTCAGTTTTCCCTTTCTATAAATTAGTCTTCCAATAATAATGGAACAGAAATCCAAAGGGCCTTGATAAACATTTAAATTGGGCTGAAACTAACAGAATAAAATTCAACAGAGGAAAATGCAAAACTTGATATTTAGGCCACAAGACCCAGATGCACAGGTATTGGATAAGAGATATTTTGCTAAGCAGTAGTACATGTGAAAAGGACCTTAGGATCATTGTTGATTGTAAGCTGAACATGACCTAGCAGTGTGATGCTGCAGCAAGGAAATAAAATAATACTTTAGCCTGCATTAAAAGAAGCAGAGGGGGGGAAGCAGGCGGCCAATTGGGCCATTTTGGGGGCAGGGAATGGGAGGGGCAGCCGCACAATCAGTGCCCCAACCCCTTCCCCAGGTTGTCCTCAGAGCAACTGGCCCTTGTGAAAGGACTTGTGAAAGTAGCGCCAATTTAGTGCTCCTTTCCAGGGGCGGCGAAGGTGCGCTGTGGGGCTGAGGTGTGGGGATACCTCGGCCCCGTGGCACAGCTTCCCGGGGCGGCCCACGGCCACCCATCTGCTTCCCCCCAGAGTTTCCAAGTCAAGAGAAGTAATAGTTTCACTGTATTCTGTATGAATCAGGCCTCTTTTGAACTACTGTGTTCAGTTTTGAGCACCTCATTTTAAGTAGGATATTGACAAGTTAGTGTTGGTACAGAGAAGGGTAATGTTGATAACAAGAAACCATTTGGGGTAGCTGTGTTAGCCATTTAGCAAATTCAAGCAAAAATCCATCAGTGATACCTTTATTGGCAAACCAAAATGCACAATATACTTCCCTGTTGAGATGCAAATGGATTTGCATTTGGGGGTGCTCCTAGGCTCATTGCTTCACATAACAGATCATGTGAATGCGACAGTCAGGAGCGTCTGTTATCAGCTTCGGCTGTTACACCACCTGCACCTTTTCCTGGAAGTAAGGGACCTAGAAACTGTAGTGCATGCACTGGTTACCTCACAACTTGACTTCTGCAATGCACTCTACATGGGGCTACCCTTATACCTAGTCCAGAAACTACAATTAGTACAAAATATGGCAGCCAGGTTGATCACTGGAAAATCTAAGAGTAATCATATTACACCTGTTCTGAAATCTCTTCACTGGCTGCCTATTGGTTTCCGAGCACAGTATAAGGTGTTGGTGATGACCTTTAAAGCCTACATGGCTTGGGTCGAACCTATCTAAGGGATCGCCTTCTTCCATATAATCTGCCCTGTGCCCTCAAGTCCTCTGGGAGGAATTTACTGCAACCACTAAAAACTAGATTAGCAGTAACCTCCCAGAGGATGTTTTCTACCACCACTCCCAGATTGTGGAACGCCTTGCCAGAGGAGATCCATCAAATAACCAGCTTGGATGGCTTTAAAAAAGCCGTAAAGATAGATTTCTTCTGGCAGGCCTTCCCTGAATAGATACCTAACCTGACCTTCCTCCTTGTTAGACATCCCCTCCACGCTTTTACTGGTGTCCCAGAATGTTTTAATCCGATGCTTTTACTTGTGTATTTTATATATCTTTAAAAGGGGGTTAACTGTTATTTATTAGTGTTGTTTAGTATTGTTTATTTTGAGCATGTTTTATTTAAATTTAATTTTATATGTAAGCCGTCTTGATTGCCATGGCAAAAGGCGGGATTTAAAAATAAAGTATTGTTGTTGTTGTTATTATTATTATTATTATTATTATTATTATTATTATGAATTGCATATTTGAAGAACAAAATGACCACTGACTTATTTATTTACTATTCTGTTTAGAAAAAATACAAAAATGCAGATAGTATTCAGAAACATAAAATAAAAATAGGAAATATTAATCAACACAAAAAGAAATATTTAAAATACTTTACTTTCAAAAATCAATGTATTAATTTTAAGAGAAGCTATTAAAAAATCTCACATTGGAAATAGCTGAGAGTTATTTTCCATAAAACCTAATGTCGGCTTTCAGGAGATATCTGGTTGGAAGCATAACTATTTGCACAAATGTTATATGGTCAGATTTACATCACTCATTTCATGCCAGTTAAATCTTTGGGTGCTAAGGCACTTTTACTGGCTGTGCACAATTGCACATCCTAGACACAGATTAGTCAGGTAATACAACTTGTCTTGCAATCTCTCCCACATATAGACCATTATCATTCAGCTTGACACATCTAATTTTTTATATTTTTATAGATGTTTCAGTATCATTCATGTGATGCACTTCATCCAAAAAGGGAATAAAACTATGTGATCACATTAATTATAATTAGCCCTGCTCCACTGGACATATCCAACTAAAATGAGTAAAGGGGGACCCTGTCTTTATATTACATAGAATGACACTTCATGCAGCATTTGCTGTTTTGGCCAATCCATTGGGATTGGCCCATTTCCTTGAAGATCTAGCTATCCTTTATGGGAGTGTTTACGGATTTAGCCTTTTGATGTAGCCTCCTCCTTTTGCCTAGCATGGTCAGAAAGTTGAACAAGAACATTAAAAAAAATCCCATAACCAGCTTTGGAATGGATGATTTGGGGAAATTTATGTTTCCATCAGGCCTAAGCAGACTGCCAGAAATAGTGCACATGAAATTGAGGCACTGCCCTGGCTCAGTGCTAGGGAGTCATGGGAATTGTATTTTTTTCTGGGACATTGAGCCTTCTCTGTCAGAGAGCTCTGGTGCCACAATAAATTACAGTTCCCATGATTCCCTAGCACTGAGCCAGGGCAGTGCCTCAATTTCATGTGCACTATTTCTGGCAGTCTGCTTAGGCCCTTAAGGCTGTAATCCTATTGGGTGTGAATCTCTTTGGACTCAATAAGACTTATTTCTGAATGGATAATACAGAATTGTGTATGTATGTGTAATGTAAAATATCACCCAGCCATGGTCATTACATACATGTGCGTACACACAATTTGACACGTTTTGGCTACAATCCTTTCAGCATTCACAACTTGGGCATCAGTAGAGAAGATGATAAATATCAGAAGCTAGCTAAATCTTGTCATTTTGGGGTGTTTCTTCAGATTTAATGAGACCCGTTGGGAATGACAGAAATGTTGTCTCATGAAATTTGTTTGTAACACTTATTTTCTTGTCTGAGGGTGGGTGACTTCAGTGGACCTAAAGGGACATTTTTTTTTCTAGCAGGAGGCAAATTCCATGGGGTCAAGCTATTTCATGGGGGGGAGGGTAAATTCAAGAAATTGTGGGGAAATATGGGAGGCTTGGAAATTGAAGAAAAAAGATATCTCAAGTTCCCATGAGCCTTCATAAAGGAGGCAATGAAACCAAAAAGTGAAAGTACATCAGAATAAAAGGAGGACTTGGGCTTTTAAAATGACTATCATTCTCCATCTGATAACCAATTTTGCAGTATAAGAGCAGAGCATTTTGTTTGTTCTTAATATTATCACTTTGGAGACACTATTGGTATTTTCTTTCTCAGTTATCACAATATTTTGGGTCATTTGTAGAAGACCTTTTCCTGACTCCACTCCAGGAAGTGGGAAACTGTTTTGAGGTTCTCTGGAAGATGATGTGAGATTATGAAATGTTGAAGCTTAACTCTTCAATTTTCCGAAGATTAGTTGTTCATAACATTATTGAATATTAAAGGTAAATCGCAGGACAGAACAAAATAGTTGGGTAATGACTTTGTCTAGTCACAATAGCAAGAGAAAGGTATGACCTTGGAGACATCTAATTCTTGCGAGAAGCCTTCTTTGCCATGAAAAGCTTGATCCTTTTTTGAAGTAATTTCATTACAAGCTAAACCTCTACAAATGCTCATGTTCCATGTACTTCATGGACTGAGGCTATTTTATTTACATCCTATCTCTTTCACCAATTCTAATTTTCAATCTACCCCAATCCCTTTTGCAATTTATATAACCATTCCATGGTGATGAGTTTGTTCCAATGATCCTCTTTCTCTCAAAGTCACCCAATATATGTTAAAGGAGAAGAAATCAAAATCCAGTTTAATGAAATGTGCTTGGGGGAAAAATCTATATTTTTAAAAGCTAATATGAGGGGTATCGTAAAGTAATAATTATCACCTAGAAGTTATTATAGTATATTGATGAAATTTTGTCAGTGTCATCATTTGTCTCTAAATGAATGATGTTGAGAAAATCAGCTCATTATGTCCTTCATTTTTGTTACAGGTTATGTCAGAAGTGACTAAAGTGTAAGATGGAGAAGTATGAGGGGGTATCGTAAAGTAATAATTATCACCTAGAAGTTATTATGGTATATTGATGAAATTTTGTCATCATCACCAAGTGACTTTTTCTTTTTCTTTTCCCAAAAATGAAAAATCCATTGTGGGGTCACCGATCTGACAACACAGATGATGTCATTCATGAAGTGGAAGAGTGGTTTAAGGCTCAGTCTGCAGACTTCTACAATGATGGTATTCAGAGGGTCAAGAAACACTGGGAAAAATGTGCAAATCTGGATGGTGATTATGTAGAGATAAGTTAATAACTACAAATCAAAACAAACTTTGTCAATTTTTTAAAAAGGTGATAATTAAAACTTTATGATATCCCTTCATGTGTGTGTGTGTGTGTGTGTGTGTGTGTGTGTGTAAATTTTTTTTAAAAAATGTTATTAATTGATTCTCTGGATTATGAGATAAATTGTTGATTGCAAAAACTAGATCATGTTACAAATCCACAGAATATTTTTAACTTATAAATATATTTTTAGAACTCAGCAATGGCAATGCAAATGTAACCCTGCCCTGAAATACCCCTCACATTAACAATATAATGATAACATTATGTCAAATACAGTCATGGATATATATTATCAAATCACCAATGTCTGTCTGTCTATCTATGTATCTATCTATCTATCTATCTATCTATCTATCTATCTATCTATCTATCTATCTATCTATACTTTTATTATATATAGTGACTACTATTAGTCGCTTTATAATATATTAATAATGTTGTTGCATTCCAAGTAACTTCTGACTTATGTCAACCCTAAGGCGATCCCATCATAGTTTTTTTTTACAAGTTTCTGCAGAGGGGGTTTGT
>CM034710.1:95408395-95420461 GCA_020142125.1 Phrynosoma platyrhinos | reverse complement strand
TCCAGGTCTGTGAGGTTCTCAGCTAGTGTTATTATGTCATCAGCATATCTCTGATTGTTGACTTTTCTTCTTCCTATTTTCATTCCTCCCTCTTCCATGTCCAAGCCTGCTTTCCTTACAATATGTTTTGCATATAAGTTGAATAGGTAGGGTGATAGGATGCAGCCTTGTCTGACTCCTTTGCCAATTGGGAACTATTGTGTTCTTTCTGACAGTATCCTCTTGTCCTGAGTACAGATTTCTGATTAGGACTATCAGATGTGTTGTCCCTCCCATGTCATTTTGTTTTCCATATCTGCTGACATATGTTGGTTAGCACTAGAGTTGATTCTGTCAAGAGTGGATTGCAACAGTTCTATTGGTATATCATCTGTTCCTGTTCTGCTCCTGGATTCATTCTATTGGTATATCATCTGTTCCTGGAGTCTTATTTTTTGCCATTTCTTTTATTGCATTTTATTTTATTACATTTATTTTATTGCAGTGACAGAAATACTACAGCTTTATTCTGGATTCTTTAGACAGGGATGCCCCACAGACTTAGTAGTATCAGAACTGAGTTTTTCCCCAAAATGATTCACTTTTTAAGGATTTCCCCCCTTCTTCCTCAGCCTGTTGTTCACACCCTTTGGAGCACATCAAAAGGCTCTTTAAACTCTCTGCTTTTCCATATCACCCATATCAATCTATCTAACCCAGGAAGGAAGGTTCACCCATTTAGTCATCAAAGTCTTGTCCTAGGAAGTAAATAGGGTCATAACGTTACCAGGTTTGCATTTCATTCAGATTATAACTCTCCCATTCATTTCCTCTTCATTTCTCTATATCACTATTTCATTAACCTTCCCCCCCGCATGTCAAAATATCTGTATATCACCATATCCCCTCATATGTCCTGACAGATCCACTTCTGGAGTTGACAGGTAATTATACAGTTTATTTACTTTTTTAATCATAATTTTTGTATGTTTTTGTCAATATGTTTTATCTGTTATCTCTTTTAATTATTTTTTTTATAAAGTTCCCCGAGTCTCACATGTGGGGAAATGGCATGATATTTTTGTTGTTGTTGCTACTACTATAGCAGTTATCACAAGGAAACAGGATTTATGGTGGAAAAATTATCTCCTTTTTATAAGTTCTTTGGAATTATGTATGCCTAGTTAATAATAAAAAACTCATTTATCTTCCTGTCAGTATTGTGGCATTACTATACTTGCAGATGGGCAAGCTATGTTGCACTGTGTTTCATTCATCATCAGCAAAATTACTGGGTAACTTCCAGTATCCTTGCTGTGCAGTATGATCAAGGATGTAGAAAAAGACCCCTAAACCACCCATTAGTTTTAAAAGCCAAGGTTAAGACTGACACTCCAATGCAGGGCAGGGGAACCTGTGTCATGATAGATGTTAGGCTTTACCACATGAGCTCCATTCTTGCAGCAATCGTGTTGGGAAAGGGGGGGGGGAATGGAATCATACCGTGTTCAGAAACCCAATGTTACACCTCTTTGGAATCATGCTACTGGGGCTCCTAATGATATCATGCTTTCTTTATGAGTCCCCTTTAATCCTCCCTTGCCTCATTTCATTATTATTATTAATTATTCCAGAACTCTGCTACAAGAATTAGTAAAAAAATGTTTAGAAGTAATGAAATAGACAATAAAAAAATAAGGATGAAAGGGTAATTGGGTTGCTTGAGAATAGTGTGTATGTGTGTGCGGGGGAAATGACACTGATACTACATGACTAGCAAGCTCACAACTATGCCAGCAGCAACATTTCACACATGGACACTTGCATTATTGACAGCTCATTGATGAGTTTCCCCTATCAATGAAAAGGAATGCCCTAATTGTGATTGAGGGAAGCAGCAGCTATGGGTTGGAGGCAGCGCTGTGTGATAAGTATATTCAAAGCTGCTTTTTTCCCCCAGATGTAATCACAGTTTTAAGAATCATGTGTAATAATCTCTGTTGTCAATTTCTATTTCCATCAGCCCTAGCCTGTCTGGACAATAGTGAAGAATGATGGATGCAGTAGTTCCTCAACATTTGAGGAGGGATACAGATTCCCCAGACCAACTCCAGCTGATATATTGCCTGGTATGTGTGGACTTTTTACTAACTCCAGAACTGACAAGCTGAGTCAGCAGATTTGTGAGGGAAAAGACAGTTTCCATTGTGAAACCACCCACTCTGAAGTGGCCATGAGGCATCCAGTGACAATCATTGGATATAATAGCTAGGGTACTTTTTTTTACAGATTCCAGTGTAAATTGACACCAGTTTCTTGGGTTAATATATATACTGGAAAGTAGCCATGTATTCAATTTTGCATTTTTCTGAATGTCATGTCACAATTCTTGACTCAAAAAAAGAAATCAGTTTAAAGGGAATTCAACATTTGCATTTTCTAAACATCTGTTTAGAAATCAGTATTGTAAGAAAAATAAATTTCAAAATGCACTTTAAAATATTTAAGGGCATTGGGGATAGATTTTTTTTATTAAAAATAACAGATCAGAATGAAATTGGAACAGAAGGGATTTAATGCTAAAGTAGTGTAGTACTCAGAGGTGGAGTGTGTGTGTGCATCTCCATCAAAATGGCATTTCTGCTATCCAGGGCTATATTCTAGCAATATCCAGCATCAGTTTCAACATTTTATTCCAATCCTCAAATGGGCACATTTGTGTTGTGGTTGTTGTGGGCTTTCAAATCATTTCCAAACTATGGTGACCTAAGGTGAACCTATCACAGGGTTTTCTTGGCATGTTTTGATCTCGAGGGTTTGCCTTTCTTTCCTCTGAGAATCTGTGACTTGCCCAAAATCACCCAGTCGGTTTCTATGGCTCAACAGGGATTCAAACCCAAACCTGTTCTCCAGACTCATAGTCCAAAGTGTAAACAACTATACCACACACTGGTTCTCCAAGTGGGGGCATATCAGAACAATATGTTTCCTTTTCTGAGATGTGGATCTGTCAGGACATCAGTGCTATAATGCACTTGGTAGGGAACATTTGCATTGCAACAATAACAAAAAGGGGTTGGGGAGCAGGGAACCAGAGAGAAGAAAACCTATCCTTCAAACCACAGAACCACCACAGCAAAACATATCCCCAGATTTGTTTTTTAAACCCCCTAAACTTAAAGAGCCTTAGTGCAGTTCCAAGAAATAGCTACAAACAACCCCCTCATGGAACAAGTCGGTGCAGGGGTGACAACAGTTTGCAAAACTCAGAGGGCTATATTGCAAGAACTCACATTTCTTTAGACCAGTGGAATAGCCCAACGATGAGAAGCAGATTTATCATTATTTGTCATGCAACATGATTACTGGAAGTCTCATTTGGGAGATGGGCTCTGACCCATTAACTATTATTCCCAGTGAAAGGAGTTTTCCTGTAAAACCTGATGCTTACCTGGTAATAGAATACTGGCCTCATCTGAGTTCTCACAAATGCACTACAGAAGGTGTGATATGCAGTCCTGTGAAATTATTTTTTGTTTAGTAGTTGGACTGCCCCTTTACTCAACATGTCTCTTGAGTGGTTATTAGATTTCTTGTCTGCAGACATTAAAAAAAAAAAAAAAAAGCTTAGCTGCAAGATGACAAATCAACAAAGTAATGAAAATGGAAAGGAAGTAGTTTGCAGTACTCAATGAAAGCCATAGTAGATTGAAATGAATATTAAAAAATAAATCATAAACTCAAATACATGTAATCCTCCTTTGTTCTGAACTAAAGCAGAACAGTTATATTTACTCCACAGAGTACTTTACTTTCTGTTATAATGAGAATTTCATTCTCATTGCAAAGTAATATTTATATAATCCTAACAAATATTTCTAACCAGAACCCCAAAATTGGATAGAAGTACTAAGCTCATCAGAATGTAATTTAGGCTGTCAATATTATTATATTTTTGTGAAAAAAGAAGGAAATAGGATGTTCCAAAGGAAAGCAGCACGGTCTTTGGATCCACTATTTCTTAACAGTAGGGATGTGTCCATCTATAAAATCTGCTGTCATGGGCATCCTACTTTTCCAATGTCCAAATCCCATCTATTCCCAGTTTTGACACTTTTTTTTCTTAAGGGGATAAATCTATCCTTTTTGTGCTTCCTGTTTTTTGGGGGAGGGGAGTGTGTTTGTGTATGTATGTATGTATGTATGTGTGTGTGTGAATATACATGTACCAAATTCTATGCATTCTTTCAAAATAATCTTACCATTGAATCAAACCTGTGTCATGGACAATATGCAGCCCTCACTCCAAATGCAGACCTAGACTTAGACCTACACACTCAATTTTTCAGCCTATCACTCTCTCAAAACAAGGAGAGCTGAAGTCCAGGAAGTCTTCAAGAGGGGCATTGCTCTCTGAAAGCAAGGTATGTGGCCTTGCTTAAAGATATGTTGCCTTTCTCATGTCTGTTTTTAAATTGGAACTGAACTTGGAGTCATTCCCTGATTTTTAATTTTTAACATATATTGTTTGTGTATTGTGGCATTCATCAGGTCTCCGGGGCAAACTTGGTTCCCCAGACTCACCAAAGCCACCCATCTAATGCCTCAACAATGATCTGTGAGCATTGGTATGCATTTTTCTATGTTGTTATGAGCCTTAAAAGTCAACGCTGACTTACAGATGATCTTAATATAGGGTTTTCTTGGTGTTATTTATTTAGAGGAGTTTGCTATTGTCTTTCTCTTAGGCTGAGAGGGTGTCAGTTGTCCAAGGTCGCTTATGACTGAGCAGGGAGCAAGGATTTATACCCTGGCCTCCTGAAAGTTCTATTCCAACACTCAAATCACTAAATCATGATAGGTCTCATTTTCTATGCCCACATCTCAAATGTGTAAGTTTTTCATATGGGTCAGGAGGCATATGTCAACGTGAAGATATTAAAGTGCAAGTTGTGTGCACCCAACAGATAAGCAAGGAAGTGTGCATCAAAGCTGTTGAATTTCAGGCTCAAAAATTAACTTTCACAAATTTCTAACCAGCAGGGCTTTAGAAGATCTGGTACTTCGCTCTTCTCCTAAATGTAGTGGGTTTGGCCTCTGTCACCAGGCAGATGAGTTCTTGTCAACATGATGATCAAACATTAACAGCTGTCCAGTGGCATAGAACACAATGTGTGTTACATATAGTTTAAGGATGTGAAAAGACAGAAAACTAGGAACATACTGAGGGAGTAAATTTTCCTGATAGCAGCCTACTTTATAGCTATTAGGATGGACCTTCCTAATACTGATCATGTAACTATTAGGATGGGCATTCTTAAAAGCTATTACAGCTATTAGAATGGAACATCCCCATGTATTTCAGTTTCTTTTGTTTGCTTCTGTACTGAGCATCCCTCAAGAATCAATCTCCCTGTGGTCTTAATACAGTGCACCCCAACTCAAAGACCCCTTTAGCCAGCCATGAAAATCTGTAGTGTCAGGACTGGGATGGTATGGGGAGATGTTTAGGGATCCAGTTCGGCCACTTGCTGCAGGAGGATTTTGTACCCCCACAGCTAGAGAACTGGAATACTTTGTCTATTGTAGGTCTCTTGTTGCTTTATTTACCATCAATTAAGCTTATCTAATAGCAGCACTGTGTATCAGTTTTCAGTAGCACATTAGAGGGCTGGAAGTACATTCAGTTCTAGCTCTAAATACTTAGCATTGTGTTGTACACTAAACCCTCTTTTGGGTATACAAAACCTCAGGAGTTAGAAAAGTCTAAGCCAGGGGTAAGCAACCTTTCCCCTTTTAGGGCCGAGGGACTTCAGCTCCCAGAATCCCAGGAGCTATTGGCCAATATGGGACTATTGGCCAACATGGCTGAGGCTTCTGGGAGCTGAAGTGCCTTGGCCTTTAAAGGGGAAAGGTTGCCTACCTCTGGTCTAAACCCTTTTATCTCTTCTGCTTGTCACCCTTGACATATGCATAGTGATTTCTGAATTCAATGTGAATCTTTGCTTCTTTCTTTCAAAGTTTGTGCAAATATAATTGCATTTTGCACAGAAACCAGAGCATTTTGTACAAAATAGATTTTGAACCCAATATGCATCAAATATGATTTAAAAATCTCCATGGAAGCAATGATGATTAAGTTGAGATAGCCACACTTTGGCCACATCATGAGAAGGCATGACTCATTGTAAAAGACAATAATGCTAGGAAATGTGTAGGAAAGTAGAAAGAGAGGAAGGCTACATGCTAGATGGATGGACTCTTTTAAGGAGGTCACAGATATGAAAACAGGATCTAAGCAGTGTAGTGGAAGATAGGGAGTCTTGGAGATGTCTCATCTACAGGGTCGCCATGAGCCAGGATTGACTTGAAAGTGGTTAGCAACAACAATAATTTTAAAAGCTCATGTCTTTTCCTTCTCATGTAAGTGTGTCAACAGGTTTCTAATGGTTTACTTGATGATAGTGATAGTGATAAGCTTCATTTATACACCAGATTTTTTTGCAAGCCTCAAGGTGGCTTATAAATTAAAATGATTAAATATGGTTCAAAATATACAAAATGTCAACATCTATTACCGGTAACTATATTTATACAACTTAATACATATACTTAAAAGGGATAAAAAGGAGGTAAGAACTGTACAATTTAAAACAATACAGCACACCTTTATAAACAGTCAAATATAAAATCCTATCAGACCCCCCCCCCAAAAAAGTATTTGCCTATCAATGGAAGGGCAGAAAGGGGGCTATTCTAGCCTCCCTAGCAAAGGAGTTCCAGAGCTTGGGGGCAGCCACTTGGAAGGTGGGGTGATCCTTTTTTACAAAGGCTGTGTGATCCTTTTTGATTGGGTGATCTTTTTTCACAAAATACAAGAACATTTGTCAATATGCTTTACATCCCTACCTCTGAAGAAGACAGCCTCTTATATCTATGGAGGTTTACTCCTGCCACTTAGAACTCTATTTTGAATGCATATATACAAAACTGACAAGTGACTGAACTGTATATCCAATATTTATATTAGGACATAGTGATTATATCCATATGACCTACCATAATTTTGGTACATCTTAGGTTTGGAAAATTAATGTTTACTGTTCTTGTCCATCCAATACAGAGGAGAACACAGCTTTAGTTATATCTCTTCTGCAAGACTTACCATTGATTTCTTAAGGACAGCTGCACCTAGGGACTTAGTTAATATGTTCCAATTTGGAGGTACATAGATGTTTCTATCTGCAGCACTATAGAATGAAACTATAATAACCCTATAGGGATCTCATCAGTCATCTGAAGCATTCACCTTATACTGCACTTTCAAAGATTGTGGAAGTCAACTGTATTTAAAGAGATAACTAGAAGTAAGATATTTCTGTAGGTAACATGAAACAGAATAGTATGTCTAACAAATCCAATAATTTTCTTTTTTGTTCAATCTAGCCATCTAAAATACAATAAAAAACCCCACATACATTTGCATGACTTGTGTTTTAAGGATCAATAAGAGGTTTAGAGGTAATACATTTTTACATGTGAGACAGATAGATATAAGCACTCATGTTCCCCTATTATCATATTTCCAGAAATTTAACAGGGAATCTATATATAATTCTACTAGCTTTATCAAATACATGTCTATCAAAGGTCAAGAACAAGTCCATTTACAATTTACTTTGAATCCCAAGTAATTTATACTTTTATGTTGTACATGCTTTTCAGAATCTTAACAAAAATCTTTCCCACAACTTGCCCTCAATCTTTTAATTGGAGATTCCAATAGATTCAATCTCTCACCATCTCCATGTAGTCCATTCCATTGAGAAGTTTGTCACAGCAGCCCAGGACCATCTTTGTCTGGGAGGTCAGCTGCTGTCGAAAGAACAATTGGGCACAAGTGAAGGGTATAACAATTTGCAAAGTTCCTGACTAACTCCAGTATGAGCAATGTATTGCTTCAGAAATGCATTGCTCCTTCTGATTTAGGGCTTCTTGTTTGCTGTCCAAATCTCCTCCCTGCTTTGATCTGTCAAATGGAACTATACTTTCAGACTCCCTGCATCTGAGGTGCTGGAAGCCTGATAGGTAGCCAGTGCTGAATTTCAGGGGAGAGGTGGGAGGCCCTCAATGAAACCCTAGTCCCTGAACCCATCAATATTATCTAAATCAGGGGTAGGCAACCTTTCCCCTTTAAGGGCCGAGGGACTTCAGCTCCCAGAGTCCCAGGAGCTATTGGCCAACATGGGACTATTGGCCAACATGGCTGAGGCTTCTGGGAGCTGAAGTCCCTCAGCCCTTAAAGGGGAAAGGTTGCCTACCCCTGATCTAAATTATGCCCTTCTCAGACCCTTCTAAAGTACTACATATGGGTACCAGTGTGAGCATGGCATAATGGTCTATTGGACTATTACCCTGAAGACCAGGGTTCAATTCCCTGTTTAGCCATGAAACACACTGGGTGACTTTGGGCAAGTCACATGCTCTTAGCCTCAAGGAAAGGCAATGGAAAACCTCCTCTGAACAAATCTTGCCAAGAAAACACCATGATAGGTTCACCTTAGGGGTGCCATAATTTGGAAATGACTTGAAGGCAAACAACAACAACAAGGGTAGCAGAGGGGCTCATCACAATTATAATAGGGTCAGTCTCCTACTGATCTCATCTATAGTGAGCTGGTAAGCATTATATCACAGATACAGGGACAGATAATTTTCCTCTGCTCCCTGCTTATTAAGACCTGAGCTTTGTCTCATCTGAATCTTACATCACTGTAGGACTAATCTCTCAGCCCTTATGTCAGAAAGCAAGACAAAAAACCAAGCCTTCTGCAGCTGAGTTAGAAGTTTGGAATCTAAATTCTGCTGACTCTATTCCTCTTAAGTGTGAAGCTGCTTATTGTTCCATTTAGCCTATTAGCTTGTATATGCTCTGGGCCTTTAATCATAGATATGAATTTATTGAGCTTTTGAAGAAAAAAATTAAACTAGTAACATATTATTGCCTCCTAGTCTGAGTGATGCTCATGGAAACTGACAAAGCAGTACATTCAACGACCACCTTATTAACACTTTTGGGAAATGTCCACCTGTCTGACATGTAACAGAGCAAATCAAACTGTGTAAGGCTCTGTGAAGTAAACAGACATCTTGTCATCTTTTTAGTAAAACATGTTTGCAAGGCTACTATGTTAATTGCTTTTACTTGTTAATGGGGTTAATTGCTTCACATCTATTTCAAGGAAGAAACTATTTCATTTTATGAAAGGTTCTTCCTCATTGTATTTCAGTTTTACAGGATACACTTCCATCATTTGGAATATGTTATGACACTTGATGAACATGTTCAATCCAAAACATGTCCATCTTCAAATGAAATAAATGACCTTCCAAATCCTGTTATTGAATAATGAATGAAAACATATTTCTATCTTCAGTACTGCAGAGAGCAATACTGGGATCAATGGATCAGTTGCGGACTAGTCTCAAGATTTTCAAAGCCTTTATCTTTGCTGCTATGATTGGGAAGCTACTCTGGTCACAGATAATAGTAACCAAGCTCACATGTTTATTCCTGCAAATCAAGTTACCCCTGAAAGTCAAACTGTAGTTACATTTTTACTTTTACTGTTGCAAGACATGTTTACCTGATCTGACCTAGGGCATAACATAACTTACTGACTAGTTGGGTATGTATCCTCTTTTTGTCACCTCCTTCTTAACTTCCATTTCATCCAGATGGAACTTAATTGGACTGATTACTCCATCATCTGAACCGACCTGTTGAGATGCATAATGGATTTTGAACAGCATAGGTGGGAGAAACTTTGAGATCATGGGCTACCTACCAGTGACCTGTCAGAAATCTGTTCACAGGAGTCTGCATTAGGGGGTAGATCTGGGGGAAATGCTTTAAACCAGGGGTAGGCAACCTTTCCCCTTTAAGGGCCGAGGGGCTTCAGCTCCCAGAAGCCTCAGCCATGTTGGCCAATAGTCCCATGTTGGCCAATAGCTCCTGGGATTCTGGGAGCTGAAGTCCCTCGGCCCTTAAAGGGGAAAGGTTGCCTACCCCTGCTTTAAACTCTCAAGGTAGCAATATCATCCCAAACTCATAGGAGAGAGGAAGAGTGTTCTATGCTGTGAAAGAAAGTACATGAGTAAACCATGAACCATGACTTGGTACTACATGGTGTTAAAAAGTTTGCTGACCCCTGGAACATAGGAGTGAACCATGTTTATAAACTGCTTTTTTTTCTGTGTGTTTCTGAAAATCTAGGGTAATCTGATACAAAACATAGGCCTGTGAATCTAATATCATAACTTTATTATTCTGTATGATTTTTAAACACCTTTTGCCTGACAACAAAGTATAAGTGGAGCTTTGAAAGCTTGCATGATGTATTTTGTACATTTTCATTGGCAAATAAAGATATTGCTCTTTTATATAATTTGGAATTTGCTTTATGAGGCTGGATAATGTATACAACAGGACAATTTCTTAAATAGAAGTGGCTTTTTCAAATAAATATCTCCAAGAAGATTAAAAACTCATAGCTACTTTTTGATTTAGACAGGTTGCCAGAAGCCAATATTCCCTTACCTAATAGTAAGACAACTTGTGAAAACCATCACACATATTAAGATCACAAATGTTCAGAAACAGTGGTGTTTTTTTTTAAAAAAAACCCCAACAACTTTAAAGCTATGTAGTAAAACAATCATTGTATCTATTTGTTGGATATTTGACAGGAGTAATCCTGCCCTAACAGTGTATTTCTCTTGAAAATCTCTTCCATTTTTAACAAACAGAGGGGAAAAAAATAACAACAGTTCATTGACCTTCAAAGATTTTCAGTAAGAGATACATCCTTGGGTGGCTTCTGAATAAACCCATAGCAAAATAAGATACTTTTTGCAGTTTAAAACTGGAATCTGAACTGAATTTTGCAGTTGGTCCATAACTCTAGTATAAATATTTCAATAAATAAACATTACAGCATGGATCCACTTTAATACTGAAATCAGAATGACTCAAGTTTACTGACTGCTGACTTTTCATGCTGATTTCAGTGGCATGAAGCTGCATCTACCTTAGCAATAGCAATAGCAAGTGCACTTAAG
This sequence comes from Phrynosoma platyrhinos, assembly GCA_020142125.1. Lineage (NCBI taxonomy): Eukaryota > Metazoa > Chordata > Lepidosauria > Squamata > Phrynosomatidae > Phrynosoma > Phrynosoma platyrhinos. Next base: position 95,409,361 of record CM034710.1, on the reverse strand, counting down.
CACTCCCTAAGTGGTTTACAAAGTGTAAGCTAATTGCCCCCAACAATCTGAGTACTCATTTTAGTGACCTTGGAAGGATGCAAGCCTGAGTTGAGCCTGAGCTCCTTGGCTGGGATTGAACTCGCAACCTTATTGTTTGCGAGTGAGTGGCTGCAGTACAGGCATTTAACCACTGTGCCACCAGGGGTCTTTAGTCTGGATCTGTCCTAATAAAAATTTATATGATAATTAAATCAAAAGCTAAAATAATGTTCTGCCACTTAACTCATTGTGGAATACTAAGGAACATAAAAGGAGCCATGTTAGATCAAGCCAGCGGCCTATCTAATCCAAAGATCTATTAATACAGTGGCCAAGCCATTCCTGTGCCAGAATTGTGCATTTTTAAAACATATTTGTCCTAATTCACACATTTTTTTCTACATAGTTGCCTTAATTACACATCTTTTCCCCCATTGACTAAAATATGCTTATTTTCTCCATTGACCAGAAGTGTGTTTAATTATAAGACCCAAATCCCATTTACACTAGAATTATTTTTGTTAAACATAACCACAAAAATTAAGTAGTAACAAAGTATTGGAGAGTTATTTTGTATCTAGTCACAACAGCAAGAATTATTATTGCCAGAGGGTGGAAGTCGGGGGATAGCCCAAAAATAGAAGAATGGAAAATTAAGGTCAAAGAAATGAAATATTTCAATAAAATGTCAGCGCTGATTACTCAGAAAATAACACAGAAAACAGAAGAAGGTTGGAATCTATTTAATGACTTATTATTAGAAGAGATAAACTGAATGTAATATAATAATACAATATATGCAGAGAACTTATGAATACAAAGAAAATATAATAACACAACAAAAATGCACAAATGTTTAAATATCAAAGAAAGGGAAGATATAATAAACTAGGCAAGAGTGCAAATGCAACAAAATCTTAACAATGGAGTAAATACGGGACTCTA
>CM034710.1:95393751-95408295 GCA_020142125.1 Phrynosoma platyrhinos | reverse complement strand
AGTGGGAAAATGTTGAGTCCAATGAAACTGAGCAGACCAGTGAAGGATTACTCTGTAAGAGAAAGTATCCAATATATAACCACTGAAACTTTTTTTATTTTGTAAATGGACTTTGTGCTACTTTTGGCCAGTCTACTTTCTGTAAGTTATTTGAATCACACACACCCCAATGCTAGCTAGGAGATTCTGACAGTTGTAGCCAAAAGAATGAACTTCTAAGCTCTGTAGTTATGAATCTAATGACAAACATCGCAGGAAGACATTTCCCTTTCTCACCATTTTTAAATGATGTCTCCTTACAGGAAGCCCATATCACAGCTCAGAATCATAACAAACCATCTTTGCTGGTCTTCTCTGACTGATCTTACTTTTCTGTTTCTGAAGTGTTCTTCCCTGAATGGAAAGGTGACATCTAGGTGTAACCTTACTATATACACATAATATTTCTTTGTTTCATGGGGTGATTCGGTATTCCCTAGAATTATCTTATAAAGCAAGATTTTAGCAAAAGCTGTACTTGCAGATAATTTAATATCCATTATCTCTCCCTTTTCCCTTTGATCAGTCTTGCTTTCTGAGTGATTACTGCCTCTGTTTCATATTACTTTCCTTATATATCTTACAATAGCTCACATTTTCCTAGAGTTAATCAATTTTTTTTTAGATATCAGTGTTGCAGATATTTCAAGTTCCTGTGCATTTGTATATGTTTTGGGGAGGGTGGGAGATGCCTTTTTTAAAATAAATAAATAAATAAATAACATTAATAAAAATCATTGATACATTTAATGTGTGTCTCACATGTGTCTTCAGAGGGCAGTCTCATCTTATTAACCGCACCCTGCATGGCAATATGGTCTAGTGTTTAGATTGCTGGACTGGGGCCAAGGAGACCCAAATTCTACTCTCCAATGAGCCATGAAACTTATGAGTAAATTTGTTCTAGTCCCAGCTTGGCATAACACATTTGGTTGTTGTGAAGATAATGTTGGAAAAAGAGAATTCTGCAGGTTCTTGAGCTTGCAGGAGGAAAGGAGAGATATTTTTCAAACAAGAAGGAAAAAAATATTCCTTTAGGGGATGGTGTGTGCCAACATTAGCCTCATCCCCACCCCTGGACTTCCCCATCCCAATCTGAAGAAATAATTGTCAAAATCACATGGCAGAGACTGATGGCATTAACCTCAGGCTTCCTATTAGTCACTGCCCACTATGTTTGTATTATGCAAACCTGGCCATTCTTGTCTTCTGTATAACCCCAGCTCACTTTTCCTTTCTATACTCATAGCAATACCATCACGAATGAAGATGACTTTTCTGTTACTACCCTTTGGTAATGTTAAAAACTGAATGGTGCATTCATCTCTGTGCACATGCCATACTTTCCAATAGATGTGGGTTTTTTTTTGTTTTGTTTTTTTTGGAACAGTCCTGATTAATCCTCTATTATCCCATTTTTTCATCAGCTTTTATAATATCCCAGTTTCTCTCTCCTTCTCCCACCATTCTCCTTTGTGTCAAAAGTACTTCAGTTGCTGTAAACTGAGTCAAAAGTTCAGAAGTAGTTTGCACTCAACTCAACAGAAGAAGAGGAGTTGAGGGAGCAAAATCTTACCCTTCCCAGTAGGTTCAGGCAAAGGCAAACTGTCGCAGCCTCTCCTAACTTGTGTGCTCTTCTTCCTTAATAACTTTTCCATCCTGGCCACATTCTGTTGTTGCTTAGCCACATGGTTTTAATCTATGAAATGTTGGAGGGCATGATACACACATCACCACCACTGTGAAAATAACATTTCCTTAGTGAGGAGAGAGCTTTGTGAGTCATGGCAGGGGAAACCAATTGGGATGATTGACTGTCTTCTTCCCAGTAGCCTTTGCAGGATTTTGCACACTTGTGTTAGTACCAGGGGAAAAAAGCCAATCGGGGGAAATCTGTGAAATGTTAGAGGGTATGATGCATATATCACCACCACTGTGAAAATAACTATCCACAGCCTTTGCAGGGTAGGTGGGAACTGAGCAGGATTTGTGGAAGGCTTCACGCAAATTCACCCCTCTCTGGTATTAAATACACTGCTTGCTGCTCCCAAAGCCAGTTCATCATTTTTTATTTTTTATTTTATTTTTGGCAAGGGATCTATATCTAGTCAGGGAAGGACAGGCAGATCCTGTCATAGGTAATGATTGGTCTCTGTAAGGGACCTTGAAGCACTGAGAAGTGAAGCTCCACTCAGCTCAGAGAGAGAGGCCTTCAGACCACTTCCTTGGTGGCAATGGAGGCACATAGCATCATCTGCCCACTTGTTATCCTTTGTTTGTTATCCCAGTTGTACCAGCACTTGAGCTGGACGTGTATTTTGTCACTGATCATCATTCAGGTTGTCTGATTCCAAGCTTTGCAGCTGCAATCAATAAAAGTTGTGGCTTTATTTGTTTCAATAAAGTTTGCTGTGTGTGTTATTTGTTATAGGGAGCTCATGCCACTACAAATGATCCCCTGCCAAGCAGTAAAGAATGGTTGCTCTCGCTTAGGGACTTAGCATGCCATCAAAAAATCTTGCTGCTCCCCAACAGGATACAGCTGGGGACAAGATACAGGTGGGTATTACTGAATGCAAGTTGCTGCTGATTCTACCAGGCGGCTGCATTCCGGCTGCATCCCAGGTCCCAGGTACGCTTCAGAGGCCTTTTTTCACAGCTGAAAGCTTGCCGTCTTTGAAAAAAGGGCTCCGAAATGCACCTGGGACTCAGGATGCAGCCACCTGGCAGAATCAGTGGCAACTTGCATGCGATAATACCTGCCTGCATCCCGTCACCCAGTTGTATCCCATTGGGGAGCAATTAGGTTTTTTGATGGTGCGATAAACCCCTACAGTGGGGTAGGGTGACTTCCCTCTAGGTTTTAGTCTGAACTTTAAAGGATCTATTTAAAATACTGAATTCTTTTCCTATTTAAATTGTGAAGTAAAACCTGGAGGATGTTCACCACCAGACTTACACAGAGCTTCCAGTGTTCACTACTGTCAAATGTTTTTCTTTTTTGGATACTGAAGCAAAACAGTAAATTAAGCCTGCTTCACCTAAGTACAGGCAGGAGCGTGCATACATGTAAGACAGGCTTCTGTAAACAGCTTTTCAAAAAAAAAAATCTACAGCTTTATTTTCTCCTTTAACCCTCTGAGTCTGCAGCATTAGTAAGAAATAAATATATATAAACTTAGAGGTGTGGTTTACTTTATGTACTTGACTGTAATTTGACCTCATATATAAGTTGAGGGCAGGCTTTGGGGCTAAAAATATAGATGTTGATATGTGGATAAATTAAGGGTAAAGCCTAGGGGCATGTAGTAAAGATGAAGCAAAGAGAAACAATGCCAAAGAACTTACAAAATATCAGCAGGTATAACTGTTTGTGCTCATGCTAAAGGCTAGATGGATGAGACCCATAGATCAGTCGAATCAGGTTTTTTGGGTAAATTGACTAAAATTTCTAGAATATATACAGAAAGCATGCTTTTTGAAAGTAGGATCTGCAGAAATACAAGGTGAATCCAAAAAAAAATGGTGCAAAACCAAATAAAAACAGATTTACTTTTGCATCATTCTTTTTGAATCACCCTGTACTTTAAGAGAAAATTTAGTACCACAGGCGGAAATAAGTGTGCTTCCTTGAAAGTGCCATCAGCCAAAATAAATGGGGTCTCTCCCATACTGTTAGCCTTTTGGCTAAGATTTCATAACTCCAAGCACAAGCATAGTCATCTGCAAACTAATCCCACAGAAATCAATGTAGCTTTCGTCCAAATAATATATTTAGGCTTGGGAGTGCACAGATGCTTGAGCATCAATGGACAGTGGTGAAGGATCATGCTGCAGGCATCTTTCTTCTCCCCTAATTTGTCCCCATATGAACTGTTGAATTCTGAGTAGTTATTAGATTCATGCCTCTTTACTTTCCTATTTTCCCAATTCAATTTGCCCCCCCCCCTTTTTTTTTTTTTTGGAAAAACAACTGTAAGTGGTTCAGTAAGTTAATTTACTAATTCCCTTAACACTCTAGGAAACACACTGAAAGTCATTATTACTTTATAGCATTTCTATCAGGTGCCTTCCCTCCATCCAGAAATGTTTGCTATTTAAAAAGTAAGCATGTGTGGATTTTAAACATCACAGTATGCTCCAAAGGCATGGAGTATATATAATTTCATCCTCATAAACTAATCTCTTAGTGCTGTTTTATAGCCTGGCACAGAGTTTACATTTCTTAACATTCTGTTTTTAATTCTATTTTCAATGTTGGTTTACAGTTCCATTCCTTGACACCCCAACCTACAAATATTTCCTATTACTCTTTCATATTGAGCCTGAACAGGGTGGAAATCACTTGATGCATGGGCTGCTGATCAAACTTTTTTTTCCAAGAGGGAGAAAGAGAAAGAATGAAAGAGAGAGAGAGAGAGAGAGAGAGAATGAATAATATCTCCAGAACTTCTCAAACTCAGTATACTGTTTTAAAAGATGCATGGTTCCTACTTTGTTTGAGAGAAAGAAAAGGGAGAGAAAAATCTAGGTTTTCCTAAAATAGGAAGTGATCTTTTGGCTTCTTCCAGGCTCACTGTTTCTGCCCATGGTGGGTGTTGGGAACAGCCCTCTAATCCTCCAAAATCTATGCTTGAGGCAGATAAGTACATACACAAGGGCAGGGGAGCACACACTAGCTCTGTCCCTAGTGTTCCAAAGGGTTGCTAGGTTAAAATGGTCTCAAGCTGGATTATTTCTGGCAGTCTGTTCAGGCCCCTAGTCCCTGTGCATACTAGTCCTGCTATTTGCTGGAAAGTGTGTAGAACTCTCAACGCCATTATTTCATGGCAGAAATAATCTGGTTTGACTCCACTTTAACTGCCATGGTTCAATGCTATGGAATTATGCGAATAGTAGTTTGTTATGGCATCACATCACTTTAACTGGTGTCAGGCCACAATAAAATCAACCCTCCATATCAATGGATTTTATTTATCCATGGATTCAAGAATCCACAGCTTGAAAATATTTTTAAAAATATATAAATTCCAAAAAGCAAACCTTGAATTTTCCATTTTATATAAGGGGCACCATTTTACTATGCCATTATATGCCAGAAGATGCACTTCTGGTCAAGTTGTTTATGGTAATCCACAAGCATTTTACTGACCATAAGGAATAAAAGTGAAGACCTCCTGAAGATACATCTGTAACATCTGCTTTTGTAGACTAGCAACTAGGTTGGGAATGAGGACTAACTTTAAAAATGTTCATACATAAACCTATGAAATAGCTACATGATTTAAAAAAAAATCTGAGAAAGAGAATATTTTAGAAAATGATTAATTTCAAATATAGTTCAGCTTTAGGAACTGGACTGGACAAATTCATATTCCAAGCCAATACTTCAGGAACATCTCTTCTCTAGTCCTTGCAGGACAACCCAAGCAATTCGGGGCTCTATGGTGGACATAGGTCTACCTAGCCAGGATAGGAATGACAAGGTTTAATGTGGATGTAGAACCAGAAAGCTGCAGCTATTTAGAATCCTTAACCTATAGCCTCACAGTCAGGAATTTTTGGACTGATGGTACAAAGCCTGGAGCTTACTGCATGGGGTAAAAAAGCTGGCTTACCTTTTCCAGTTTGAATCCTTTTCTGGGATGCAGGTGGGTACTATCATATGTAAATTGCCACTGAATCCACCGGCCGAATACAGCCCAGATAAACCATGGCTCCAAGTTACGCTCAGCCAGCCAAGTTTCAGTCAGAACCTTCCATTTTTGAAAAAAAACTGGCTGAGTGCTGCTTGGAGCTGCGGTTTACCTTAGGCTGTATTTGGCCAGTGGATCTGGCAACAATTTACATATGATAGTATCCAGCTGCATCCCGGAAGAGGATTCAAACCGGAAAAGGTAAGGTGGCTTTTTTACGCCATGCAACAAGCTCCTCAGCCTGATTTTCTAAAGGCAGCCTACAGAGATCCACTGATCTATGGGATGGTTGACAGCTACAGGGGGCCTTTCCCATCACACATTATAGCACTATGATTCCACTTTAACTGCCATGGCTGCCATCCTATGAAATCCTGGGGTTTGCAGCTTCATCAGGCACTTGAGCTCTCTGGCTGGGAATGTCAGGCTGAGGTTGAGGCATGAATGTGTTTTCAGTATCTCTGCCAGGACCTCAAGATACTCTTGAAATCAGGAAGCAAAACTGGACAGCTCAAGGTGAAGGGATTTATTTACAAAGGATAAGATATCACTATTTACAAATGCAGAGTAGAGCTCCAGGATGGAAACAAATAACTTGGACTTCTTCTTTATCAGCTCACAGCAACACAGAGCTATATAAGAACTCTTCAGAATACTCTCTAACACACACCAGGTCACTGTGCTGACTCTCCACTCCAGCAACTCCACAACTATGACCCACACTTGCTTACATTTAGTTGTGACTTATATACCTTATGCTGCTGCAATCTTTCAGGACCTTGCATCAAACATTACATTATGTATATCATACTAGCTTACTCATACATTCACAGATGCAGTCCAATACACAATCAGTGGTCTGGTTCTTTCCAAGGACATTTATCTCCTGATGTCCTGGCCTTGTCACAAAATGCACACACACATCATGGCTCTGCAGTTATTCAGATCTAATAATCAGACACCAAATGGTGACAAGGAATTATAAGTACCTTTCCTTAAACTGTAAATCACAGAATTCCACAGGATGGAACCAGTTAAAGTGGAATCATAGTGCTATTATTATATAGTTTGAAAGGACTCTTCAAGGCACTATAACAAGCACAACTAACCTAGAGTCTTAAGGCCTAAGCAGACTGCCAGAAATAGTGCACATTAAATTGAGGCACTGCCCTGGCTCAGTGCTAGGGAATCATGGGAACTGTAATTTATTGCGGCACCAGAGCTCTCTGACAGAGAAGGCTCAATGTCCCAGAAAATAATACAATTTCCATGATTCCCTAGCACTGAGCCAGGGCAGTGCCTCAATTTAATGTGCACTATTTCTGGCAGTCTGCTTAGGCCTTTAATCTGGTTGATGCTAGTATTATTATTCTGGTGCTGAAGAGGAAGCTTTAAGGATGAGAAGACTGATCTGTTAGCATGACCACAGTTTATATGCATACTTAATTCAGGACCACTATTTGTCAGGTTGTCTGATGGTGGTGGTGGTGGTGGTGGTGGGGACACCAGCAATTATTTATTTCCAGTGCATAAGGGATAGACCTCATACTTGTGTCCATTGGCTACAACTGTTCCTTTTTTCCTGGAAAATTGCTAGGGACTGGCAGCCAATGGGTCCCTTTGAGTAGTTTTGTTCTAGGCACCAACTCATTACCAGCTGCATGAACATTAATTTACTAAGGAAATGGTAAGATACCTTACATGAGGGCAAATGAATTACTTATCTATAACCAGTTTTCCCATCTCCTTGTCCAACTTCTTTTCACCAGGCTGGAGTGCTTGCCTATTGCAACTGACTGATGGGGAGTGTGTTCTAGGAGTGCAACCTAGAACCAGTGACAGCCTTTTTTCAGTGGCCAGGCAGGTAGTAACATGTGCCCCACAGCTGCAGTGCTTTCCACATATTGCACTAAAGTTTCTCTACCACACACCCTGGTCTACTGAACGTATGACAGACATCAGTTTTTTCCAGATCTTTCCCTAGAAGACAGGCTGCTATAAGAGGATACATTCCCTGAATTCAGGTTAAGCACTGTTTAATCATCACTTTATGTTGTGTACAGAAGCAAGTTGGTAGACTATGAAGGTACTGTAACAAGGGAATCATATGACCCCTGTATTTCTCCCCGATCAAGAGATAGAACTTTGGCCTAGGCTGCATCTATACTGCAGAATCAGTGCAGTTTGATACTGCTGTAACTGTCATGACTCAATGCTATGGAATGTTGGGATTTGTAATTTTGTAAGATATTTAGCCTTGTCTGTTGGAGAGCTCTGGTGCCACAACAAACTACAAATCCTAAAATTCCACAGGATGGAGCCATGACAGATAAAATGATGTCAAACTGCATTAATTTTGCAGTGTGGCCGCAGCCTTGGCTGAAGTTTGTAAACACTTTCCAAAAGCAGTCTTACATAGGGTACATTACTGTAGTCCAAACAGGATATAATTAAGACATGCACCACTGTACCTAGATATTCTCAAAACAAGTTCCTGATGCTGTCATTTTCTTTAACTTTCTTTAAAGCCCCTTCCAATCTAACTAGTTTGGAAAATGTTAATAGGAATGCATTTTAAATTCATGAATACAAATGCAATGAATTATTTTTTTTTTAAAAAAAAAACTAAAAATAAATTGTTCCTTTCAGTTTTCTATCTCTTCAAATTGTACCTCTACCTGTGAAGACCCCTGTGGTTTAAATAACCTGTGAGTGTACACTAATACAAATCCCATTAAATGAAAGGGCCAGCAGGCATATAGAATGTCCTGTTGCAATTTCAGAAGACAGTTCGTTATGAGACACCCTGCTATGTTCTCTTTTTATTTTATCAAAGTAAAGAAAATGAGTCAGGAAATGTAAAATGTTTGTGTGCAAGTGTGCATGTGTATGTTGCTATACTATAGAAAATGATACATGTTATGCCCCCTCCAACTGAAAGAGTTGGTTTATTCTATGTCAGGTGTGTTTACCGCACGGCCTATAATAAATATATATAATCAACAAAATTGGTTGGTAATTTTCATCCCCTGAACTATTACTTCTTTATACAGTGTCTGGCAATTGAAGTGGTAATTCAGTTTACATTGTATTGAAGTAACCCATTTTACTGCACAGACTGAACTTGGTGTCAGAAATAATTTCCAAGAAAGAGGATTGGTTTTCTGGGAAATGATTTCTTTCATCTTTATAGTTTCTTTCTTTCTAAATTTGTGCCTCAAATCAATATTTACAAAAACAAGGTTTTATACACTCTCATATATTGTTGAAGCCATTCCCTCCCTCCCTCCCTCTCTTTCTTTTGGACAGTCTAGATTTCTACTTAAACATCAACAATGTGATAGAATAGGAAAAGAATTGAATAGGCCTTCAATATTTCTTTCTTTGCTACCCAAATTTCGAACTGCCTCTGTACCATATTTGCTATACATATGTGTGAATATGGTTTATGAGAGCAGCCGGAGGAATATTAATATTGAACTTGCAAACAAATAATAGCCACCACATTCAAGGTATGAAATTGCTATCTAAATACAAATGTTTGATCCGTCTGTGCTTTAACAAAGACATCATAAAGTCTACTCACTAACACCAATGGCTTTGGGGCTTATTTCAAAGAGCTGGTTATGAACTTCAAAGGCCAATATGATTTGACATCAGCAAACATGACGGACTATGTTTTAAAAAACAACCACCTCATATTCTGATGTAGCTCAAGAGGACCCCCTAGATCTGACACCCTAATGTGAAACCCAAATAGGCCAACCTGTAACATTTATACATTTGCCCAATATGCAACAACAACAACAAGTTTTATACTTATGAATAATGTGTTGTCCAGTTGGAATTGACCAGCTCTTCTGTAAAGTAAGTGTGTAGATATTAAAATAACAGCAGTCTTTGGAAACAAGGCTCTCAAAGTTTCTGAATAGCTGCATACAAGTAAAGTATTGTGGCAAGGATTAACCTGTCATGACACCCAAGTAAATGTTTTGGGAGAACCCTTGAAAAAAGGAGCTCAACCCAGAGTCATAGCAGACCAACTTCTCTCATAAAAGTTCACCTGTAAAACATGGCTGACAACAGAGCCTGTTGTGTGAATCCCAGTACCTGTGTTTGGTTTGGAAAAGGGAATAATGACTTTTCTGTGGTTATTTCAAGGTTCTGGCTTGCACATTTCTTGCAGATAGTTTGAGTACAAGTTACTTATGGGATTGCCTTCTAATATATAATCCACTCCATGCCTTCAGGACCTCTGAGGGACATTTACTTCAGTCAGTCACTCTAGGCTGAAAACTGTTAACCAGAGGACATATTCTTTGGTCACCCTCAGAATATGAAATAACCTGCAGAGAAGATTTGTCAGCTGGATACACTTTTTGACTTTTAAAATAGCAGTAAAGAATAATCTCTTCTAGCAGGCCTACTCAGAAAATGTTTAAATCAATGATTTTAAAGTCTGTAAGGGCCAGTGTGATGTATTGTTTTCAGCTAGTGATGGAAAGAATCATTTAAACATAGTTGAAAAAAATGTTATTTTTTTTTTAAGTTGTGAAACTGTGATGTGAAAAATCCTGGACTGGTGATAGTTCAGGATTTATTCTGTGCAAAATTTGCACGAGGTTGTTTCCACAGAATTCCTGTGCAGAAAATGCTATTTTCAAAGCAAATCAACCATGGGTGAATTTGATGCAAAATAAATTCACAATTGCAGCATTTCTGAACAGAAAGCAGCATTTTCTAAACAGTAATTAATATTTATGTGTTGAAATGTTATTTTCCACATAGAAAAAGCTATTTCCTGTCCAGAAAATGTTGATTTTTTTGTCCAATTTATTATCACACTCTAGTTCTAGGTATGAATTATTTTCTAGGTGTAAACTATTCTCTCTCTCTCTCTCTCTCTCTCTCTCTCTCTCTCTCTCTCTCTCTCTCTCTGGTTTAATCTGCACTGCAGGAATAATGCAGTTTGACACCATGGCTCAATGGTATAGAATCCTGGGATTTGTAGTTTTGTGAGATATTTTGCCTTCTCTGTCAGGCAATTTGATGCCACAAGAAACTACAAACCTCAGGATTCCAAAGGATGGAGCCATGACAGTTAAAGCAGTGTCAAACTGCAATGCCAGATGGTAAGGACATATATTTTCACTAATTTTCTTCTCAAATGAAGCTATGAGTAGTTTTAGCAATTTTCCGCACTGCAAGAAAGTCTCTGAAAACCATGCCATTTTTAAAGCCTTTCAAAGTCCAGGACTTATTGCTGTCCCATCCAAATGATGAGACCAGACACAAGAGTTGAATGAAATTAAGCCACAACTTTATTAACCTCAATAATCCACAATGCAACAGCAAATTCGATGTACAGGCATGAATTTGTATGTGAGAATCTGGTTAATCCAGATTTCCCATCCAGAGACTTCTCGGCTTGAAATCCTGGGTATAGACCTGTGGTTCCTCCTCATTCCTCTCTCATAAAGTGATCAGAGGGTCCCCCAGGTGGTGCTGGCTGATACTTTTACCTGAGGAAATAATCCTGGGACAGGTAGAACCCACAACACATCTTTGCTCAAACCAGTCAGCAATGATAGGAAAATTGATTAATTATTTCAACACACAGTGCCAATTATTTCAAAGAGAGCAAATTGATGCTATGACTGCATCTGCACCACAGAAATAGTGCAGTTTGACACTGCTTTAACTGCCATGGTTCAATGCTACAGAATCCTAGGATTTGTCGTTTGCTGTGGCCTCAGAGTTCTCTGACAGGGAAGACTAAATATCTCACAAAACTATAAATCCCAGAATTCCATAGCATTGAGCCATGGCTGGAAAATGTATGGCTATCCAGATATTGTTGGACTCCACCATTGACTATGCCAGGTTAGGATTACAGGAAGCTACAGTCCAGCATCTGGAAGATCACACAATTCCCATTCCCTTCTAAGCAAACATCTGTCTTTTCTCCACTCCTGTGATCTGCAAGATTACATACAACCCCTGAAAAACCTGTCTTGTACAATTTATTATAATTGAACAGGATCTGCATTTTCTCCCTCTCTCCTGCATCTCATGCTTTGTACTACTCTTCATCTCTTATCTCCTTTGCTCATGCAGCATGACCTGATCCACTGTACAGGGCAAACTATAAAAGGGGGTATCATAAAGTTTTAATCATCACCTTTTAAAAAATGGGACAGAAAGTTTGTTTTAATTTGTAGTTGTTAGCTTATTCCTACGTAGTCACCATCCAGATTAACACATTTCCCCCAGTATTTCTTGACCCTTCGAATACCTGATATTGTAGAAGTCTGCAGATTGTGCCTTATGAGGGGGTACCATAAAGAAATAATCATCACCAAGAAGTTATTATGGTATATTGATGAAATTTTGTCAGTGTCATCATTGGTCCCTAAGTGCATGATGTTGGGAAAATCAGCTTATTGTGGCCTTCATTTTTGTGACCAGATGTTCCAGAAGTGACTAAAGTGTAAAATCCCAGTAAGGCTCAATCTGCCAACTTCTACAATAACAGTATTTGGAGGGTCAAGAAATGCTGGGGAAAATGTGTAAATGTGGATGGTTACTATGTAGAGATAAGTTAACAACTACAAGTCAAAATAAATTTTCTATCAATTTTTTTTAGTGATAATTAAAATTTTACGATACCCCCTTGTACATATAAATTAATCACATGAAAACGAGCAGGACATTATCTAATAGAAGTTAATGTTTATTGACTAATCACCACAAGTGACCACTGTTTGATCACTCAGCAACCTTGCATGATCTCTCTGTCACTGTAAAAAAGACCACTGCCTTTATTGCCAATGTTCTTCTCAATATGCTCAAGTGAACAGTGATCTTTACTTATGTGTCTTTTTCTTTTTTCAAGATAGATTTTTCAAGATGACCACGAGGGTCTTTGCATTTCAGGGCATTTCAGTTTTGTAACTGGAAGACCTTTTTTAAAAAAAAAGAAAAAGAAAAATGAGATAGCAATAATGAGATGTTTGGAAGTGGGACTTCGTATCAGTCATTAACTGACCATGTTTCTTCTTTAACCCCGTTTCAAACCATTTCTCTCTAAGTATCCACAAAGAACTTTTTTTTTTTGAGGTAGAGGAAAAAAGAAAGGTAGATAGATAAAGCCGGGCCATCTTTTATAACCTAGCTATCCCTATATAGTTGATTTCAGTGTGATGTTTAAACAATAAGGTTCATCTTACAGAGGGGGAAATTTGTTGCAGCTCCCCCTTCACCAATCTAATTAGCACATTAAAAATGACTGATCAAAAGCAAAATACAACCATCTGCATTTTTCAGTGTTGTCATTTTTCAGACAAAACTCACAGGTGTCTTTTAAACAATGATGAATTAGAAGGCACCATCTCGCCCCCCTACACATACTCATTTATCTGTTAACTACCTCTGTGATAATAATGTATTTGCATTTTTAATTTCCTTGGCTGTAAATGAGCACCTCTGAACCACTTGTTAATTATTTTACAATTTTCCTGTATTGTTCATTATTCATGCATTCTATTTACTAAATAAAATGACTTTCCATTCAAAGGACATTTGCAATTATTATTATGCCAAGCAACTATCATTTGTTGCCAAATAAGAAATTCTACTAGGATTGGAAGAGAGCGAGAGAGTGAGTGCAGTTTTCAATATACAGCAGACAGATTATATTCATGTTGTATGGTTAGCTCTTTTATCACCACTCTTCTTCCTGTTCACACTTTTGTCCAAACCTGATTAAACAGGCTTCATGCTGATAACTAGACAGGTTTTGGAGTGAATGGATGTTAGTCATAAACTCAGCCAGCCAGGAAATCAGTCAGTACAATATTACACTGGACTTTGATATTTGTTATTATACATGACAGTCACCATCACTGCCCACTAGGGCCAAGCTTGCCTAGAAATGCAGCTCCCATTAAGTTGATGCTACATTGGGACCAAGAGTTTGCTAAACTGGCAGATAAATAAGGTAAACAGATTAGAGCATTGCACTGAATGTATGATAACAACTTAGTGTTAAATATGAATAGGACAATGTCTGGGTATAGAAAAGTATGGTGGATGTGATATCAGGCACAGAACACAATGTCTTTGGGAAGTTAGTTTGTTTTATTCAATAGGTAGAATAGATTCAGATATACTGAAATAGGTATAGTATGGTCAGAGAGCCAGCATGGTTTAGTTGTTTGTATGATGGACTAGGATTCTGGGAGACCAAGGTTCAAATTCCCACTTGACCATAGAATTGTACTGAGTAATCTTAAGCAAGTCACACTCTCTCAGTTCAGAGGAAGGACATGGAAAACCTTCTCTGAATCAATATTGCCACAAAAACCACGTAATAGGTTCATCCTAGACCCACCATAAGTCATGAACAACTTGAAGTTACATAACCAGCAGCACCACAATCTGTTTGGAGAGGATGATAATACATTTGCATGCCATTACCTGTTAAAAGTGAGGAATGTGTCAGGGGGAAAAAGTCAGCAACCCAGAACATGGATGTAAAAGCAGATTTTAAAGAGCTGGAGGACTCAGAGCCTCTGCTTGGCTAGGAAATCTGTTAGGTTCATTTCACCACATTCATTCCATAAAAATCCACCAAATTTATTAATAACATATACCAGTCAAAATTCGCAGCCAGTCCTAAATCCCATCCAGGCTTCATTCCCCTCCTGAAAAATTGAAGTTCACATACTTTCAGGGCCAAAACACACTGCAGAAATAAAGGCCACTTTAACTGCCCTGGCTCAATACTAGGGAATTTTGGGAACTGTAG
>CM034710.1:95375847-95388613 GCA_020142125.1 Phrynosoma platyrhinos | reverse complement strand
TGCATTACTTTTTGGAAGTAGAAGCACCAAGTGGATTGCTTGCTTCTTTTCAGTCAATAAACCTGTTATTCTCTACTGACTGTGTATGCAAAAGCTTTTCCAAACAAAGGGGAAAGATACTAATTTTGTGCAGAGTCTTCTTCCACACCTTGTAAGGACCCTGATAGTGGAGGAAAAGCACTCATTTTTACACTCGTACAAAGGGAGGATGGAGAATTACAACAATTTCTAATTTTTCAAAAGATCATGTTGATATATCATTACATTAATTTTTATCGCACACAATATATTTGTGTATATTCTTTGAATCTCTACTTTGTGCTGCTCCAAACCTGCTGCAATGGATGGACAGTATTTTGGAGTAGGTTTTGAGTGTGTTTGGGGGCTACAGAGGGAATAGCCTTCCTCTGTATTCTACTAAAAGAATCAGTTGAACTTTCAAAATGTCAGTGGATTCCACTTGTGCTCTGTCCCAAACAGCAACTCTTATGAATGAGGATTTTTTAAATTATTATTTACTTATTTTATATTATGTCCCACTTTTCTCCTAGTGTGGGGACCCAAAGTGGATTAAACAATGGATAATGTAAAAGTTAAAAAGCAATTAAACTAAACATTACTTTAAAACATTTAAAAAGTCAGTTATAATACAATTATTGATATGTTGATAAAAAATACAGTGTACATACATTAAAAAGCCTTCTGCAATAGCAAGTTCACCATCAAAGTTCTGGGTAAATAATAGTGGTGTAGACTCAAGTCGATTGTCTCGGATTCAAGTTGGATTCAAGTTGCTTCAATCACTTGACTTGGATGCAACTTAATAATAAATGATGCACTGCCTTAACTTGACTTGTGACTTGAATATTTTTAACTACCAACTTGCTGGCATTATTTACTCTGAGCAGCAGGCAAGATCTGCCCACAGAGCAGGGGGTGAATATCTCAGAAGGAAACAGCAAAGGTATTAGGCAATGGGAAGGAAGGATCCTTCTAAATGTTTTGAGAAGCTTTAGAAGGTTCCTCCAATGAGTAGTGGGGAAAGGCTGCAAAGAAGAAATGAACCTGCACCTCAGTCCCATTGCCTAATGCATTTGCAGTCCCCCTCTAAGAAAAGTGCCCCATCTTAGTTGGCTCCCAGACTTGAGACTCAACTTGAATCTTGACTTGCAAGGACTTGAGACTCAACTTGAGACTTGAAGATAGAGACTTGAGCTGTGACTTGACGCTTGAAATCAAATATATATATATATATATATATGAATGTATCACTGGTAAATAGTAAGGTCTTTGCCTTCTGGAAGAAGAACAAAGAGGGGGGCAATTTAGCTTCCTATGAGAGGGAATTCCATGTTGTTGTTGTTGTTGTTAACTGCCATCGATAGCTGGGGCAGATACTAGGAAGACTCTCTGCCTCGGCAGATGACTAATAGAGTCGTCTTCGGGGCAGGGAAAAGGAGGGGCAGCCGCACGTTCGGCGCCCCTTCCTCTCCCTGAGGTCGCCCCTGGAAGCGCCGGCCATCCGCACGGCCGGCGCTTCCGGGTTGACCTCACACCGCGGCGACCGCACTCGCCGCGACGTTTGAGGCAGGGAAAGTGCGCCCGCCGCTTTTGGGGCACACTTTCCCTTAAATCTAAAAGGAGCGCCAATTTGGCGCTCCTTTTAGATTCGCCGGAGAAGCGCCGCGGTGAGGCTGCCTTGGCCCCGCGGCGCTGCGGACCAGGGCGTCTTGGACGCCCTCGTCTGCATCCCCCCTCTCTTTCCTTATGTCCTCACTAAATATATCTGTGATGGTCTAGGGAGTGAGATTTATTTGTCTTTTAACATTTATGTTCAGCATCTGCTTAACAAAAAGTGGGTTACAATAAAATATTTTCTCTCTCTCCTTTCTCCTCTCCCCACACATAAATCTATGACACAACATTAGAACCATGATAATAGGGTAGGCCCTACTTCCTCATTGGCTTTTGCTTTTCATCACTTCCATGGGTTTTTGTAGCTATCTGATTCAGAGCCTGGACATGAGATTTCTCATTAGTTTCCTCCAAATGGAAGATACATTTGATTTTTGAAAATCCAAAATGATTGTTTAGCATACAGCAACAAGAATGACAACAACAAATGCAGCCAATTGAAAGGAAATGTTCATTTACATGCACTGAAGATGCTGCATTTGAGTGTTACCAAATAATATGCCACAGGACGTAAAACTGTGTAATTACTTAAAGGATAATATTTATAGCACTGAAGGATCCCAAGCATTAAATGGCTTTTGTATAGTTGATTAAATGTTGAATGGATGCTGAAGTTGGGTATGAATGTTAAAGCTGCAATTGCATCCTGCTGTCATGGGCTGGAGCTCTGTTTTATGACTATATCATAAAAAGAAGCAACTAAATATATGATTCAAAAGGATGTAACATGACAAATAAATTTTCTTCCCAGACTTTAAAAGTCAGTGGTAGTTCTTCAGAGAATTTTCAATGAGGTCAGGCTGCAGATTTGGGGAAATAAGCAATGACTAAGGTAAAACAATAAGTTACAGAGAGTCCCATTTTTCTTTTCTCTGTAGGGTTTATAAACCAAGTTCACACTGAACAGGCGCCAAGTCAACAGAGGCTGCATCTGCAGTTCAGAAATAAATCATTTTGACACCATTTTAATTGTCATAGCCCAATGCTATGGAATTCTGTGATTTGTGAGAGGTCTGATGCCACAACAAACTACAAATCCCAGGATTCCATAGCATAAAGCCATTTCACTTAAAGTGGTGTCAAATTGCATTATTTCTGCAGTGCAGATGCAGCCACAGAGGAAGGGCAGGCAGAGAAATGTGGTGTAAACTAGGGGTGTGGCAGGGCAAGGAATATGAGGACATTGTCTCACTAAATAAGAATTTATAAGAATAAGATAATTGTTCTATCCTCCCTCTATATCAAAAGATGTCAGGCTAGCATTCAAGCAAAATCAATGCAAATAGATTAAACTAATTGATAGCAATCCTACAGAAATATGTTTGGCTGCTAATTTATTATTAGGGACTTCCAAGTATATTTTTGTATTTGAAAAAAAATGTTCTTGCTCATTCCATTCCTTTTCTTATTTTATACATGCCTTTTGTATTTATAAAAATCACTAATATGCCAGTCATTGAATAGTTACAAGAGAGTAGATGCAGATCTTGGGAGTTTACGTTTTTAAAACAATTGGTTACAGTTATGGTTTCAAGAGTAGGTCATTACCATTCTACTTATGAGTTTAAAACTACAGTGGCCCCTTGGTATCTGCTGGGGTTTGATTCCAGGACTGCCTCTTCGCCTTGTGGATAACAAAACCCTGGATGCTCAAATCCCATTAAACACAATGGCATGGTGTCCCTCATATAAAATGGCAACATCAAGATTTGCTTTTGGGAATTTGTATCTTTTTGGAATATATTCAAGCCATAGATAAAGAATCTGTGGATATGGGAGGCTGACTGTAAGTCTTTACTTTCATGTTTCTTGGTTAGTTTATGTTTATATTTACAACAAACAGTTCAGAATGCTGCAACCTGCTGGTCTCTGGTTCAAAATACACTCTCCTCCTATATATATCATCTTCTCATCATCTCACATCTGAGCATAAAGCAACGGTATGATGAATAGCACCATGTTGTATTCCTCCTTTAGGACTTAGTGAAGCCATTTCCTTAATAACTATAAAAATAATAAAGCATTACAGTCTGGTTACTTTTAGTTACTTACAGGATTGAAGTTATCTGCTATTAAATTACATTTGCAAAGTTATCCAGTTATATCTTTGCTATTGAGAAAAGGAACTCATTATAGGTAACTAGTGACTTCCAAGCTGTGAGTGAATAACACAGAACTAAGTGGCACTTCTATGTATTCATCTGTGGGTTTGCAATATTAAGTTATGATCTCACTTGTCACCTGTAAAATGGGACCAATTGATTTCTTAAAATACATGCAATTTGAAAGGATGAAAGCATTTTAGAAAAGCATCAGGGGATGCAAGCACTGCCAAATGGAACGGTATAAGTAATGCTTTATTTATCTGCTTGAATGATACTGAACAATTCTAAAGGGCAAAAATATGTATACTTTGCACAGGTTGAAATAATTCATCATTCTGTTATCATGAGAAAGCAGTGAGTAGCAGACAGTATTCTGTGCCTGGTTTTGGTCTCTATGGGGAATGAGGAAACTATTTTTAGTGCAATAATAAAGTACAATTCATCACTAGAACTCAATTAGATGATACTCAGTAATTTGTGTCTTATATAGTGTTTTTCTCTGTTTAATCAGTAAAATTCATTACAAATTTAATAATCAGGTCCCCATTTTTATTGAGCAATAAACACACACACACACACACACACACACACACACACGTTCCATATAACATGGTTATGTTTTTGCTAAGCCACAGCTTCAAACAAAATATTATGAGAATAAGTCCAGAATCAGTTGGATATGGGAAGGCCTTTGGTAGCAGATGAAACATGGACCTATGTTCTGTAAAAGTGATTAGCTTAAAAGAGAAGACATCTGAATAAAATGTATAGTAATAAGACTGACTACAGATTAGCTTTGGAAGCTAGCATCACTTGTAGGCATCATCTGTACCCAGGGACCTTTATATTTTTCAGTAGCATGGTTGAAGTCATGGGCCCTGCCTGCACTGAAGCAGGGCAGCCTGGATCATCCTGAAGCCGGGCAACTGACTGCACAGGGATCCTGTTGAGCTACCCAGCATGTCCATTATTGGCACAATTCGCTTCATTCTGAGGTCAGAACAAGACATCCAGAGATGGTCACATTGCTGGGTGCCTTGTTCTGAACCCAGGCCGAGTGACTGGTGGCAGTGGTGGATGTGCCAGGCAGCATAGTAGACCACCTGACTTCAGAATGGACTGCTCTGGATCTTCTGAAGTTTTTAAACCCTCTGGTAAGAGTGGTAAAACCTGGTTCTGCTGTGGAATGGGCCGGCTGTCATCTGATCTGCTCACATCATAACCAGGCTTTGGGCTTTGGGCCATGCATCATCCAATCCCCCCTGGGGAATTGGAGGGGGCTGTTATATTTGGCCCCTGTAGAGAGGGTCATTGACTGATATATTGTAAGGAGCATCTGAGAAACTGCTTCTCTTCATCCATCATTTGATAAAAGTGCATCCAGCAAAAAGCAGGAATTATATTCCCTGTGTGAAATTTCCTAACATGATACTTATAAGAAATAGATGGAAGGAATCTACAACTCATAGTAACAATCTAGAATGAACCCCCCCCCCCAGCTAAGTAACCTGCATTTATTTGCTCATAGCTCACACCTAGAGCACAAAGTTTGTTATGCATAAGTCATAAGGATTCAGTCTGCAACATGTCCAGCAGGAAGGATCTCAAATGATGGGGGAAAGCTCTCCCCAGGACCCTGGAGTTGCACTACCCATCTTAGTAACTATCATTGAGCCTAATGGAAATATAGTCTGAATAAATGACAATTTTATATGTTCCTATGTAAATCATAGCTGGATGTCATTAGAATTAGCAACTTTTGTGTTTCTAGCCTCACTAGCTGCTAGTTTGCAGACTCCTTGTTTGCACATCCACACTTCTCCTTCCTCAGTCTAACCTGCACCCATGTCTTTTTCTTTTTCCTCCATTAGACTATGTAGTTGATAATGCACAAATGTTACTTAGAAAAGCTACTTTATTTGTTTTATAAAAAAGAATGAACTTATTTCATTTCTCTACTAGGCTGTGTGTGGGTGTACGAGGGTAGGATTGGTTATTCAGTTTCTGCCTTGCTGATTTGATTACTCTGCTAGAGAGATCCACTGCTATCTCTCACATTTACCAACAGTTACAGGTTCAACTGCAGTTGTTAGGCTCAATCCCAGTTTGTACTTTTTCAAATTTAAGATCCTTTAGCCTTATTTCCATTTCAGTTTGAGGTCACATTCCTTCTGAATGCTGGCATCCATTCACCATCCTACAGAATGCTTAATTTTTCAGGATTAAGCATCATCTATCCTGCTTCCACATTACCCTGAGACCAAGGGCCTATATGCACAGGGCAATCCCATGGTATCCCACCTGCTGTTCTGGTATGTTCCTGCCCCAGGTGGCACAGCGATAGGTGGGTATTCACATGCCTGCCCACTGCCGCACATCCCTTACCTGCTGCTGCAACCGTGTTTCCTCTGAATCCCTTCTCCATTTGAATAAGGGCAGAAGCAGGGTGCCTGGCCTTACCTACAGGGCCAGGTGCCCCTTTCCAACATCACAGGCCATGATTGGGACTTCAGAAGGAACATGGCAACAGCAGCTGGTAAGGGACACACAGTTGTGTGGTCTCCTAGTTGTCCAAAAGAAGTTTCCAGAAAACTCCATGGCAAACAGTCAGTTAAAAAATATTGTGCTAAGTGCTTTGGGCCTGGGATTGGGTTGGAACTACCAGATTGGCATCCAGTCTGGCTGATCCCAGCTTGGAGCTATTGCCTATGTCATATGTTCAGGACACTAGAATGGGGGACATGGGCCTTCTGGTCTGTGCATTCAGCCCCCAAGATTCTGGTGAATATTGATGAAGCAAAAAGAAGGCATAATGACACAGCATCACCATTGTTTGCCACTGCAGCTCAGAGGATGTGATGTGATTATTGCAGAACATGCAATAAAGTCCTAGAGGCTTTGTTGTGTGAACAATGAAAATATTGAATTGCTTGTGTAAGTGGTTTAACTAAATAGGATCCTGACCTGTTTTTTCTCCCCACCTAAAGTCATCAAAAAAATGTGTATGTCTTTCTCTTAATATCTATATTTTAGTATGTACTAAAAATGACAGCCTTGAAACTATTTTTTAAAAAGTAATTCAGGAGATTATCACAGCACTAACAAAACCGGCTCACCTGAACTGGCTTAAAATTTAAAATGGGTGGCATCCTGATCTTATCACAAGGATTTAGCCACTGAAATTGCCGCCTGGGTCCATATCCGCTTGCAGGGGCACTCAGCACACCTCTTTTCGAAGCCAGGAGTTTTCTGGCTTAAGGAAATGGCTGACAGAGAGGCCCTGGGAGTGGTGATGGACCTAGGATGGACCCAGGCAGCAATTTCAGCAGCTAAAGCCTTGTGATAAGATTAGAATGCTGCTAGTTTTAAATTTTAAGCCTGCTCAGGTAAACCAGTTTTATTAACACTGCAATAATCTCCTCATTTTGTGCACATTTTCTCTTAATATACACATTGTGTGCATTAAGAACATATTTTCTGATTTGTGAAATGCATCACAAAATTGAAAGGAATCATGAAGATTATTATATAACGGTGTGTTTTGTGTGTATGTTCTATACCAGCCAATTTGGTAAATTGCCATTAAAATGCAAAGGGACATATTTCCTCACACAAACCAAATATATTGGTACAAGTACATTAATAATTTTAAAGCAGCAATTTTGATCTAAACAGTAGAAGACAAAAATGCAAAGGAGGA
The DNA here is from genome assembly GCA_020142125.1 of Phrynosoma platyrhinos. Taxonomy (NCBI): domain Eukaryota; kingdom Metazoa; phylum Chordata; class Lepidosauria; order Squamata; family Phrynosomatidae; genus Phrynosoma; species Phrynosoma platyrhinos. The sequence continues at coordinate 95,381,113 of CM034710.1, read as the reverse complement.
GAAACATTAATGTATCAATAGCCAAATATGTAAGGTTTTTAATTCATTTCATTAAAGTGGTGTTAATCTAGGATTATGTGTAGCTATAAACAGTTACAATGCTCACCAAATTTTATTGCTCAAAGAATAAATATAAGCAGGTACTGAGGAGGTGTAATCTTTTATATGTGTATAGAATACTGAAATAAAGTATGAGCATGATAATATAGGGATGTAGTTTGTCACTATTTTTTCTGTCAAAGAAAGCTATGAATAATTTTAAAAATTCTTCCCATTGCAGAAAACATATTTCTGCATATACTACTACTACTAGTAGTAATAATAATAAATAATAATAATATTTAACTGTTTTCTGTGCAAAACACCCATGTTTATATAGCTGGACACCAATTACATCATCTGCAGGGATCTCTGGAGGATCTCCAGATATCCCTGTAGATACCTGTCACTCTGTATCCTAATACAGAAAAATAGCCAGATGCATGTCTGCTGCTTCCTCTCTGTCTCCAGGAAATAGGTAGGTCTGAAGGATATCAACAGAGAAAATATGAGTTGGACAGCATCCACATTGCAGAAATAATTCAGTTTGATACCACTTTAACTGCTATGGCTCAATGCTATGGAATTCTGGGAATTGTAGTCAGACAGCGCTGGTTCCACAAAAAACTACAGTTCTCAGAATTTCACATCATTGAGCCATGGCAGTTAGTGTTGTCAAACTGGATTATTTTTGCAGTGTGGATGCAGCCTTGGTGAGGTTGGAAAGGAGAGTATTGTGGCTACATCTTATAGCTATGTGTTGTGATACAGATAGCAACTTTTACTTTCATAATTTTGTTAATTAACATGATATGATCAATTTGAACAGAGTGCTAACCTATAGTACATGGCATGCAAACAACAGTTATGTGATTAATTAATTCAAAGAATGTTGGCACCTGGGTCTCTTAAATCTCTTCAAGTTCTCTGATGCCAGGATCTAGACAGTCTAGTCTCTCTGTCATATCAGAACAGCTAAGCCCAAGACATCTAAAGGGTCATGACATCTGTGCATGTTCATGTTTACCCTGATACCAATGTCAGTTGCATCAAGAGAGTCATGTAGGTCAGAGGTTGCAAAGAATGTTTCAAGAATACAAAAGTCACATGAAGCTAAGGGGGAGAATTGTTGCATGGTAAGCATTTTTCCTTGTTTTGTTTCATTCTAAAGTTTCATAACCAAAATTTCATGACAGGTACCAATAAGGAGGTTTTTGACTATGGACATCTCAGAGTGTGGGTAATCTGCATATGCAAGTGAATATGCGTATCTTCCCTGCAGCTTCCAAAGCAATGCATGAATCCATTCTGTATAAGGGTGCATGCTAAGTATAACTGAGAATGTGCACTATCTGAGTTTTCTAAAATGGATATCACCAATTCTGTACCTTCAAGAATGAATGCAGTATTTATTGGATTGAAGTTGCATAAAGAAATCTTTAAGGACTTCAGGGCTTCTGATGTCTTCTGTAGAAGAAAAGAATGTGTTCAAAGGCCTACGCACCTATGAAAATGTAGAAAAAAGCATATAGACACTGGATATTTCACACCTGGGAAACACTGATAGATTGGTGTGACTATTATATAAGCCAGACAGGTGAAATTTGGCCATTGTACTTATATTTTACATTCCAGTATACAACAGTACTCTGTACATAATTTAACAGAGAAAAACAGGGTTTATGTTTTTCTGTATAACAGAGAAATGTAGTGGTTATGGAGTAGATGTGGTGCACTAGTACATTGTTAGTACACTCTATGCTATATTTAAACTGCATCAGAAAATGTATACTTTGATTATCTGATAAATAAAATGCTAACATTTTAGTTCCATTATTGACTTTTTTACCTATCCCCCCCCAAAAAAACCCTCATGTCTTACTATTTATTGTTCCACTATAATGTTTAGAAAGCAGAAAATTATACTTCTGTCAGAAGTCTTTATAGGTGTTTTCCCCCGCTGAGTGGAGAGGTATATTTTACATGTACTGTTCATCTCACACACTCTCTCATCTTATATGTTTTGCATAGAAAAAAAGTACTCGGACGATAAGAGAAGAAGTCATCATTTATTTCTTGAGACACACTTGTTTTTCATTTCCCTCTTATCTTTTACTCATGTTTGATATTTCTAGCTCTTATCTGCTGGGTTCTTGGAGCTGCATGAATTACTAATATAGTGACTCCAAATATTTCACTACTATTTTTCACTGCTGTCTTTTTATTATCAGATATAAGGCTAGCATGCAGGAAGGCAGGCAAAATGTAATATGGATTAAAGATACCTCTCCCTCCCCTGCAACCAGGTGGTATCCTTTCTTTTTTATTTCTTTAGAGATTGCATAAGCAAATGAAAATCAGAAGTATTCCCTCCCTCCCATTCTATTCATTTCAGTGAAAACTGAAGGTATCCAGTCAAAGTCATAGCTACATTAGCAACATAATAAAACCACAATGTAATAAAACCAACAGTAATGGTGTTCAACATCTAGAAAGCACTGGAATATGTTTCTAAAACCAATTGGGTGGTAGTGGGGAGAGGTTTTCCCTAGGGATATAAATCTCCCTCTCTCTTTTTTTAAACTCCACAGAAAAACTGAAACATTTGAAAGTTTTCTCCCTGTTAGGTAGGATTTTGAGAATTTTTCCTGCATTCTTTTAGTAATAAAGTGATTTTTGTGTGTGTGAACAACACGATGTTTGTGTGTCAAAAATAATGTTTTTAAATATTTTTTAAAATAATTCATAGTATGTTCACAAGGAAGCCCAAAATGCAAAATTGATGGACTTTTCTGCAGAAGGCATTCCACATTTATTTTTATTTATTCCACAACAAGGACCCACCATTAAGAAAGATTCATTTCCAGAACTTGAGTTACAATGTGACCATTATGGCTGGAAGGCCCTAACAACTGTAGTCAAAACAAAATAAAACAAAACACCAAAAGTTTTGCCAATTCTCCTGGCTCCCTCTCCTAAATCTTAAAGTCAGTCCTATGATTTACAGTTAAAGCATAGGTGATTTTGAACTAAACTGGCATCCAAATCATTGACATTCCAACTGTCTAAGTAGCAAGGTTGATGGACCACTGTCTTTGGGGGAATAGTAGTAAAGAACCATGACTTTTCTGGAGGTTTTTCCTTTTCAGAGAAGGTTCTTAACTTGCTAGCTATGCAAAGGAAACTATCAGGTATTCTCATTAGAACTGCTCAGTCTTTGATCAAGCTAGTATTAGGATGATCAACTCACATGTTGAATCAAATGCTAGTCAAAAAATAGCTGCCTCTCCTTTGGCATAGCACATAAATTGTGGAAATTATGTATAGGCTAGATATAGGCTCAGAAGGATAAGTATTTAATAAATGTGAAATCTATCAAAGTGATAAATCAAGAAACTTTCCCAAAGCTAGATTTCCTCTTTGATCTGCAAACACAAAGCCAAAATGAGAACATTAGGAATGATGGCTTTCAGGTAAATTGCTTCTCTGATAGTCAGTCAGTTTCTATGGGTAGACTCAGCAAGGAGAAATGTATAATAAATGGTAGGAGGAAATGCTCTCTCTCTTTTCTTTAAAAGATTGTTGTCACTTACCTTTGCAACTGCTAATTTAGCTGGTCCACTATAGAAAGCTTGATATAGTAGGAGGCTGTTTTAGACAGGGGCTGCATTCACGTTGCACAAATAATTCAGTTTGACACCACTTATGAGGTTCACCCCCAATGAACCTGAATGTAGCCACCATAGCTCCCAAGCAAGAGGGTCACATCAGAAGTTTAGGAGTTGCAAAAGGGCTGATTCACTTACACACATCTCAGGAAGACAAGGCAATTCAATCAAGGAATTATAAACTAATTTCCAGGTGCAATGTTTGTTCCTGTTTCTCACTCCTGTGGATTTCCCAAAGTAGGAATCTGTTCATTCTAGGTGATTACCTCATACAATTTGGACTATTGGCCACAGAGCCCTGGTTCTTTGCCTCAGGTGGGATTCCCTTACAAAAAACCCAAGTTTCCTTTGCTCACTGAGCTAGTTGGTTCACAGGCAAACATTCTGTCACTCTGAACCCGGCTAGACCCAGCTTCCCACTGCCATTCTGAGGGCTCAGGAACAGCCAAGTCCCACACGCCAGCTATCAAACCACATCTACTGGAGCAATCTCGCTACTGGTAACTATAACCACTAGTGAAGTTTGATTTCTATCTTAACCTCATTCCTTTCATTCTTAGTCCCTTGTGTGCATGTGTGTGAGAATGTGAATTCTGTGTATGTGTGTGTTTAATTTCTTTAATAAAACATAGTTAATAGAAATTCTGCCTCTGCAGTTCTTTGCCTCCCCACCTCCATAAACAGTGAGACGGTATCCCAGGCTGCTTGTAACTCAGCCATAAATTGAGCTAAATATAAATTCGATAGACTTCATAGTTACAACTATCAGCTAAGGCCCAACAGACAGGCCAAAAGAAGCAGCTTCTGGCCACTTTTGGAGACATGGCATTCAAATGATGCACATCTCCAATGCAGCACAAAGTTGCTCTGTTCCTTTGGACCAGAGCAAAAAGGACCTGGATAATCTGGCTCTTGGTGGCACAGGTTTGAGCCAGTGGCTATGGTTCATTTTAGGAACAGGCTGTGTGGTTGGTGTGGTCCCAAGCCGGTTTTGGCTGGAGCAGACTTGAGCCATTCTTTCCCATCTATAGAAAACGATGAGAGATCATGGGAGCTACAGACCAAAAGATATCTGGAGGATTATTGTTGCCCATTCTTTTTTTATACAATGAAAATGGGGATTATTGAGTCAATTAATGTGGATTTATGTAGATGTGTAGAAGAGAAGAGGTTTTCACAGTTTCCAGTAACTATTTGCCAATATTTATATATTCTCTGGGAAAGTGGCCAAGAATGCTGATAGCCAAAGTCCAAACAAAATACAAAGGGAACTGTTCACAGAGCTTTGTGCAGTTTAAAGCAAAGAAGATACAAAGCAAAGTCCAATGTGCAAACCATAGAGTAATTGAGCAGTCCAAAATCAAGGCCTTCCAGCAGTCCAAAATCAAGGACATCCAGCAAAGCAAGATGATCAGGCAGTTCAAGGTCAGAGGTTCCAGAGAGTGAAGATGGCTAGGCAGTCTGACAGTCAAAGGTCCAGGCTAAGAAGACATGGAAGGTCAGGATCAAGTGTGCTTACACCAGCAAACTCAGATAACCTCTGACAACTGGTCTGGCAT
>CM034710.1:95226697-95254363 GCA_020142125.1 Phrynosoma platyrhinos | reverse complement strand
CATAATTATCAATAAAATTTTCAAAATATCAAATTTTCTTAGTTTCAGTAGTTTCACTCTTCAATGATATCAATCTGAAAAAACAACAACAGCAAACCAGAGTGTTCTTTTACTCATATCTTTTCTTAAATTAGTAGCTCTTATCTACTCTATTAGTTTCAAACTTATAGCCCAATTACCACATTTATGTTCTAGGAAGGTAAAGGCTTTTTTCCAATCATTAACATTTTTCGTCCCTTAAATTCCTTGTCGTCTTATCTAAGTCCAGGACCTCATAAAGTTTGAAAAACCATTCCTCTATACTTGGTGGTTTTTTTTAATTTTTCCAACTTTTAGCAAACACCATTCTTGCCGATGAAATCATGTAAAATAGAATGTAACCATATTTCTTTTCTAATTGCTTATCTAACACATTTAACAGAAATATTTCCGGTTCGGGTGATATTTTTATTTCCAAAATTCTATTGATCATGAGACAAATGTTCTTCCAGAATTTTTTAGCCTCTTTACATCTCCACCAGATCTGGAAGAGAGTTCCCCTTTTTTAATAACATTTCCAGCATTTATTGCTAATTTTATTTTGCTAATTTTATCTGGGGTCAAATACCATCTGTAACTGATTTTATTAAAAAATTTCCTTTATGTCTTGGCACAGTGTATAGTTTAATATTTTAGACCATGTTGTCTCCCATTGCTTCAATTCCAGTGGTTTACCTATATTCTGTGCCCAGACCACCATGTTTTCTTTTACGAGTTCATCTTCCATATATACTTTTAATAGGTATTTGTATACTTTTGAAATTGTTGCACCATTTTTTGAGACAAGTATTTCTTTTAATTCCATTTTTTTAAAATTCTATTCCAAAATATTTTGTCTTTTCAAAATCATTCTTTCAATTGGAAATATGTATACCAGTTGTTCACTTTACCTTTGCTTTTTAGTTCATATAATAATTTCAATTCTAAAGTTTCTTGTTGTTGTTTTATTATATCTTCATATTTCATCCAATTCTCTTTATCATATAAGCTATGTTTTTAAAAAAGCCTCATGTAGGGATGCCCATGAATAAATTTTTGAGCTAATTAATTTCTTGTATCTGTTCTAGACCATAAACAGCAATTTTCTTATGATATGATTATTAAAATCTCTGTTTGCTTTAATTTTGTCATAAAACAGATATGTGTGCCATCCAAATCTCAGATTCATACTTTCTAATTTCAATAAGTCTTTGTTTTCTAAGTCAAACCAATCTTTTAACCAAATTAAACAACATGCTTTGTAATATAATCTTAGATTTGGTAGGGCTAGTCCTCTTCTATCTTTTGTATCTTGTAAATACTTCAATCTGATTCTAGGCTTTTTTCCTTCCCAGATAAACTTATTTATGTCTTTTTGCCATTCATTAAATATAGATACACTGAATTATAGGGATAGTTTGAAACAAGAATAATATTCTTTGTAAGGCTGACATTTTTATTGCAGCAATTTTTTCCAGTAAAGAAAGTTTGATTTCCTTCCATCTTTTAAATTCATTTTTTATTTTTTCCCAACATTTTTTATAATAATTATTAAATAGGTCTATGTTTTTGGGGGTCAATACTATGCCCAGATATTTGATTTTTTTTGCTTAAATGAAAGCCCATTAATTCTTTTAATAATTCTTCTTCTTGTCTATCTAATATTCTTTCTCATGATTGTGGTTTTAGAGTTGTTAATTCTTAGACCTGGATAATTCATTTAACAAATTTGTAATATCATTATTTGGATCACTTAAAGATATCATAAGGTTATCTGCAAAGGCACAAACTTTATGTTCCACACCTTTTACTTTAAGCCCCTTTATGTTTTTATTTTCTCTTATGTTTTTGAGCAAAAACTCAAAGGTCAAAATAAACAACAATGGGGACAAGGGGCATCCTTGTCAGGTTCCCTTTTGCACCTCTATCGTTGCTGTTCTTCCCCCATTAATTATTATTCTTGCTTTTTGTCTAAAGTATATAGCTTTTATCCAATCTAAATTTTTTTGTCCTACTTACATTTTTTCAGGATTTTAAACATCAATTCCCAAGGGGCATTGTCAAAAGTTTTCTCTATGTCTATGAAAATAGAGCTAATTTCTTATCGTTGTACACCTCATGATGTTCAATCAGGTTAATGACATGTCTTATATTATCTCTTAGTTGTCTTTTGGGTAAGGAGTATATTCTAAATACCTTTCAGACTTATGCCTTTTTGTAACAGCCCAAAATCATCTGACTAATGAGTCCGCTCTCTGGCTGCTATATGCTATATATAAAACAAACAACAGCCTATGTGTTTGTGAACATGAGGTCCATACTGCTTGCACATAAATATTATGTCTACAGAGGAAATCATTCTTATTTTAAGAAGCCCAGTACTGCCTCAAAAAAGTACTTACATATGATTTAAAAATACTAGATTAAAGTGATTTAAATGATCCTCTGACTATGATATTATCAGCTGAAATATAAATTCCAAGGTTGGAGTAGCTTCTCTTTCACTGACTAATATGTAAAAAACCTTTCCCATTTTGAGGACTGATGAACAGATGAATATATTGCAAAACAAACCCAAAATTCAAAGGAAGGAAACATCACTGTCATCTCACTCCTTAAACATATTTGTTTAGTGTTGTGTTCTTCCTTTAGTATGTCCATTGGTACATTGAGCACAGTGATGTGAAATCCATGAATTAAACCCAACATATGTTTACAAACGACTTGTTCCACTGGAAGGCAAGATGAAACTAAATACATAAGCTCTTACATTTCCATGGAAATGACATTTACTTTATGTTTGGCAATAGCTGTTTATTGGATGTTGGTATTAAATAAAAGGGAATTTGAAATGCATGGTATTTATAATTCTATATCATGTTGAAGGTTTTACAACTTGACTTTATTTGTATACTCTTCCATTTTGTTTGTGATAAATAATCAACTGTAAATTCAAATTAACTGTTAAGGTGTCATGGAAAGAATTATCCCTGTGATACAGCCATAAACCACTTACACTGTCTCACTACCATGCTCTATCAATTTCATAACATGTACAATATCTTTAAATAAGACCAGACAGATGTTAGATCCATTTGTCCATGTGAGAGGTAATACAATTATGTGGCAAGCTGTATATATTTATGATAACAGTACTTTCATGGGTATCACAGCTAGTATATGGCCCTCTCCACCACAACCACACAAAGAAAACCATTCAAACAATTTATAGGTAGTATGGGGGATGAGGCATGCCTTTTAATCTTGTACAATTCTACACATGGGATAGAGATTAAACCAATTTGGGGAACACATTTCAAAATCAATTATATTGACTGGGAGTCATGTTTTTCATGAATGCTGATGAATTTGGAGTCTGATCAAAATCTCTTTAATACTAGTTAAAATGATATCCAGTAGCAACATTAACTAAAACTGGTGGTCTTTGCTTCCTGGAGTAGCTTCAATGCATAGGAAGAAATTCTGTATCACCAAACCATTGCATTCTATATATATTCTTTGCATTATATATATATATATATATATATATATATATATATATATATGAAACCATTGTGTGTGCGCACACACACACACACACATATATTACTGGATTATGTGTAATCAAATGGTTACTGCATTTCTGAATACCTCACTTTTAATGGCTGTAGGATTCCTCACTTCCATCTGACTGAGCAAACATTATAGGATCTCAGCTATATTCAGGCCTTGGTCCCTATCACATGGGCTTCTTATCTATGCTGGATTTATTTGCAATCACCATAGGAAATTGGGGCAGAGAAGTTGTTGTCAGAGTAAATCCAAACTATTGTTGTTGTGTGTCCTCAAGTAATTTTTGACTTATGGCATCCCTAAGGCAAACCTATCATGGGGTTTTCCTGGCAAGCTTCTTCAGAGGGAGTTTGCCATTGCTATCCTCTGAGACTGAGAGAGTGTGACTTGCCCAAGTTCACTCTAGTGAGTTTACATGGCCAAGCCAGGATTCAAACTCTGGTCTTCCAGTGTATTAATCCAACCCTCAAACAACTGTACTATGTTTGCTCTCTCATGATACCACATTGAATATATCATTGAAAAATCTTACAATCAGATAATTGGTGGAAGCATGGAAAATTACATTCAAATAGCCACTTTGCTTCCTTACTTTGACATCCATGATGTGTCTGAGAGGGTACAAAATGTTACTATAGAAGGAAAGCAAAAAACAACTTCTCCCTGTGTTCTTTGTTTCTTCATCACTCTATCCTAGTTGCCCAGACTCCATGACAACAGGCTTTTGCAGCCATTTTTCTGTACCACCACCATATGTGCATGTGTGTGCGTATGTACACACACACACACATAACATACATCCATATACAAGCATATATAAGGAAAGAATGACTCAAGCATTTCATGAGTGTCCAACAGATGTGTAGATTGAAGGGTTTCTTTCCTGAGGTCTCTTGAAGGCCCCAAAGAAAGTCATTCTGCCTCTGAATAAACCAAAGGATTTTCTTCCATCAGCCTTCCCAATGCCCTTGCTTATCACCACAACATTACACTTTTAATAATAGATGGGGCCTGCTGTATATTTGCCCTTTCAAAAGATATATTTACAAGCAGCCCACACTGTGTGGTAGGTAATGACGACTTTGTATTTCCTGCTACACCACGCTGGCCGAGTGACAGGTGTAAGCAGCAGATAACAAATAGAAGAAGGCCTGCTATTGCCACTCACTAAGCTGAAGCTGACACTATTCTTGCTAGACAATTTGATGTTGCCTCCCTGTGCTCCTTCAACTTTGTAATCCCTTAATATATTTTCTGCAGCTATGCTGTGCCGTGAAGTTGCTATCATATCACTCTGTAATGGTGCAGATGGGTCCAAGAGCAGTTGTTTGAACAGTAGTACCTTGGCTCTCTCTGTCAGACACTGCTTTGATCAAAATGCAAGACTCAAAAGTTACGACTCTTGCTTCAGTTGTAAGAATATGAAAACTGTTCCTGCAGTAAGAAAAACTGGTTTTCCTCCTCCTGACTGCTTAACAGAGAAGGGCAAAGAGTTGATTGTGAGTGAAGAGACTATTTTTTCTCTTACTCATGGGTGACACAATTATTACAGCAACTGTTGTCTTTAGAAATAGTGCAGGGCAGTTTGTTTCCTAGTGCCTGGTATTATCCTCTGATACTCTCGGTTTGGATGGATTGTCCCTTCTTCAAATATCTGCTTTGTCTTGTTCATCTTTTGTACAACACTAAATGCTACCACATATTTTCCTTTAGACTGTAAGTTGGATAAAATCCAAGTAAAGAACAATGAAATAAACAGAAGGACTAAAAATAGCTAGTTCCAATAATTGAAGGAGAAACTGTTCTTCACACTTCTGCCTTATCTTCAGGAAGAGGATGGGCAACTTCTCTCTAATCTCATGGCCAAACTGGCCTCCAGAAATTGTTACCAAGAGTATATTGAGATTCTAAAGAGGTTTGTAAGCAAGATTGGATCTTTACTAGGAACAAGGGAGAAACTTGTTCCAGTGCCATTTAATATAAATTCACCTAATTTTACATTTTCAGAACTGAAACTCTTATTCTTTAAAAATTGCAAGTCACCAAATTTAATAATGGAGTGATCCTATCAAAAATGATGCACATAAGAACGTGCATACTATGGAATTGTGTGAGAAAAAATGCATATACCAATGATAATAATGTTAATGCCAAATGCTAGGAAATCTGCTTGGGAAAAAAAATTAGGTGAAATTGCAAAATTACAAACAAACAAAAAACAAACAAAAAACCAACAAAAAACCAACAAACCTGTGTTAGGAGAACTGTGTGGAGAAATGAGTAATACTATATATGAAATTTACAAAGTTCAGGCATTCTCCTTTGGTCTTTGTTTGGAGCTCTGTTCTGGGGGATTTTGAAGAATGTGAAAACATTGTCTTACTGTGATGCAGAATCATAGAGCTGGAAAGGACCACAAGAGCCATCTAATGCAACCTGCTACCATGCAGGATTACACACTCCTGAAAGATTTCCATGCAATCTTTGTTTGAAGACCTCCAAAGAAGAAGAGCTCACTGTTGAGTTCACAGTTGAACAGCTCTTATAGTAAATAAGTTTTCCATGAAGTTTAAATGGAATCTCTTGTAATTTGAATTCTTGGTTCATGTTCTAGTCTCTGCAGAAGGTTGCCCCATCTTCTAGATGACACCCCTTCAGATATTTAAATATAGCTATTACTACACTTCTCAGTCTTCTTTTCCCCAAATTAAACATACCCAGACCCCTCAGTCATTCATCCTAAGGCTTTGTTTCCAGATCATTGACCATCCTGGTTACCCTTCTCTGGACAGGTTAATGTCCTTCTTGAACTGTGGTGCCAAGAATTGGACACAATATTCCAGGTGAAGTCTGACCAAAGAAGAACAGAGTGGAATATATTTACTTTGCTGGGCTATAGCAATAGGAACAGTATTTGCATTTTTATACCACTTACTGAACTCAGCACTCTATAAGTGGTTTACAATCTGTAAGCCAATTGCCCCCAACAGGCTGGGTACTCATTTTACCGACCTACGAAAGGATAAAAGGCTGAGTCAACCTGAGTCAAATTTTGTTTGTTTTTGTTTTAACTGCTATATTCATGTTTTAACTTGAAATTAGTTTAATTCTGTTTTATGGGGAGGAGGGTTGGGATCAGGGTTGTAATTTTAACTTGTTCTTTTTAATTGATGTACGCCGCTTCGATTGCTATGCAGAGAAGCGGGATATAAATAAAATTTATTATTATTATTAACCTTGGAGCCCTGGGATCGAACTCACAATCTTGTGGCTGCAGTACCAGCATTTAACCACTGTGCTACCAGGGCTTCCTATACTCATTCATCAAACCAAAAAAGATCCAGGCAAAACTAAATGCACATGTGCACATACTTTTAAACAGGAGTGCACTTTCAAATTAAATATTACAAAAAATTGATCTGGCATTCATTACAAGATAAATGGGGCAAGCCCTTCATTTCACTTACATTCTTTGAGATGAAGTTTCTGGTGTCTGATACATTGTGTTCTGCATCACAAAGAAGAAAGCAAACCCACTGATTCCCATAGTCACCATAATCTCAGAAGGATTCTAGTTTTTACAATGGAAATCTAGGAAACATTTGTCCATGTAGCCCCAAGCATGGGCAACAACAGTTGCCAGAGCTTTCTAACTGGCATCACTGTATATAAGCAGAAGTAGAAGTTTTCTATTCAACAGCAATACCATTCATGGGCTGAAAAGAAAAAAACTCATCCAAGAATAAAAGTGAGTGGGTTTACTGTACCAATCAGGCATGCTGGCAAAGTGGACCACCTGCCAGAATAATCTCTCCTTGAGACTCACTTAAAGAACTAAATAACCAGCTTAAAGTTTTATTTAAGTGAAATGATCCAGAAAAGCAAACACCATGCAGCTTTTCAGCAGCTTCTCCTGGGAGTGACTATTTCTTGCCTGCTGCCCTTCTTTTTTGACAGAGGATGAGGGCTGTGCTCACTGCTGTCTTCAGAGGATAAGATTTCTATACCAAACAGGAAGAGAAAGAAAGACTATAAAGAATGGAAGAGTGAACCTATAGGTGGCAGAATGGCTTGTCAAAAATGTCATAAGTTACAACAAGTAATGGAAAAACATCCTTAGCCATAGTCCTTTTTTGGTTGTATGACCTGTGCCGCCCCTTTCGGGCCATCTGCATCGGCCCTTAGTTTCTTAATGCCTCTCTCACAGCTGATTTTCTCACTCCTGATTTTTCCCTCAGTTAATTTCAAGTAGCAATCATTTACTTCTAGTTAATACCATGATCTGGATGTGGCTGAGTTCAAGCAGAATTGCTATTGTTGATTATTATTTTTATTTTAAAAATAAATGTTATCTCATATTCTAGAAAACCATAGAAGAGGTTAATATATTAGAAATAAAGATCTTGTTTAGAAAAACAAATGGTCTACTAAAAAGAAAGGTACATTTTTGAGTATGGATTCTGCGTGCTTCCACTTTCAAAATTGTAAGTAATTCGATACCACCATGTTTAGGTATGTGGGAACCATTTTATTCTTTGGAATGTGTGTCTCCATCCCTGTAAAGATAGGAGAGCTGCTTTCCCAAATCAATTCTGCAATTAAAATAATGTTTCCTTGATTCTTTTTAGTCCTTCTTCTCTCTCTTAGGATTAAAAAAAACCCAACATCTGTTAAAATTACACATTCTGGCTGATAAGACAACATCATTGCAATATGTAGCATGCTCACTCAAAAAATAAACTCTCCTTATGGCAACAGTAGACCCGCAATATAACAAGCCAATTAAAATCTAGTGCTTTGGTCTATTTAGAAAACTTTTTTTAAAAAAAAAAACCCTAAAAATGAGAGGTCAGGCAATTAGCTGTAACAAGGCTCTTTTAGCACCAGTTCATATAAAAATAATGGCAGAGTGTCAATTGTATTCAGAATCACAACATATAAAATAGCTTTTTTCTAGCAGTTTTCAGTTTTCCAGTTTGGAATTGGAACTGGAACTTCAATCATCTATTCATAATGTGAAGCTCACAGTCTTTTGACAGAAAAGCCAAGCAACTTCTCTTCCATCAAGTAAAATGTTAGTTATACTGTTTATCTGTTATCTAATAACAGTGATTCTCTAGGAAACACATAAAAGTGATAACAACAGTTTTAAATTCACAGTCAATGTAAGTCATACTAACAAAACTAACAAAATGAATTTCAACACAGAGAAATGTAAGGTACTACACTTAAGGGGGGGGATGAAGTACATAGATATAGGATGGGGGACACCTGGCTTAACAAAACTACATGTGAAAGGGATCTAAGAGTCCTAGCAGACCACAAGTTGAACGAGTCAATAGTATGATGCTGCAGCTAAAAAGGGCAATGGGATTCTAAGCTGCACCAATAGAGGTATAGAGTTTAGATCGAGGGAAGTAATAGTACCACTCTATTCTGCTTTGGTCAGGCCTCACCTGGAATAATGTGTTCAGTTCTGGGCACCACAATTCAAAAAGATGTTGACAAGCTGAAGCGTATCCAGAGGAGGGCAACCAAAATGGTGAAGAGTCTGGAAAGCATGCCCTATGAGGAGAGACTGAGGAAGCTGGGTATGTTTAGCCTGGAGTAGAGAAGATTAAGGGGTGAAACAGACCTGAAGGCTTGCCACCACCAGATCAGGGCCACAGAAACCACACGCTACAGCCCCAACCCACCATTTTCCTGGTACAAAAAGAAGCAGCAAAATGCTGCTCCTTTTTGCTCCAGGAAAAAGGCACCTTTGCTGCTGCGGTGGCAATTTTTCTGTGTTTCAGCAGTATGTGACAACACCACCGCCATGTGGTCACTTGGGGGGCTTCACAGCAGCCTCACTGTGACTTGGGGGCATGCATTGTGGGTACACTATGCTCCCAAGCTGCCAGGACACTGGATCTTTTTGTTGGTCTCTTCAGCAAAGCAAAGGCTCTCTCACGAAATCTTGGCAAACAATGATAACAACAACCCATAATGGGTTCATCCTAGGATCTCTATAAGTCAGAAATTACTTGAAGACACACAACAACAACAACAACAAGTGGGGCCACCTTCAGCAGGCATTGCTATGCCTTGTCCCATTTGGCTGTGCCATGGTATATATTCCAAAGACTGAAAGCAAAATTGTGTCTCTTCACCAACATGCAGGGCTATCTGGGAAGTGCCATTATGTAGTCCGTGTGTGTGTGTGTGGGAGGATATTAATTTTGTATCCAAAATGTCAAAATCAATAGAACTTGACCAACAGATTTCTGTCAACCTACGTCAGCTGAGGAACTGGCTTGAGAACTGTTGTCGCCTAAAGGGAAAATTGATGATATATACCCAAAGCTGTGTGGTGAACCAAGAACCAAATCATATCTTTCTGACAACAGTGATATTTAGGTTGTAATCAGCTTTCCTGCAGCTGCTGTATTTCTCTGCTCCACAGAGTTCTCCTAAAGATACTCCACTCACTTCTTCCAGAGCAAAGACAGATGCTTGAACTGATCAGATGGCTTGGAAGGTGTGAGGGGAAAGGGAGATTTTTTTTGTTGTTCCAAATATAGAGTAAACAGAGGGCTTGCTCCCTTATGGTTTTGTGAGAGCAGTGGTTTTTTGGCACACTATGGGAAATATTTTTCATTACCATACTACCTCTTGAAGTGACAGGAAAACCAGAACCCCGATTTTCACAAAACAGTGAAACATTTAGTACTATTTGGTTTTATTTATTTAAAATATTTTTAAACTGCTCTAACTTGGATACTGCTTTAACTGGCTCCATCTGACAGAATCCTGGGATTTGTAATTTATTGTGGCACCATAGCTCTCTGACAGAGAAGGCTAAATATCTTACAAAACTACAAATTCCAGGATTCCATAGCATTAAGCCATGGCAAACTGCTTTAATTCTGAAGTGCAAATGCAGGGCTAGTTATTCACAAAGGTTCTACAAGATCCCTTTGTATCAAAATTATACCTGTGCATACATTCTTTTGCTTTGGGTAAAAAGAGGAATTCAGCACCTCCATTTACTACAATGTTTTTCCCAAGTCATCTATCCATTTTCTGGCTTGGTGCCCACAGCATTGAGCCATGGGAGTTAAAGTTGTGTCAATCTGCTTTAATTCTACAGTGTAGATGCAGGGACATTTATTCCTAAAGGTTCTATAAGATCCCTTTGCATCAAAGTAATGCCTGTGCATGTGTTCTTTTGGCAGTAGTGAATGGAAGAATTAATCACTGCCATCTGCTACAATGTCTTCTCCAAGCCACCTACCCATTTTCTGGCTTGGTGCTCTATCCACAATCATTCAGTGGCTGGGGGTGACTGAAGAGGATGAGAACCAGCCAGCCATGCATTCAGTCAGCCAGTTCCATTCCTGCCAATGTCCACATGAAGAAAAAGTGTTGTCCCTGAGCCACTGGTTGTCTAGGAGTATATTATCTACTTTCTCTGGTTGGTTGTAGGAACAGAACCAGCCAGCCATCCAACTGCTCAAATCCAGAA
Organism: Phrynosoma platyrhinos; assembly: GCA_020142125.1. Lineage (NCBI taxonomy): Eukaryota > Metazoa > Chordata > Lepidosauria > Squamata > Phrynosomatidae > Phrynosoma > Phrynosoma platyrhinos. Next base: position 95,243,265 of record CM034710.1, on the reverse strand, counting down.
AACATCCAGGGGTAGCTGTAAATCCAATCAAAAATCCACCAAACAGTGATACCTTGAAAATCCCCCAGTTGCCACATGGCCAGAAGGAGGAGGTGCCAGCCTGCAAGATATGTCCCTCCATACCATATCTAAGAAAAGAATGCATACCATTTCTAAGAAGAGAAACAGCAAAATGCAGGCCTATGACTAACATCTTCATTTTTTCCCCTCCTGTTTGGTTTGTAACACCTTGCCTGATGAAGAAGCCAGTGAAGTTTCGAAAGCTTGCAACATGTATATTGTGTATTTTGGTTGGCCAGTAAAGGTTACACAGATGTTAAGTATGTGAACAGCTGAAAGCAAGGACAATTACTACTTTTTGTTAAGTTCAAACCATCAATATCAATGTCTGAGGATCCACCAGTAAAAACCTGTAGATATGTAAATAGTCCTTCCTGTGAGTTGTAAGTTATTAGCTGACAATTAGAGAGAGAGGGAGGGAGGGAGGAAGAAAGAAAGAAAGAAAGAAAGAAAGAAAGAGCAGAAGTTTTGGCAGTGCAAGATCAGCAACATCCCTGATTACTTTCAAGATACAGCTATGTTAGTCTGGGCTCATTCCCACTATGATTTACATCGATATGCTGATAGCTTTAAATGTGCCTCGTCCTCATTTGAAATGGTTTCAGATGCAACTGTGATCGTTTGGACTAGCTTTCAAGTGAGATAAATGCAAAAAAAAAAAAAATCACACTTTTCAGACACTAGTTTTTTGCTAGTCCTTTTGAAAAGAAGTGATTAGCAAGTGTGTTCAGCAAGTGGGAACGATGGACCTGAGTCGCATCAAATTGAAGGGGAGAGATAACTATGGCAGAGGGTTGGCACATCCCTCACCAGTTTTTGGGGAAATCTGCCATTTCTCCTCTCTCAGTGCCACCTTTGTGCTTTGTGGTGTGACCTATACATATACATATACATACACAGAGAGAGAAAGAGAGAAAGAGAGAGAGAGAGTATATGCATTCCACTGTATTTATAATTACTTGTAATTACTTGTGGCTCAGTGAGGCAAGTAATTGCAAAAACAATGGAGTACATATACTGTCATTTTTTTTAAAAAAAATTGCATGCATCATGAAACCCATGGCTTCAAGTATCCCAAGGGAGAGTCCTCCATGACACCCATGGATGCATGCCTCCCAGGGAAAAGTCCTCCTTGACACCCATGGATGCATGCATCCCAGGAGAGAATTCTGGCGATGGCACCCATGACTACCTCCCGCGTTTTCTTGAATATGTTGCTGGTTGTGTCACTGATGATGCATAGATGATTGACAGGCATTTTGAAGGGACACAAACTAGTGGGAACAACAATTGTGCCAAAAAAGAAGCAAATAAAGAAAAGACCTGCTTCCATGTCATAGGATGACACATTACACATTGGGAATGACACATTGACAGGAATCGATTCACTGACCGGGAGCAAAAGCAAATCACAAACTGGGTTAAATATAGGTGGGAATGAGCCCTATGTAGAGATATCTTGTAGCACCTTTGAGACTATGAGGCTATGCAGACGGGTGGCTCTGGGCCACCCCTACTAGCAGTGGATCGGGGCTGTGGCAACCCCATGCCATGGCACCAATCCTTCCTTTTGACACCCCTAAAAAAGCCTAAGAGCCAGCACTGTGGCTCTTCCATGTCCTTTCGGTGCAGTGTGTCTGCATGCTGTGCCAGGAGGGCATCCTGACGCCACACCCCATCAGAATGGTTTCAGGCTAGGGTTGGGGTGGCCAGCATGCGGCTGCCCTGCCCCAACTCCAGCCCCAGGCCGGCCCTTTAGGCCAGTCTGCAACATCCCTAATTGAAAGAAGTTGGCAGCATGAGCTGTTATAGACTTCAGTCTACTTTATCAGATGCTTTTAAACCTTGCTTGCTGACAGTTTTATACAGTTGACAACTATTTATCAATCATCTTGCATATACTCAGATTAGCTGGTTGCACAGATTTATGTCTATAAAGATATAGCAATATGTATACTAAACATTTGATGAAGCAAGCTAACTCTTGCAATATGAAGCATTTTTGATTGTAGTAACCTGCAAAGGTAACATATTTCTACATGTCATCATGCATTCTCAGTAATTTTTCATTTTTATCTTCATAAGTTTACTATTTCACAAAATTTCATAAATGGTTTTATTTCTCAAAATGGAGGAACATACTCACTGAATATCTGTGAGTCATACTTGGCAAATGCTTTAGAGACAGTAAAAAAAAGGCAAAGGGGATTTTGGCAAGTTATTCAGGGAAAGGGTAACAATTGAGAAATACAGAGGCAAGGAGTTACCAGGAAAACTGCAGGGGTAAAGTCTTCCCTTTCTCTAGTTAATTCTTGTTTTACCACCACTGCAGACAGGAACGGCTTTCCTATCAGTACTCTACTGACTGCCATATTTTTTCCCAGCATCTGACATGGAGCAATGCCATAGGGACTCTGGAAAAACACTACCTTAAAATTCCACCTAAACATTAGAAAGAACTTCCTGATGGTAAGAGGGGATCAATAGTCTAATATATTGCCTTGAAGGATAACAGACTCTCCTTCTTTGAAGGTCTTTAAACAGAATTTGGCTGGATAGCTTTTGTAAATACTTTAGCTGTGTATTTCTGTATGGCAGGGGATTGAACAAGATAGCTCTTGAGGATCTTTTCCAACTCTGTGGACTTTGTCACACCGGGGGGGGGGGGGGGGGGGGGGATTGGAAGTATAAACGGTGATTACCCTGTGATTAACCCGCAGTTGCGCAAATGGCTTTCACACACAAAGTGCTGTTATCCCATGCAGAATCCATGATTAACACACACTTATGCACAAATGTGTGAAGGGCTTTCACATGATGAAATAAAACATGATTAAAGTGCCATTATCCCATGAAGAACCAAGCAAAAAACAACAGTAACTCATTCACCCATGACTGACTTTTTATTATTTCTTGCCTGGCTATTCCCTGGTTCTTCACAAAACAATAGCACTTGCCTTAATGTTGTTTTAAGCATGTTTTAATGTCAACTGTGTGATTTTCATGGGTTAATCATTGTTTAAACTCCCAGGTTTTTCCAAATGATAAACTCCTATGATTCTTTAATTCTATGGTGTAGTATTTTTCCAATTATATCATTGAAGGTGGAGAGAAGTGGACATTGTGTTGTCAGTAAGAAGGATGCTATATACAAGGTTTTGTGTTCAAATGAAATTACTATCATTAGCTTTACTAGTAAGCTCCACTTCACCTTAGACATTCCTTGGTTTTCTCCCCCTTCTCCTCCTTGGTTTCACTCCATCCCAGAAAACTAAAGAACAAAGTTTGGAAATGTTACTTTGATTCTACTAGTGGAGAATTCTGGAAGCTGCAATCCACAAAAGTAAGTTTTCCAAATTCCACTAAACATAATGAAATGCAAACTCCCACACCCATCTGTGACCAAGGATATCATTGGTATTAGTAGGCTATTTAGGTCCAAAACACACTGCAGAAATAATCCAGTTTAGAACACTTTAACTGCTCTGGCTCAATGTTAGGGAATTTTGGGTAGTAGTTTTGGAAATAAACAGAGTTGGAACACATTTAGCCTTCTCTATTAGCAAGCTCTGGTGCCACAAAAAGCTGCAATTCCCAGGATTCCCTAGCACTGAGCCAGGGCAGATAAAATGGTTTGTTTCTAGATCTTAAAACTGGATTATTTATGTGATGTATTTTGATCTAAGATTTGGAAATTCTGTTCAGCTCAAAAATCCATCTCCTCGGGAAGGAAATATTTGGATATCTTGGATGTTATGGTGTTTTTGAGGACCAAGGTAGAGCATTATGGGATCCAGTATTGACTGAAAAAGCATTTCATTACAGAGCACTGCACTATTTATCATTTATCAATATGTGATGGTTTTCAATTCAGTATTTTCTATTAATTATTCAAGGCAATTCTCTATCACACCCTCAAAGAGCCACATGCAACACTATCTAAAGTCTGTGTTCTGTCCAAAATGGAAATGGATTGGGGTTTGGACAGTGTTAGACCTACACAATGGTCTCTAAGAATCATGACATATATAATGAATATACAATTTTAACTTAAATTGGATAGCTGGTTAATCCAAATGATTTCTGACTGTGATCAGGAAGAATTTAGCCATTTACCATAAATTTGTTATCTCATCTCCTCTTATTTGCCCCTCCAGTGGGTGTTAATATTTGCAAGAACCAGATATATATTTCCTTAGAAGAAAACCAAACCTGAATGAACAATGAAATTCAAAGATTTAAAGACTTTAGGGGCAAAGCTCTAGCAAATATCACAAAACCTACTGAAATTTGGAACACTGGCAAGTTCAGTGCTCTTTTACAGGAGTCATCCTTTTGGGATCTTTGAGCTCATTCCAACCTTTATTACCCAGCATCCAATGTCTGATCTTCAAGAAGGAGCTGTTGATTTCACCCTTCAAGCCTGACAATCCTATGCTAAAGCCAATTTAAATGCTCTATGAATTTTGTGATTCACTTTGGGAGGATTTAAATGCTGCAGACATAAAATGATCTCTATGCAGTTTGAATAGTACTTTGGTTGCTATAAAATAAAGCAACCTTTAAAAAATATTGAACCGTTTTGGAACATAAACAGGTTATGGACTTTCTGTGCAGGGTATTAAATATTCTCAGTCCCACTGGTCTTGTTCTTTCTGAAAACTGGCTCCTGTAAATTAGACTCTTAGTGTTTAATTCAGAGCAGCACCCAGAAATGAAAAAGGGGGAGCAGGCCTATCATGAACTTAGGAAGAACTAGAAGAGCTAAGAGTGTCAGATTCTATTTCTCGTGATGTTATGCCTTTGATTTACAGTTATCCTGTCCATTTGGAGATGTGGGTTGGGAAGGGTGCTTGTTAGTCATTTTAAAATGATAAAAAGATGAAGCAGTGCATCAAAGAAGAAAGCAAACCAATAGGAGAAATATCATTCTAGATAGTAGACTGTAATGTGTAGAAAGCTGTAGATTGTAGAAAGCACAGCAGCAAATCTCCTGAAATCATTTACAGTATTTATTTATTTATTTATTTATTTATTTATTTATTTCAATCTATTTATTTATTTAAATTCTTATAGACCACTCTCTGTCTAAAGATCTCAGGACAGCTAATAATAAAACCAATCTGACTAATTTGAAACAGTGAGCAACACAGTGCAAAAAGAAAATTAAACAACAAGTTTAGAAAGACAGTTTAAAACTGATTAAATTTGTTTAAAATGATTTAAAACCATTGACATATGGAAGTTTGTCTAAAATACCTCAAAGGCTTTACTGTACTACATATTCACTTGGTACCAGAATGACACCAACGTTGGCACCAGTCAGGCCTCTAATGGAAACATGTTCCATAAGTTGGATGCCAAGCAGAGATGGCCCCAAACATTTCAAAAGTATTGCTCACATAGAATGCTTCACTGCTTAATTAATTTATCCTTAATTAAATATCAAATACTTTTAAACTGTTGATCATTGTGCTAGAAATTTCCAAGGAGACGGAGAAATCTTGCACACAGGCTTCATTTACAGATTAGCAATTATTCTGTAGGATGTTGATCATAGAGGTGGAAGTGGAAATAATAAAGTTTTATTGCATCTTAATTAACCATAGGATTGGACAGATGATCATCCAGTCCAACATCTTGCTTAATGTAGGTTATACAATGCTGGCTCCAACAACTTGATTCCTAAAGATAGCTGTCCACTTTCTATTTCATTGCTTCCAGTCAGTGGAGTCACTGGAAGCGTGTGGGGGCTATGGATTTCATCAGGTGACACCCCAGAGGAAGGGTGACACTTAGCTGGGCCCTCTTCCTCTTTGGTGCAGAAGGGCCAAATACATACCTTCCCAGCTGCTCATTTGCAAGGAAGCAGCAAAAGGACTGAATACATATCCTTCCCAGCTGTGTCATTACCGGGCTTTCTCCCTAGGGAGGAAGCACTGAGACAGTGGAGAGGAGGAGTAAACATGTAACCTTCCTGGCTTTTTCCATCACAAAGCTTTCTCCCTGAGGAAGAAGCCCTGCAAGGGAGCAGCAGAAGGAGTGAATGTGACCCTTTCTGGATGATCCACCCTTTCTGGATGATACCCTAGCTCAGGGGTAGGCAACCTTTCCCCTTTAAGGGCCGAGGGACTTCAGCTCACAGAATCCCAGGAGCTATTGGCCAACATGGGACTACTGGCCAACATGACTGAGGCTTCTGGGAGCTGAAGTCCCTCGGCCCTTAAAGGGGAAAGGTTGCTTACCCCTGCCCTAGCTAGTAAAGTCACTACCTCCACTGAAGAAGAGTCTTCCCCTTTCTTGAGACTGCCTTTTCCACAGCTGAACAGGTATTCCTATTTTGAATTTTCTCTCAATGTTTAGCCCCATTCCATTTCCCTGTTATTTCTTCTCATTAGTTCTAGTCTCTTGAGCAACAGAGAATGTCTGTCCCATCTTCTACATGTCACACCTTCAAATATTTGAAGACAGCTGCTGTGGCCTTAATTTTACCTTCTCTTTCCTTCATTTTGCTTTCTTTTTGTTCTCCAGTTTAAACAATTATTTAGAGTCCATTTAATCACATCACTCATGTCCAGGAGAACCACAACACAACATCCCAAACCACTGAACTGTTCTGAGCACAATTTGGTAGCTTCATCCATCCTGACCTGTTTAAATGCTTATGCTGGAATCTCTGGTCATATCCAAGATAATGGATATTCTTGGTGAGCTTTTAAAATAACAGATATAGTACAGATTTTTTTTTAAAAAAGGAAAAGAACATTTACTAGTATCGAAGATAAGATAGCAAGCATCACTGGGTTGCCATGTTCAATGGACAAAAATATTTTGAGGAATTATATGTATTTCCCAGATATGACCTGTTTATAGCCGAGAGTTTTAACTAAACTCATAACTGCTAAACAGGGTTATTTCAAACTAAAACATGTCAGTTATTGGTCAGAATAATTTTATTGACAAAGCACTGCATTGAGACCAGGGAGAGCAGAAACAATATGCAGCTGGATATCATATTATACTACACTGAAAAAACCAATGTTAAGTATGACCCTACTGCAAAGGTGGGAAAAATATGTTGTTGAAGGTAGTTCCAAGCATTCTTTACCATGGACCATGCTGACTAAGGCTGATGGGATTTGCAATGCAGCATCATCTAAAAGACTGCCTGATGCCCCCCCCCCTTGTGTAAATGTAAAATAGCACAACATTGTGCTAGTAGACGTCCTCCCAGCCCTCCAGGACAAATTTTGAAGGTGTGTAGGAGAATTTCAAAGGGGATGGATAATTATCTCCTCCCCTTTGTGCAGATGCAGGCCTAAATACCCTAAAGGTACCAGATTCTTTCTGATCTTGGAAGCTAATCAAGTAAACCACCTCTGCCTAAGAAAATGCTATGGAATTCATGGGGCCACCATATTGTCAATTTGAAGGCACACACATGCACACAGCATGTTGCTCATAGAGGCTGTTACATCAGTGGCAGGCATTCATTGGTTCCTCTGCCGCTTCTCCTGATTTTTTAAATATATGCTCCAGTCTGAAATTCTGTCAGGCTGCTTCATTCTCATTGTAGGGTGTGAGAACTGAACAGCCTAGCTATATGTTGGACTGCAGCCATAGTATAGTAATTTTGGGCTCTACTAGTGGCAAACTAAGGGGGGGGGGTCGCAGACTGCCAGAAATAGTGCAAATTGAGTCCACTTTTAGGGTTAGGGTTAGTGCTAGGGAATCATGGGAACTGTATTTTATTGTGGCACCAGAGCTCTCTGACAGAGAAGGCTCAATGTCTCAGGAAAAAAAACCAGTTCCCATGATTCCCTAGCATTAACCCTAACCCTAAAAGTAGACTCAATTTGCACTATTTCTGGCAGTCTGCAAACACCTTAAGTTGGCAATTGTTTACATTAAACTTCATGGAAAGTTTTCATTATGTTTCTAGACTCCTAACATACAATAGTGCACTGAATTTGTTGCAGATTTATTTAGTTATTTATTTTTTAAAAAAGAAGACCCTGAAAAAGCCAAAGATCTTCAGAAAGCCAAGAAAGCATTCATATGCAGCTTGAGAAATGTGGATAAGAAAGGTCAGTGTTAAAAGTTCTTTGAATAAAGTGCTGACTGCAATATAGGCTCATAATGAAAGTTATCATGAAATTAATTAGCTAATCACCAACTATGCTTAATTAAGTGAACTTTTCAAACTATTATGGAAAGGGGATATTTTCAATTTTTTAATTAAAATATGTGTGTGTCATTACACTATTAATCATAGTGTTTGTATGACCTTCTCAGTCTGATTTATTAGATAGCCTTACGGATTCTTGATGAGATGCATTTCACATATCAGAATATTGTTAAATGAGCCTAGGATTAATCAGACTATGAGTGCAAGAATTCACATTTCATTTTCTTCTTATAGGGCTAGTGTCTGTGTATCTGTGTGTGTATGATCTTTCTGTTAAGAGAAATATAATTATGCACAGTATGTTGAGCAAATAATGCCATTATATTCTCATTTGGATATTGTTTAACAGATTTTTCTTCTGTGTTATTTCTGTGCTGAAAACTTCTCTATATTTTTCAACTATTTTCATCTAAATTTCTAGAAAAGAAAGTTATTTTGATATTTTTTGAAAGAAGATTAATTTTACTGAAATTCTAATAAGTTGGATGAATGTTGTTTTGCACTACTCTTAATTACAAAGTAGACAAGGTGCATTGTCTCCTTTCTCTGTATGTGTATGTATGTGTCCTGTCTTCAGTTGTACAGTCATTGTACATACTCTGCAGCCTCATTAGCTTCCCTCATTCATTAAAACCAGAGTAAGGGCCTTTGCAGACTGCCAGAAATAGTGCAAATCGAGTCCACTTTAACTGCCCTGGCTCAATGCTGGGGAATCATGGGAACTGTAATTTATTGTGGCACCAGAGCTCTCTGACAGAGAAGGCTCAATGTCCCAGAAAAAAACTACAGTTCCCATGATTCCCTATCACTGAGCCAGGGCAGTTAAAGTGGACTCAATTTGCACCATTTCTGGCAGTCTGCAAAGGCTTTTAGATACCATTAAGATAACTCCCTTTGTTTTGTTGTTTTTGTATTTGTTCTAGAATCAGGAAGCCAGGAAAATTTGCAGGTTGATGAAAAATATATGTAATAAAAGGAAGGAAGGGAGAAAATCATAACATCTTTATTTGCCTCACAGTGATAAAGTTGGTCAAAGGCACCTCCTAAAGAAATGTGAGTGACATTGTTGTTATGTACCTTCAAGTCATTTCTGACTTACGGCAACCCTAATGCAAACCTATCATGGGGTTATTTTGGCAAGATTTGTTCAGAGGAGGTTTGTCATTGCCTTCCTCTGAGACAGAGACCATGTGACTTGCCCAAGTGGGTTTCAAGACCAGGTGGGGAATTGAACCCTGGTCTCCAGAACTGCAGTGCAATACTCAAACCATTATGCCACACTGGCTCTGTGAGTGACATAGTACCCTGAAAATAAGACAAACACGTACACACACATATGTATATATGAAGTCTCTTTGGCCAAACTGCATGGGTCAAATAAAGTGGCTTCTGGCCACTTTCGGGGCATGGTGTTTAGATGATGCAGGCCTCCAAAGCAGCCAGAAGCTGCTCCAAGGCTGTGCTAAGGTGGCAAGAGCCAGAGCTTTTAGGAGCAGATTAAATCTGCTCTTGCAGGTGACTGGTTGGGACTGCATCAGGGGCCCACTTTGGAAGCAGGCTGTGCCAACACTGCAGTCCTGGAGCAATCAGGGCTGGAGTGGCCAGAGCTGCCACTTCTGGGTTGTGTGCTTCGGCCCTTTGACAGAGGAAGAAAACTTTAGAGAAACTGGTGGACAATGTTCTAATTTCAGTTGAATATGAACTATGCTTTGACTTTATTTATATGGTAAGCTTAGATGATACAGCTTGTACAAATCTATAATATTTAGTGATGACTTATATATAGGACCCATCGTACCTTGTTGGACTGCCATAGAAGCATGCCAGACTATGGTTCGGGAGGAAGGGAGAGGAGAGCAGAGACATGCTTCCTGCTGCTAGTACTATGCCAGTATATTCATTATAGTAATATAATAGAAACACAAGTAACTGGAGAGTGTGGAGAGGGGTTGGGGGGGAGAGAGAAAGAGCAGCTTTCCTCTGACTCAAATGAGCACACAGGTTCATGTTTTATATAAGGCCAGCACTGTGAATCACTGAGATTCATATTCCAAATTAAGGTATCGGGGACTTGAGTGAGAACGCTACACTTAGGGCAGGCGTTGGGGGCAGAGATCCAGGAGGGGAGTGCAACAGTACAGCCTACAAATTCAGCAGGGCAGGTTCATCTACCATATTTTGAATTGAAGTAATACATGTTGTCTCTTTTACACAAAAAAATTGAGACCAGAAGTTTTTGTATTTTGAATTCCCCCTCACTCTGATTTTGGAAATATTAGTGTATAAATATGAGAGATATCTTGGACATGGGATCCAAGTCTAAACATGAAGTTCATTTATGTTTCAAATATACCTTATACACATAGCCTCAAGATAATTTTATCCATAATATTTTAAATAATTTTGGAGACTAAACAAAATTTATGTATGCTGAACCATCAGAAAACAAAGGTCTCACTGGCTTTTGGATTTTGGAGTATTTGGGATTTCAGAATTCCAGATAAGGGTGACTCAACCTGTACGAGGGGGTATCATAAAGTAATAATTATCACCTGGAAGTTATTATGGCATATTGATGAAAATTTGTTAGCATCATCATTGATCCCTAAGTGTGCAATCAGCTCATTATGTCCTTTATTTTTGTTACGGGTTGTGCCAGAAGTGACTAAAGTGTAGGATAAAGAAGATTGAGGCTCACAGCATGGTAAAGCTCCTGCATTTGAAGGGTAATAGTGCCTGGCAAATTCATAATGAGCTGATGGTAGTTTATGGAAACAATTGCCCATCTTAGGACACTATTGTGAGGGGGAAAAGGAATTTCCAATCTGGTCACATGTCCCTCACATACAAGCCAAGACCTGGAAGACCATCGACGGATGATGCAGCCACAGTGAAGAAAGTAGGGTGTTTAATCCTGGAAGACAGATCACCAATGATCATGAATGAAACTGATCTCAGTTATGGTAATGTGTGAAAATTATTCATTATGAACTGCACATGTCTAAAATGCCTGCACACTTTGTTAACCCCTTTCCAGAAACAACCACAATGTGACCTTTCAAGACAGATGTTGACACTGTTGGAACAAGATGAAGAGGATTTTTCTGGTCATCTGGTAAACATGGATGAATCTTAGATCTAGATATCAGTGTGATCCAGAGACCAAACATGGAGTGGAAGCATGTCGATTCCCATCCCCCAAAAAAGGTAAACGTACAAAAGTCAGCAGGGAAGGTCATGCTCTCAGTTTTTTGGGACTGTCATGGAGTCATTCTCACAGATTACCTTGCAAAGGGACAAACCATCACTGGCACATACTACTGCAATCTTTGGACAAGTTTCGAAATGCTCTGAAAAAGAAATGCCGCAGTATGTTCTCTAGAGGCATTTGTCTCCTAGCTGACAATGCACCAGCTTACTCATCTCAAGTTGCATTTAACAAAGCAAGGGTGTGTGGTTTTGAGATTTTGCAGCTCCACCTTATTCTCTCGACCTTGCACCAAGTGACTTTTTCTTGTCCCCAGAAATGAAAGCTCCATTGCAGAGTTGCTGATTTGACAACACAAATGACATCATTCATGATGTGGAAGAGTGGTTTAAGGTGCAATCTGCAGACTTCTACAATAACAGTATTCAGAGGGTCAAGAAACACTGGGGAAAATGTGTAAACATGGATAGTGACTATATAGAGAAAAGTTAACAACTACAAATCAAAACAAACTTTCTGTCAAAAAAATTAAAAATGATAATTAAAACTGTACAATACCCCTTGTACACTTTACCATCAAAAGTGAGGATGGAACTCATGTGGCCCTCCAGTTGATTCTAAATTCACCAATGGCTTGAGTGGATGGAAGAAACAACACCTTGAGGGGCACATGTTTTCAAGCTCTAATCTAGAGAGCCTTCCTCCCAAACAGATTGTTAAATACAGAGTTTAAAACTATCTTGCTGCATCATTATCCACATAAATGTTAATGTTATGCACAATTGTATCCCTTTATTATTTACTTGCTTGTTAGATGTACATCCTTCCTGTCCTCTAGATGATGCGAATGAAGAATACTTGTCAAATGAGGTAACTTTTATATGCATTAGACTGCTCCCTGGCCTTTGTTCTTCTAAAATATTAGTGATTTGTATCTTTTTTTTTAAAAAAAAATACTATGACATTTAAATTGTCAGTAATTAGATGTTTGGGATATCGACATATCCTTTCTTATTGAAGTACAATAAACCAATAGGGATGGCCACACACACACCTTTTTAATAGTTTGAACAATTTGATTTCTCAGCTATCACACTTCATGGGAGTGCATTGTTCAGGAATAATTCTCTCCTTGACTACTGTGAAGGATTCAAAAACAGAGATGTTTTGAGGTAGGCTTTACACCTGTTGACATTTTAAGACAAGAGATCAATAAGAAAACACAGCCTTTAAAGCTGATCACAAACTAAGTGGCCCCAGGGGAGACCTACATTTTTTGCCATAGCAGTGAAGGAATCTCAGTATGAGAGTGTTTAATATTTGCCAGGGCCTATTACGAGCAGCAGTGGTGACATGACTAACAGTTCTGATAATCCAAAGTGAAGGAATATTGAGAAAGTAGCATCTGAATCTTCTCTCTAGTGCAGTTTATATATACAGGCTACTTTTGGACATTGTAAATCCAGCAAAATAAGATGAACATCTTCTTAATCTTTTATTAAATACTTTGTTACATCATCATAAAGACTTTTCAAATGGAGAAGCAATATCATGAGTGGCCTCTGCACAGAGTCTACCTCTGTCTAGCTCCTTCTCTCTCCATCATCTGGAAGCATCAGCCTTAACCAGAAACAGGGTCACTCCATTGGAGTTTTTGAAAATCCACCATTATCAAGCCATTCCCTCTCTCCATAAGATATTGACTGGTATCAGTCATTACATAAGGCTAAGTAAAGGAAGTGAAAGAAAGCAGGGTCACTCCATGCAATCCATTGAGAAACTATGTCAATCTGGTTCCCCCTGTTGCCATCAACTATCATCTTGCAGAGCCATTCCAGCTGGGAAAAAGAAAGAAAAGGAAAGCTGAGTCTTTCCATTTACTCTTTAAAAAGCCAACTCCATCAGACTCCTTTATCCATCCATCAGATGTCAGATGCCATCAGCCATTACATGGGGCTGAAGCAATGAAACTGAAGGGAAGCAAAATTTCTGCCAGCTAAATTCCTCCTTTCCATGCACTGTTTTTCATGCTAGCTGGTTGTTAAAAGATTTGTAACTAAGATCTAGTACCTGAATTTGTTCTCCTCCCACATTCCAAATCATGTTTTCCTTTTGTGTCATGCCTTTTAAACTGCAGGCCTGAGGCAGGGACTGGGAGGTGGAGTCCATGAGAACAGACTGAAAAAATCATCTAATTAAAATAAGCTTCAGGCAAAATTGGGAGAAACACAGTGCAGTTGTGGTGTAACAATCTTGTATGATAAGCTCCTTTGTCTGGATATACCATTATAATAACTACTTTAGGTGCAAATGTCTCATTCCTCTTTATTGCGATATTTAGAGCACAATGAATATGGTGTGGGTGTTGTTTCTTCTCCGTTGGGGATTCCCTAGGGATCTACAGCAGGGAAACTCCAGTTTATTTCTGATGGTTGGGGTTTCAAGAGTTCCCCAGAAAACTACAATGTCATTTTCACATAACTGGGCAATTGTGTAGTTGCACAGCCAAAGATTACAGTAGACTAGGGTTCAAATCCCAGTTCAACCATGGAGACACAATGGCAAGTCACATTCTCACAGTTTTAGATAACAGCAATTGGAAACTGCCTCTGAGCAAATGTTGCCAAGAAAACTCCATGATATGGTCACATAAGGGTTGCCATAAGTCAGAAATGACTTGAAGGCACCTAGCAACATTTAAGCAACTAGCCAGTATATCAGTATCAACTACAATAATCTGACTGTGGAACAGTCTTAAATCAGCCCAGCACACACATACACAAACACTTCAGGCAACCCCTAACAACTTACCAGACAGCAATTCTTAATGTTGCTCAGAAGTATCACATAAAGTATCACATAAAGCCTAATGAGAAGACCTGAAGCCATTCCTGCCTACAAGCAGTTTTAACTGAAAGGAACAGAGCAGTTTTATGCATAAACAAACAAGGCAAAATTTTACAGCTAAAATCTCAGTTAAGCATCTCAGTAAATCTATATAATTTATTCAAATGGCATGATCAGTTTTGTGAAAGGTATACTGTTCAAGCATTCTATCATACAAAAAGATTATGCTCTCGCTCTCTTTTAAAACAGCACTTTAGAAAAAGTTAGCATGTTTTATACATATATTGCAAATAGATTTAGGTTCCACTGTTTAGAACTTCCTATGCTTACAACTTGCTAGACATGCATGTATCATGCAGATGGAATGGAGATATATATACAACAATCTGCATGGGGGAGGGAAATGAACATATCTCCTCTAGAGACTGAATAGGCTAAACATTTTAAAATATTAATTCATAAAGATTGTTTAAAATACAGACCCTGTTTAAGGGTAAGGATGGAAGAATAATCATTTTAGATCTGTTTTTCATTTATTCAGTTATAATCCATTCTGTTCAATTTCTGCTTTATTCTGTGGGGGTGTTTTTAAAGCATGTATGAACACACAAATACACCCACCCATCTACTCATCCACATAATGTTTTCATTCAAGTGTCACAATTAGTCAGAATTCAAGAGAATTCTAGCTGATATTGGCACTGATCCATGTCGCCTTATCCCTTCCTCTTTAAGCCAGAATAGCTAAATATTTTTTTCAGGAAGAGCAGCATAGTATGATGTGAATGAAGCAGGAAGCCAGCTCTCTTCCAGAGAATTAACAATAGAACAAATCCTGGATTCTTTGTGTTGTGATAGACCCAGTGTGCTAGATTTCACAGGGTTCACATATCCTAATAAACAAATCCACAGGCTGAAGGTCTGTGGGTTTGTTTAGCCACTCCTATTACAAGATGGCTGAGAACCAGCATGGTGTAGTGGGTTGAGCATTTGACTATAATTCTGGGTACCAGGGTTCAAATCTTTACTCAGCCATAAAAACCATAGTGACCTCTGGAAAGTCACACTCTCTCAGCCTCAGAGGAAAACAAGGGCAAACCCTTCCTGAACAAACCTTGTCAAGGAAACCTTGTGATAGTTTTGCCAGAAATGACTTGAAGGCACACAAGAACAACAACATTACAAAATGGAACACCAGTATGGTGTAGTGGCTTGAGTATTGGACTAGGACACTGGAGACCAGGGCTTGAATCTCTGCTTAGTCATGGAAACCTAATGAATGATTCTGGGAAAGTTGTACTCTCAACCTCAGATGAAAGCAAGGTCAAACCCCCTCTGAACAAATTCTGCCTAGAAAGCTCCATGATAGGTTTGCTTTAGAGTTGTCATAAGTCAAAAATGACTTGAAGGCTCACAAGAACAACAACATTACAAACTGCCCATCCTCAGTAAGCCAAGGTTTCCATAGAATAATGGGCCTTGATTTTGGAACCTAGTTCAGTGATTCATTTGAGACTGATTCAGATGCAATACAACCTGATTTGGACCTGTCATGACTGAGGAGCCCCGCCTCATTCATGTGAGGACCTCTTCCAGACAGCAGAGGGTTAATGGCTGGGAGGAGGTGCATGCTAATGTGGGTCTACATCACAGTCTAATGAGTTTACATGACAGCTGATGTCATGTTCAACTGGTTAATCAGTGAAGCAGAACCGGACTTTGAGAAACCTCCTTCCAGAATTTTTAAAATAACTTTCCCACCATGCAGTTTGAGTCTTTCCTTTGTTCTGCCTTAGGCTGTGTCCTGAGATGACCCAGATGCTGGTTGGAGCTGGGCCAGAGGCCCAAACTCCCAGCTATCCAGAAACATCAAAGACTACAGAGTCCATCTGAACTTGTAAATAGGGTTAAGACCATGTATTGCTAGATAGAGCAATTAGGCCTTTTTGATATTTACTAGGTTGGATGAAATGGTTGTACTTTCTGTATTTTCTGTAACTACAGTTTCTGCCTGTGGGACAGGGAGGTCCTACATGTAAATGATATCTTTGTGCTAAAATTCCTTTAGTTAGAATAAAAACCTTCTCTAAAAGTACATGCTTCTCTTCTACACTCCTATACATGTGCCTTGACTCAGCTTGGTTATTGTTTCTTAAGTTAGCAAAGGTAGGAATGACAAATCTCTTTTACAAAGTCCTAGTGTGTTGTTGGGGATTCTGCAACTCACACATGCTGAGTCTTTTTAGGAACTTGGGGGGGAAGCAG
>CM034710.1:95199181-95225488 GCA_020142125.1 Phrynosoma platyrhinos | reverse complement strand
TCTCTGTAAACATGAACTCTTTCTCACATATTCCAGCTTGTTAACTAGGTTATGACTCTCAAGCACCTGGACTGGGATGTTGTGATTTAGGCCCTAGAAGCAGTTTTCTCATCATGGAAAAATACAGACACACATCTTTACATTTCAACATTGACTATATATCCCATCAAAAACCTAACAAGCATACACACCAGGATATGCACAATAGAAAAAAATAAGGAAAATATTAAAAAGTATTAAATGTATCAAGCTAGAATCTCCAATATTTGGAGTAGCCCTGAAAAGTTCATCTAAATACAACAAGACTCATGCCAGGCAGGCAGGAGCAGCAGACAGACTTTCGCTGTCTTGAGGAAGGAGCGCTGATTTAGCGCTCCTTCCAGGGTCGCCGCCGGTGCGCCGAGGTGCGGAGGCTGCGGCCCCGCGGCGCGCCGGCCCAGGGCGTCCTGGACGCCCTCGTCTGCTTCCCCCCTAAGATGTGCTACATTTAAAAAAACTCTGCAACTTGCATGAGAGAACTGGATATAGGGCCTTTGCAGACTGCCAAAAATAGTGCAAATTGAGTCCAAACTGCCCTGACTCTGGGGGGTTGCAGACTGCCAGAAATAGTGCAAATTGAGTCCACTTTTAAGGTTAGGGTTAGTGCTAGGGAATGATGGGAATTTTTTTCCCTGAGACATTGAGCCTTCTCTGTCAGAGTGCTCTGGTGCCACAATAAAATACAGTTCCCATGATTCGCTAGCACTAACCCTAACCTTAAAAGCAGACTCAGTTTGCACTATTTCTGGCAGTCTGCAACCCCTCTCAGTATTTTTTTCTGGGACATTGAACCTTCTCTTTCAGAGAGCTCTGGTGCCACAATAGACTACAGTTCCCATGATTCCTTAGCACTGACAGTTAAAATGGTCTCAAGCAGCATTATTTCTGGCAGTCTGGAAAGGTCCATTGTCACTCTCTACCCATAGAGACAACATGCATACTCCTTTAAGTATGGAGGCTCTTAACATAATTTAAGAGCCCCCACAGACAGAAGAAGCTCTTCTTATTGCCCTCCGCATGAAGGAAGAGACAGAACTGGCACAGCTAGAGTGTTTGCTTTTCTCATGTTTAGCTTACTTATTTCTAGAATGCCTGAACAGGGCAATGGTGGATTTGATTTGGTATGTTGTAGATAGCATTTATAAGCCATTTCACCTCTTTGTTGTGGAGGCTCTGATGCTGTCTTCAGTGCAGAAATAAGTGGGAATCACACCTACACATGCCCCAATATAGAGAGCCAAATTATATTTTTGTTTTTAATTAAAGTTTGTATAATTTAAAATATTAAATATAAGCAGTGCACTAACTGCATGCAATAACTATTTATTCAAACCCTATTTCTGTACCTTTTGTAAAACTTTATTGGAAAGCAGCTCATAAGAACTTCCATTTATTTGAGTATAATTTCAAATAACAGCCTTTAGTGATTTTTAAAACGTTAAACTAGAAATTGCCTTGTAAAATGTAACTGCTGCCTAATGCACAATAACATTTCATTTCAAGGTTTCTGTGACATTTCATGGATAATATCTGAATAAAGAATGGCTTATTAAAATAGGCCCACTCCATGATTTCTTATCCAAAAATGTATTAATTGCCTCAAATTGTTTAAAGGTATTTTGACACCATATTAATCTGTCAAAAAACAGCATATATTTAAGATAAGATTTACCACTGTTTAAAAGATAAATACACAGACAGATATAATGTACTCTGTTTATTGAAGAAAGCTTCTTGAAGGGAAACATTGCTCTACAGAGTATTGTGGATTAAAATAAATTAAATTTATTTTGTTGTCCAATCTAAGTCATATCCAAATGCCTAATGGTGATGTCAAAAATCAGTTTTGATACAGATGGTATAACTCATGAAACTGCTAACAGAACAGGAAATTTAACTAGAGAACAAACCAGCCAAACATAAGAAAAAAGCCTGAAGCAGATTTATTATAAAAAATGTATTCCTGATGAATCTAAACCTTTCCAAATCCAACATGTTGTGACATAATTCACCTCAGCTTGAACTACTGAGCTTGTTTTATATTGTAATTTTTATTACATTTTATTCATACAATAAGTTAAAATAATACAAATGCAGTAGATGAAAATATATTACAACATTTGAAGTTAATTCAAGACCGTTTGATTCTGCCAGCTTATTTTGTGTAGGTTCAAGAAAACACAAGATTCAGTACATAAATACAGAATCAAAATTATGGCGTGAAATAGCAAGTGCTGTACTAACCTCTGTGTATACAAGCTAATTCTGTGTTTAAGAGAAATCTTAGGATTAGCAAAGCCTTTTATTCTTTTCAGAATTTTTTCATCACAAAGTATCTCTCTTTTTTTACAGCAGCTTTTCGGCAGTTTACTTCCTATATCTTTGTTTCCTATATTTGTCAATTCTATTGTTGCCCTACTCTGGGCTTTTTCAATATATATATAAATAATCAATAAATAAGAATATTTCCAGAACTTTCAGAATGACAAGGTAAAGCTCAGTAGAAATCATTTGTTTTCCAAAACCTGCAGTCTTTACCCATCCTTCCTAGCCAGTATATCTATAATTTTGATCAAGGTGTCCCAAGGGCATTTGGAGGTGTGCTGAAATGCGTTGGACCTTGTCAGACCCTCAGCACTGTTGATGGATCTCCACAGCACATCCTCCAAACACAACAGTAATTCAAGAATCATTCTAGCGGGATGATGCACTGAAACAACTCCTTTTGAGTAATTACAGTGTGCTAGATCAATTAGAGTAAGAATGTTACTGAAATACCTAATTTTCCCAGTGAACTTGAAGTAAATTGGTGATGCCACCTCACCACCCCAGGAAGAGCTATACCACCTGCCTGCCTGCTTGCTGTTGCTGCTCCCTTCAGGGCCAGGCTCCAGACACCCAGCCAATTCCTGTCTAAACAGCGAGGTAGGACCACCTGTCCCCTAGCCAAGGGTATAAATCTGGGTGCCTGCTGTGGCAGGCCTACTGCTGAAGGGGGTGACACTAAAGGGGGGGGGTCATCCCTTTGGGAGGAACTGCTTCAGGAGGGAGTGAGGGTGAAGGAAGGAGTGTATGGGTTTGGATTGTAATCCACAAAACAACTGTCCTGCCAGCCTACAAGGAGGGCAATGTAGGGGAAACACTCCAGGGAGCAGACATTACAGCAGTAATAGGAAGGGGAAGATATAGTAGGGGGAGTCCGTTCTATTACTCTGGTAGAAGGGAGACACACAGGATACTGGTTACTCCCGAGCTGAACCCCCCTCCTTTTGCAAAAAGCCTGGATAGCCTTGGCAACAGGCTCCCTGGGCTGAAAATGCTGCTGCTTAATGCCAGGTTGGTGAATGGGTAAAACACCACTGATCCAGGATTTGATCCTGGACAAGCATGCTGACCTAGCTTCTATTATGGACACCTGGCTGGATGAAGCTGGGGAGGGGGTGCTAATCTCTCCCAGCTTTGTCTGCCTGTTTCTCCATACAGTAGCAGGTGAGGTCTGGGGGGCAGGGAGGCAGAATTGCGGTGGTCTATCAGGACTCCATCAGCCTTACCAGGTGCCCTGTCCCACAGTCTACTGGATATGAATGTGTTTACTTAAAGGTGAGTGGCTGGGACAGAATAGGGATTCTGTTGGTGTACCACCCACCCCACTGCACAACAGTCTCCCTTCCTGAGCTGAAAGATTTGGTCTCTGCAGTAGCATTGGAGTCCCCTCAGCTTCTGCTGGGGGACTTCAACATCCATGTGGAGACTACACTGTCATGAGCACCTCAGGACTTCATGTCTGCCATGACAACCATGGGGCTGTGCCAAGTAATATCTGGTGCCACTCACGTAGTGGCACACATTCTGGACCTGTTTTTCTGTTTGGTATAGGATGATAGTGATCTGGGAGCGGAGGAATAATGAATTTTATTTATAGCCCGCCCCTCTGCAGAGCAATCGGGGCGGGTTACAACATATTAAAACTGACAAGTTAAAACATCTCTCATCCTATAATCCCACCCTCCCGTCCCCTTAAAACAGAATTAAACTAGAAAATAATAAACCCAAACCCTAAAAGTGGACTAGAAACTAGAAAACCCAAACCCTAAAAGTGGACTCAATTTGCACTATTTCTGGCAGTCTGCAACCCCCCATGGACAACTTTCACCAGCAGGTAAAAACATTCCTATGCAGCAGGCTTTTTAAAATCATGTAAGGCTGGTTTTATGGGGGGGGGGGGGTTGTTTTAGATTATGTTTTTAACTTTTCTATGTTTTAAATTTTAACTTTTTAGTATTTTAATTAGGTTATTTTAATTGTCTTTAAATATTTTGTTTTAATGTGTTTGTGAGCCACCTTGAGTCCCTTTTTGGGAGAAAGGCAGCATAGAAATAAAATAAAATAAAAATAAAATAAAATAAATGCCATTGTGTCTCTGAGATTGTTTTTGAAACAATTTCAATTGAAAGCCCACTGAGACCACAATTCATCTTTGTAACTTTCTTAATTTCAAATGATATACAATCCTGCTATCTCTTCCTAAAAGGACTACTCTAGGGGGAAAATAGTGTATTAGCATTCCTCATATATTATTTACTTAAAAAAATAGTTTCAGGGCCAAAACCACACTAACAAGGAATCTTACAACATAAAAGTTGGAATCCTATTAAAACATTATGCTAGCATAAATAATTATCTAAAGAGCTGTGCTTTTTCAGAGATTGTGTAACTGATGTCCCTATTGTATCCAGTCAATTCATAAGCACACATAGATCCCCGTTCTCATTTTTGACTGTGTGGGTAGGGAATTAATTGATGGTTGTGTAATGGGTGAACTGAAGGATATAGTGTCCATTACACAATTGGTTGAACATCTGTGGAATCCAGTGTAACTATGCTGGTATATACATATGCTATGCTATGCTACATGTGTACTAAAAATCAGCAGTAAAGCAGCTACAAGTTAAAATATATCATAAATGCATAGCCTAGTATTAAATCAACTGAAGGTGGATACAAACAATGAGTTATTTAGAGCCCATTTAAAACCAGTGAATGAAGGAGTCTGCCATGTGAGGGAATTCTACAGTAATGGGTTCACAACAGCAAAAGTTACATCTGTTATGCATCCCACTCTGATCTCTAACTCCTAAAGCATGTATGCAGCTGAATTCTGAACCATCAGAAGCTTCCAGACCATCTTCAAAGGTCTAATCTGCACTGCAGAAACATTGCAGTTTGATACTGCTTTAAATAACATCCTGGGATTTGCATTTATGAGATATTTAGCCTTCTTTGTCAGAAAGCTCTGGTCCCAGGATTTCATAGCATTGAGCCATGGCAGTTAAAGCAGTGTCAAACTGCATTATTTCTGTAGTGCAGATTGACAACTGGATTGTGTCCCAGGGAGAGAGGCTGAAAAAGGTCTGGAAACCATGCTCTACAAGGAGCAGCTTAGGGAGCTAGGGGTTTTTAGCCTGGAGAAGAGAAGATTAAGAGGTGACAGGATACCTATGTTTGGATCTTTTTAGGCATGTCATATTGAGCGTGGAGCAAGCTTGTTTTCTGCTGTTCCAGAGATTAGGACATGGAGTAATGGATTCAAACTGCATTTAAACATTAGGAAGAACTTTCTTTAATTTTTTAAACTTTATTGTATAAAACATCAATAAACAATCTACGATCAGTAGTTCAGACTCATTATTAACATTACATACCAATTTACAGTCTTACTATCTTACAATCTTCTCATTTTACACATCCTTTTCCCTCAATTATACCTTTCTCTTCTTCTCATTTCTTCCTCCTTCTTCTCTCCCACCTCCCCTCTCTTCCTCCTTCCAATTTCTTCTTCTCTCCCTTTCTTTTTACGTCTCTCTTTCTTATACTCCATTCTTCTACTCATTTAACCCTTCTATCCAACTTTCTGACAATGACTTGTTTTACAATGAAATATGCTGCTTTGGAGTGAGGTGGAGTCTCCTTCTTTGGAGGCTTTTAAGCAGAGATCTGTTAGGAGTGCTTTGAGTATATATTCCTGCATGAAGGGAGTTGGACTGGATGGCCCTGTGGTCTCTTCCAATTCTATGATTCTATGACTCACAAACCTGAAACAACTACTAAGGAAGATCAAAGAACATAAAGAAAACAAAACATATGTTGAACATAAAGAAAACAAAAATAATGACCACAGAGAACTTACATACATTCAAACTAAACAATGAGGAAATAGAAATAGTAAAAGAGTTCTCATATCTGGGAAAACATTGATTGGAATGGGGACTGCAGCCAGGAAATCAGAAGATGATTAAGAATGGGGAGGGTGGCTATGAAACAACTAGAAAAGATCCTAAAATGCAGACATACAACTCAGCACAAAAGTCAGAATCATACAATCCATCATAGTCCCTATTACCATGTATAGATATGAGAGCTGGACAGTCAAGAAAGAAGATAAGAAAATCAATTCATTTAAGATAATGTGGTGCTGGAGAAGAGTGCTGAGGATCCCATGGACAGCCAAAAGGACAAACAAATGGGGCCTAGAGCAGATCAAGCCAGAGATGTCCCTAGAAGCCAAGATGACAAAATGTAAACTGTCATACTTTGGACACATCATGAGAAGGCATGAATCATTGGAAAAGACAATAATGTTAGAAAAGGTGGAGCGAAGTAGGAAGAGAGGAAGGCCACATGCTAGATGGATGGACTTTATTAAAGAGACCACGAGTAAGAGTTTGCAGGAGCTGGGCAGAGCATTAGAGGGCAGGGGGGAGGGGGCTGGAGATGTCTCATCCATAGGGTCACTATGGGTCGAGACGGATACGAAGGCAGTTAACAACAACAAAAATGACTTCACACACATCACATCACAGATATCTACTCTGGATATAGCTATGGTTGTGACAAGGTTTAACAAGGTAGGGAACAGCTAATGATAGGGTATAGCTAGACAAAGCTGATAAAACATACTCATAACCACCAATGTCACATAAAATGTATTGGCATCCACAAATAATTACTACAAAACCATGTCATGCTATTGAATGTAATACCATGACAAAGGTTCCCTGCAACATCAAGCATAAAGTGAAGACACACTCTTTCTGAACAATATCTTTAGAAAATCCTTCATTAATAATAATAAAAATATATATTTTTGTGCAACATTATGGTAAATATGCAAGTGTTGGATTTCTTTCCCTGCTATTTGTTTGTATTACTTGTCTTGTATATTAGTAGGTATTTGCCAACATGGTTTAGTGGTTTGAGAATTGGACTATGACTCTGGAGACTAGGTTTCTAATTCCAGTTCAGCCATATAAACCCACTGAGTGACCTTGGGCAAGTCACACTCTCCCAGCCTCAGAGGATGGCAACAGCAAACACCCTCTGAAGAAACATGCCAAGAAAACCCTATAAAAGTTTTGCCTTAGGGTTGCCATTTTGTTGTTATGAGTCTCCAAGTCATTTCTGACTTGAAAGCTCATAACAACAAAATTTGCTATTTATTATTTCAGATATTTTTGATTTGCAGTTTTAACTGGTTTCTTTTTTCATGTAGATTGTCAACAACTCTGAACTCTTGTGAGGAAAGCGCAGGGTATAAATCAATAATAGTAATTCTCCTTTGAAAGCGATAGCATGAACACATGCTTCATTTCCAAGAATATGCATTGATTACGTAAATGGCAATTGGAGAAAGAGATTTTCATCTTTGAAGCAATTTCATCACAAGCATTTTAAAGATACTATTATTTTTCTAGCACTGGATTAAAACTGCTTTGTTCTCCAGACTGACTCTCTGGCTACTGTTCTGTTTTCGTTTTGTTTTTTGCTGCTTATTTTACTGTTTATTTGCTACTGATATAGACACAAATGTGCTGTACATTAGGATGCTTGTGAAGGGTGTTCAGAAACATTAACTGGTCCAAAGAGCTACAGCCAGATTGTTAACTGGGGATGGACACAGGGAGCACACAACTTCTTTGTTGCAGCTGCTCCACTGACCGACTGACTGTTTCTGGGCACAATTCAAAGTACCGTACTCATTTTGACCTATAAAGTCCTATATAGCCCATGTCTAGGTTATCTGAAGGATTGCAGTCTACCTTATAGTCCAGGAGAGATTTTTGAAAAGATCTACTGGGAAGCCCTTCTTTCTATCCCACCACCATTACAGGTCCATCAGGAGAGGGCTTTTAGGTGGCTGCTCCCAGACTATGAAACTCCCTTCTTAGAGAGGTTAGACTGGCACGCTCTCTACTGTCTTTCTGCAAACAGGTAAAGGCCCTTCTATTTTGACAGGCCTTTGAGAACTGATTGTTTAAGCAATGTTTAGACAATGTGCTGGATTTTCTATTTTCTATTTTTGTTGTGTTGGGATTTTTTTGTTTTTGTTTATGCTTATGGTTTACGTTTTTACTAGCGTTTTTTTTATATAGATAAGTGGCTTTTTAACTGTTGTTTTTTGTAAATATTAACTATGTTTTTGAATCTGTTGTAACTCACTTTCTGTCCTACGTGAAGGAAAAGGTGGGATGATGATGATGATGATGATGATTAATATTGTTGTTCTGTTTTGTTTATTCTTACTTGTTGTTGTTAATTGCCATCAATTCAACTTTGATTCATGGTGACCCTGTGGATGAGACATCTCCAAAATCCCCCATCTACCACTGCTCTGCTTAAGTCTTGTAGATTCAGGCTCATGACCTCCCTAATTGAGTCCATCCATCTGGCATGCGGTCTTCCTCTCTTTTTCCTACCTTCAACCTTCCCTAGCATTATTGTCTTTTCCAATGAGTCATGCCTTCTCATGATGTGGCCAAAATACAACAGTTTCAATTTAGGGCCTTTACAGACTGCCAGATATAATGCAGCTTGAGTTCACTTTAACTGACCTGGCTAAGTGCTAGGGAATCATGGAAACTGTAGTTTATTGTGCATCAGCGCTCTCTGACATAGAAGGCTCAATGTCTCAGAAAAACTACTCAATCATCATGGCTTCCAGGGAGAATTCAGGTTTGATCTGCTCCAGGACCCACTTGATTGTCTTCTTGCTCTCCATAGTATTTTCTTACTAATGTTCTTGGTTTTTTAAATTTCTAATTGTTCAAAAGGTTTCATAATTTCAAATCTTGGTTTAGTCTTATAATTTTGGTCAGGGAGGGTTACATTCTTTGGAGATCTCTTGACATATAGATATCTGAGATAAATTTCTTAGACTACGGGGGGTTGCAGACTACCATAAATAGTGCAAATTGAGTCCACTTTTAGGGTTAGGGTTAGTGCTAGGGAATCATGGGAATTGTTTTTTTTTCTGATACATTGAGCTTTCTCTGTCAGAGAGCTCTGGTGCCACAATAAAATACAATTCCCATGATTCCCTAACCCTAACCCTAAAAGTGGACTCAATTTGCACTATTTCTGGCAGTCTGCAACCCCCCTAAATGAAAAAAAAAGCTCATGGAAGTTAAAGGGAAATTGACAATACCCTATTTTGCAGTGCAGAAAACTTCACTGTTCTGATAGATAAACCATTTATTTGAGACACTGATTGATTACTGTGTTTAGGTCAGAGTAAAACATCTGTCACTCTGAAAAGCTCAGCTATTTCTGTAAAAAACACATTACAGATAAGAAAACCCATACTCTTCTGAAAACTTCACTGAAGTTTGTAAATAAATATTTGGAAAAGATTTCTCCATGTGGCATGAATCTTTTTTGACAAGATAGAAAATTAGGTGCTTATTTTTCATTCTATAGAGCTCAAATTAAAAGCAACAACAGAATGTTGATGTGCATTAAGTAACAATATAATCTTGTAGAGCAGGCTCTACTCAGACTCGGAGTAAACCAAACTCAATTCAGTAAGACTTACTTGCAGGTAAACATATATATAAAATTGCAGCCTGAATTGTCTGTTACTTTGTTTCAAATTGTGTTTTAAAGGGAATGAAGGAAAATAGTACCCTATATCCATTAATAAGTCCCAGGTTATTTGAAAATAAATCAGTTATTTGAAAATGGCAGAGTATCAGTTGCTCATGAGCTAATTCCATAAAAAATGTAACTTGGATAACTTGATAAAACATGGACAGGAAAATACTGATGCTATAATGACTATGGATGTTGGACAGATTTCTGGTATGGTCCATTTTCACCTGGGTTCACTCAAAAGTCACTTCTCAGTTTTTTCGTTTTTTCAGATTTTTAAAAATACTTTAAATATACTTTCTCTCAATTCTAAACATATTTTAATGACACAGTGTGCCAAATGAATATTCCTTCAAAATATATATTACTTTTTTATTTATTAAAATATTTTTATCCTTCCCTTTTCTCATGAAAGAGTAGGACAGAAAAAAGATAAAACAATACAAACAGTTTAAGCAATATAATAATATGTAAAGCAGCATAAATAAATTGTAACATGTTTAAGGATTAAAAGAGTCAGAGAAGGCATGTAGATGCTGAAAAAGTAAATTAGGTCCTGGGAATTAATAGAAAGCTATGTCTCAACTTGACACCAAACAAAAAACCAATGTTAACACCAGTCAGGCCTTCAAGATATTGGAAATAATATTTACAAAATGATTGAAAAACACGTCTCTCCCTCCCCCCCACCCCAGTTTTGAGAAATCCCAATGAGAAGAATCGTGGTATGATAAGAATCCTTGCAGTTTGGGATATTTTTGTGCAAAATTCCCATGTGGTTGTTTCATGCAGGAAACAGTATTTTTTGTGCACTGAACCACATTTTCTGTATGGAAAACAGCATTTTCCAATACCTATACATACTTACCTGGAATTAAGGCTTCAGTTCTTGGTTCTTTGGGAGGGTGCTGCAGGAGCTATACAACACATTGTATCTCCCTCTTTGATGCTAGCAAGGTAGGTCCACAAACTGAGAATGAGGTTGAAGCTAGCAATCCTTCAACTGGGACCATGGAAACCTCTGTAGTCTTTATGTTTCTGATGTTGTTTATCTCAAACTTTTGTTTATCTCAACCTTTTGAGATAAAAAAATGTGTGTGCTTGAGCAATTCAACAGAAAGCTTGAGTCCCAAACTTTCTTGTTTCTTTCACAAGTTCCTATATAACCATTCAGAAGCTGGTTTGTTTCCTTCCAGATAGAACCATTTGAGGAAGGAGAAAGTTCAGTGATGAATCAAGAAAAATGAAGTTAAGAAGTCACTCCCCTCACATTCTGCTTTGCCAGTGGAAGCTCACATGGTATAAAATAAAATTGTTTGTCTGCCTATATCCCTTTTTGCACAATTGGTTTCCTTTATCTTGCTGTGCTCCATCAAAAATCCTTCTGAGAAGACATACATTGAATTTTGCTTTAAATTCCAGTCCATACATTAGTCTGGCTTGGATCAGGTCAACGGGTACTGGAAGTATCTCTAATAATTGTTCCATTTGTTTCTTTAGGCCAGGACAATTGGCAATTGCAGAAGAACTGGAATAATTTCTGCCCCATGCACCACAGGTAGATATAGCATATGTTGCTGGCAAAGTGGAAATGATCGCACATCACTTGCTGTTCCTGTTTAAATTAATTTTGTGGTGTTTGAGTAGGTTAAACATTGAAAAAAATACTTCAGCTGTGAATTGTTTTAACACATTCTGAGGGCATAAAAATGAAGCTGGGTGCTACATACAGTCCACAGATCACATTTTCTCCCAGCCCTAGTTTAGATCATTCCAAAAATTACACTGAATGTTGAAGCACTTTATTCTTGGTGTCAGCCTTTATTTCACTTGGAAATCCCTCCGGGATATGAAATACAAAATGACAATGATGCTAAATTGAATAATACATGGGCCTTTCAGGGTGGCCTCTATTATTATGATGCTGAGACACTGTTCTTAATACCTAATCTTTCTTGTAAATCATGCTGATCTATGAGCACTGTGAACTGTTGAGGTTTTGTTTACTCAGTTTGCAGAAATAAAATTACTCAGTCTTCACTTCATATGTTTTGGAAATGCCAATATAGCCAGAAGAAATGTAGGCCAAAAATAACTGTTATTTTGTTTCATTTTTATATAAATATAATGGCCACAATTCTTGATCATTGGCTATGTTGTATAACTTTATACATACTTGGCTACATAGCAGAAGTACTGAGATTCTTCCTAGTGAATTGTAAATATGAGTATCAGTGTACTGGCAAGAGTGTTCCAGTGTCCCTGGCAGTCCCTCCCCATTGATCTGATGTGCATCAGGAATGCCTGATGTTCAATGGTGTCTGTTGCATATCAGTGCTGATATACATTGGTCCAGATGCACACTTGGACCAATGAACAGTGGTCACTTTGTTGGCTTCCCTAGGTAATAACATCATAGCAGCCCCTTACTGAACATGGATGTGGAAAAACTGCTCAATTCTGTTTCCAGCAGATGTTACACAGATGTAAGTGCCATACTGAATTCCAGCCAGTCAGACAAGGTCTAGAAGATCTTTTGAATGTATGAGGTGCTGGAGAGTGCTAACACTTGATATCACAAAAGAATTATGTAGATAATGCATATAGTGCAATGGATTTTCCTGCTGGTAATGAAATTCAGAGTAAACATGGTGATGTCTAAGAATCACCTTCCCACCAAAGTGGTGCCTATTTATCTACTTGCATTGCATGCTTTTGAACTGCTAGGTTGTCAGAAGCTGAGACTAGTGACAAGAGCTCACCCCATCATGCAGCACCCAGGCCTTGAACTGCCATATCATACTTTCCATTTTCTTCTTTTGTGTGGATCGAGCCAGCATTTTTGAATTTGTATTACTATATTCAAAAAATTCTCTTTTTAAGTAGATCTAATTTTCTTGTACTTCATCTATCTCCATTTTATACAGTTCCTCTCTTTTTGCCCTCATTCTACAAATGTCTGTTTAGGTTTATTTACTATATATTTATTTTCCAATACCTCTATATCAACTTCTAATTTCTTCATCCTTTCATTTTGTCTTTGTTAAAAATTACATGATTCCTTTATACATATTCTTCTTGTAACTGCCTTCATAGTATTCCATAATAACCCTTTTCACACATCTTTATCATTTATTTCCCATGTTTCTTACCATTCCTTTCCATTTTTCCCTACAATTTCTTTATAATTATATATCTTAATGTTTAACCTCCATCTTTTAATTTGTTCATAATCCTTCTTTACAACAATTTCCACATTCACCAAGGCATGGTATGATACCCTTACATTCCCTATTTTGGTATTCAAGATTTTAACATATTTTTTGATATAAAAATGTAATCTATTCTTGTATATGTCTTGTGTACCACAGACTAATATGTATATTTTCTCTCATCCCCCTTTACTAATCTCCATACATCTTTTAATTTAATTTTATTCATCATTTTATTTAAATTTGTTATATTACTACATCTATCCTTGACTGGTGGGTTGGATTTATCTTTCATCTTTTCCATCTGCATATTAAAGTCATCTGCAAGGACAACATATTGTTCTTGTATATGTTCAACTTTCTTTTTTAATTTTATTATTTTTTAATAAAATTCTTCCTGCTTGTCATTTGGAGCATATACATTTAAAGGTAAAGGTATTTCCCATTGACAACGTTGTCAAGTCATGTCTGACCATAGGGGCGGTGCTCATCTCCATTCTAAGCCAAAGAGCCAGTGTTGTCACAGACTACTCTGTGATCATGTGGCCAGCATGAATGCTGTTTACCTTGCCACCAAAGTAGTATATATTTATCTACTTGCATTTGCATGAACTGCTAGGTTGGCAGAAGCTGGGACTAGTGACAGGAGTTCACCTCATCATGCAGCATCCGGACCTCGAACTGCCAGCCTGCCGATCTTGCAATCAACTGAGTTAGTGTCTTAGCCACTTGAGCCCCTGCATCACCATATACATTTACCAATACATATTTGTCCTCCCCAATTCCCCTTGTATTATTATAGATCAGGGGTTGGCAACAAACGGCCCACAGGCCGGGTGCAGCCCGCGGAGGCCTTCAGACCGGCCCCTGCCCGGTCCTGCTGCTGCCGCCGCCACTGCAGGAGTCCTCTGGGGCATCATTTTGGATTACAAAATGGTGCCCAGAGTCTCATGCGACCTTTCCTGTCACAGGAAAAGTCATGCGAGACTCCAGGGTGCCATTTTGGAATCCAAAATTGTGCCCCGGAGGACCCCCATGGCAGCGCTGGACCTCTCGAAGGCCCAGCATGGTCGAGGGAGCCTTCCTGGGGGGGCCCTGCAGTGGCGCTGGGCCTCTCGGAGGCCCAGCACAGCCAAGGGAAGCCTTCTGGGAGGCCCCCACGGTGGCACTGGGCCTCTCGGGGGCCCGGTGCAGCCAAGGGAACCCTCCTGGGGGGCTTCCACCATTGTGCACATGCACGCACAAGATGCAGGGGAGGGGGAGGCTGCCATTTGTTTTTCAAAATGGCGGTGTGCGCATGCGCACTGGCCCCCAGTGCCACTTCCCCCCCCCCTGGCCCGTCGGCAAAAAAAGTTGCCGACCCCTGTTATATATTTTCCACCATCATCTCTTAACACAGTATATATTAAAAAGTTACTTTTTTACAATTATTATTGCTACACCCCTAGATTTGGAATTTCCATATGCTTTCTCATAAATCCTTGCCCAATTCAATTTCAATTCATTTACACCCTTTTCTTTATGAGTCTCTTTTAGAAACATAATATCAGCTACATCTTTCTTCAATAATGCTTCGTTTCTCCTTCATTTGACCACCGAACCCAGGCTTTTGGTGTTTAAAGTTGAAATTTTCAGCTTACTTGACATTACATGGTTCAATTCTATTTATAATGGCTTCAATTGGTGTATCCCATTCCCTATCCCCACTTTCCCTTTCCCCCCCTTCTTCCTTACCCCATTTGCTTGCCACTACCGAACACTAGGGCATTTTGTCCTAGCCCCAGCCCCCCAGACTGCCCATGTGGGGAGGGGTGATGAAGACATCCAAAAGGCCCGAACTTGCCCTCCCGCTGAGTGCTCATAAAAACAATAAACTTAGTTTTTTAATTTGATTGTAGTAATTTGATGTTTCATCTATGGAACTCCAACTCCACCAGTTGCTCTCAATATTTCTTCTCCTCTAGTTGCCACAGCCACAGCTCCAACTCCTCCAAATATTTCTCCACCTTCACCAGCTCCTGCTACTCCAGATATTTCTATGGATCCTCCAGCTGTTTTTGTTCTTTCCTTATATATTCCCAGTTCTTTTAACAACTGCAATCCTTGTTCCATAGATTCAATCCTGTATCTTCTTCCTGCCCATTGAAATTTTAAAAACACAGGGTGCCCTCAGGTAGAATAAATCTCAGCCTTCAACAATAAAATGGTACATGGCTTCATTCATATCCTCCAAAGCTTTGTTTGTGGACAATAATAATTATATATTTCCACTTTTACTTCTCCAAATTTTACTTTCTCTGGATTTTTCCTCATCATATTCATAAGTTCCTCTTTCTTATTATAATTCACAACTCTGACTATCACATATTATGGTGTAATTCTATTCCTTCCTGATGTAATACGATGAACACATTCCAAATCAGCTTCAGTTTAGTTTAGGGTTGGGGAGATTTGTTGTAACCATCTCAATATCTAAGTTTTCAGTTCAGTTCTTCTATCTCTCTTCCCAGCTTCTGATATATTTTTAATGACAAAATTTGATCTTCTCTGATAATCCAGCAGGTATATAAGTCTCCTGTCCATCTCAGTAAGCTTATTTTTATTTCCCTGAATTTCCCTCTGGTGTGTTTCTTGAATAGCTTTGTATGATTTGTTGTCCAATTTTAGTATTTGAACATCCCCTTGAATCTTGCTTACTGCCTCTTACGTCAGGGCAGTGGTTTGGTATGGAGGCAAGAGGCAATGCTAATATCTTCCATTTTGGCAGAATCTCATCATTCTGTAAGCCATGTGGAGAGGGGGATGTGTTATTGAAACAGATGGTTTCATGTGTCTGAGCTGGATGTTGGAGTTTAAATTAAACTGGAGAGAAGTTTTGAAATTTAGAATATGCAGGTCAAGATCTCAGAATACCATTATTATTATTATTATTATTATTATTATTGGAATTTTTGAATACAGACCAAATTAAACCCATTTTAGCATTTCTATCACATGCCAAATCAGAGTTTAGTTCTGTTTGAGATACTTGAATGAACCCATATTCACAAAACTCCCTCCCTTCCTGCTTCCTTCTGATATGTTAGCTTTCTATATGCAAGGTTATGTACAAGGAAATATTAAAACGTAAAGATCCCTTCATCTGTAAGCTAACTTTTTATGAAACATGTGTGGATTAATTTTCTATCCCTGCAGAATAAGTAGATCACAAAGGGGTGCTTATTTTTCCATTGGAAGGTTATACATATTGGAACTTTGCTCCTAGCATCTAAATTACTTGGAGCAGGCAAATATATCAATAGCCCAAAGACAAATTCAAAATTGCCAAAATACTATGTTATTAACCTGCATAGTAAAACAAAACAAAGTAAAGAAGCAGAATCTTTTTTAACATGGTCTTGAAAGAAGAGAAAAATATAGATCTTCAGAAGTTAACTTTCAGTGACAGAATTTCATATGGTTAGTTATGAATGATATGCACCTTAATTAAGTGCTACACAGTGACTGCCAGCTCATTCCCTCCAATCCCCACTTACTGTGCAGAAGCTACTGAGATTGATGAGGGTCTATTTCCCTGTTGATTACCATTCCCAGCCCTTGAATGATGTAGTGGTTTGAGCATTGGTTTAAGATTCTGGAGATCAGGTTTCGACTCCCCACTCAAGCATAAAAACCCACTGGATGAACCTGGGCAAGCCACCCTCTCTTAGCCTCAGAGTATGGCAATGGCAAACCCTCTTTGAAGAAACTTAAGTCACCATAAGTCAAAAATGACTTGGAGGCACACAACAACAACAAGGTATACATAGCCATCATGAGTGCATAGCTCTAGGTTATACATTGATAATTGCCATACAGGATTCTGGCCTTCATATCTGGTATACAGAATTTTCTACATCCCAATCATTGTTCCTCCTTGCATGGATGCACTTCAAGAATTGCTAAGTCTGTTGCATTAAAAAAGTGAAGAAGAAAAAGTGAAAGTAAACCAAATGGCAATGATGTGGACTGGAATTTATCCAATATGTTTGTATTAATATTGTTAGATAAACTTTAAAAAAAAAAAACCTTGAAGTATTCATAATATTTTTAATGCCTCATGAAAACAATATCAATAGCCCAAACACAAGGGACACTGATTGTATACTGACATGAGGAAAGAGCACCACCTACTGAATCATGTCTAATCTATAAAAGCATCTGAGGAAGTAGATTGAAGTCTATGAAAGCTCATGCTGCCAACTTCTTTCTTTCAGTTGATCTCAAAGGTGCTACAAGATCTCTCTACATAGTGATTCTACAGACTAACAAGGCTATATCTTTCAATTCTATATTCTGTGACACTTGTTGCTGTTCATAAATCTGTAGATTATGAGCAAGATCTAGCCTATTGTCCTAAAGAATTTGGTAGTACCATGTCACAAGAAAAAAAAATAGTGCAACTATGTGTAAGACAAATGTTTTTGATTACTAGATTAGGCAGATGCTTACTCCTTCCTTCTGCTGTGCCTAATGGACTTCAAGGCAAATACATCTTAAATCAGTTCAAACATGAGAAACATGACAGTAATATTTTCTTCCTTTCTTATTTGTATGACATATGCCCTGTAACAAAATTTACTAAATCCATTTCTGAAAGCATTTCAGTCTCCAATAGAATTGTATCTAAAAAGTTTATCATCAGCCTTTGTAAATGGCTTTTAGCGTCAGCCAGTTCTCAAGTTCATGAACTTATGAAGAAGAGAGCAGCAGCTTGTGACAGACAAAACGAGGAGAGGAAGCAATGTAACAATAATGGATCTGGCCCAAGAGGAGATACAGATGGTGGAATGGGAGAGCAAAGAAAGCCTTGGGTGCTAAATTAATGGAGGAGGCAGCTGCTCATAACAGTATCAGGGAACTGAATTGCCAATGGGGAGAAAAGTGATTATTGGATTTTATTCAATTTGAAATCCTGAGAAGGTACCAATTGTTTAACACAGTCAGTTCACTTGACGATTTAGAAAATTAGTGCAACTTCATATGTGTGCCTGGGAAGGAGTCTATCTGTGCTGTTTCTCTTTTCTGATGGCAGAATCTTGATGACACAGTACACTTGTACCACATCAAGAACCTTTATTATAATTCACATAATAAGAACTGATGGGAAAATGCAGTGCAGTAGAATCCTAACACAGTTATAGAGGATTCAGAAAATCAGAGTACAACTAAGGGCCTTTGCTAGAAATAGTACGAATTTAGTCCACTTTAAGGGTTAGGGTTAGGGAATCATGGGAACTCTATTTTATTGTGGCACCAGAGCTCTCTGACAGAGAAGGCTCAATGTCTCGGGGGGGGGGGGGAAACAATTCCTATGACTCCCTAGCACTAACCCTAACCCTTAAAGTGGACTCAATTTGCACTATTTCTGGCAGTCTGCAAAGGCCTAATTGTGAAAAACTCTCAAGCACTCTCCTAAACTTTCACTTACTTTAACTTCAGGTACAGTCATTTTAAAAGTTACAGGTGTTTTTGTGGCTCCAGGAAACAGGGGCCGGAATCCAATATGGATGTTACATCTATGTAAGTGGATTAACATATGCAGGAATAAGAAACTATAATGTCCATAGCCAGTAGATGGCTGCTGTTATGTTACTAGATGGCAAGCAAAGTGACCATTGTACAACCTGACCAGTGAGACCAATGTACCTTGGGACATATACGCATCAACCACCAATGCACATTGGGCACTCTTGCCATTGTCCCAATGCATATCTTTACAATTCACTAACATGGTTTCTTAGTGACTCTGCTACTTAGCTAAGTGAATAACTTATGTAAAACTTTAATATATTTAACTTTAATGTAATGTACATTAAGCAAAATGCATTATGGGATTCTGGTGAATTTCTTCTTTGCAGTCAGTATTTCTCTCTAGGGAGAAGCCAGTGAGAAGATGCTCTCCTATGTTTGCACACCAAGAGACCTGGGAGATTTGTGGGACTACGAGAAGGCCTGTCCTAGAGGTCTTAGAGCCTGAACAGGCTTCTGTAGGGAAATACAATCCTTCAGATATCCTGGAAGGAAGCCTAGAATACAGGTGTTGATGGATTCCAATCTCACCAGCTCTAGCAAGCATCAGTCATGAGCAATGATGAGCGTTGGGGTACAACAAAATCTAGACAGACAAAATTTTGCTGTAAGCCATGCATGCAATATGTGAGCAGAGTGAAACAATATAGACAAGTTTTGTCAAGTTCATTGTAATATGAACTTGACCTAGGGGGATTTTAATATTAACTCAAATAGTTAGCAAGAGGCAAACCTAGTGTTTACGGAGGTGGCTGAGGGACTCAATGTATAGAGACAAGGTTTTTATGAACTAATTTGTATTTTTATTAAGGGATCAAGCATTCACACACTCTCACCAGGTCTCAGGAGTAAAGCAAGTTAGCTTGGGATAGACAATAGGCTTTCTAATGGTGATAATTACCTGTCTGGAGTGCTCCAGATGACTGGATGGGAAGATGGACTCGATGAAGAGAAAGGAGGGGGACACAGACCAAGCTGAAGCTGAATCAGAATTCAAAGTATTACCAGGAATCCTAACCAAACACACAACCAGAATTTTGGTAGACTGTTTATATGCTGGAAATAGCCCTCAGTGAAGATTGATAGCTGTATATCAAAGGGCCAAACAGACATCTAAAGGTTTCCTTGAAAGAGATAGTTTCCAGCAGAGAGTAGTGAAGCTTATCTCTCTGGCTGTCAGGAACCATCTGGGTTGTAAATTTCCTGCCTTCCCTGTCTCTTGAGGTATGAACCTTTCTGTTTTTCAACTCCTAAATCTAAGTGTTTGATCTGTAAATTAGGTCTACATGCCCACCTGTCTTCAGTGGTGTACGTGACTATTTTGCTTTTGGGTAAATGACGGCATAGATTTTACCATTTTAGGGCCATGACAGAACAATGCACAGATAGGAAATAGCTATCTATCTATCTATCTATCTATCTATCTATCTATCTATCTATCTATCTATCTATCTATAGATATATATGCTTCACTTCTGGTAACATTTTTATTGTGACAACCCAGGATTTCTGGCCTTAGGTAGCATGTTGTGCCACATAAGTAGTGGAGTCCAATGTACTGCATAGCATGTATTAAAGTGCGAAAGTAGTATTCTGGAAATAGAAGATATATGTTGGATTAGCAAGTAACCAAATTTATAGGAAGCAATACATGAGGAGTACTATTTGAAGGCATTCTCCCCTTTAGATTGTTTCACCAATGCTGAGATTAGTCCTCTTGTTTGCTATCTGAACTAGCAGAAACATTGGCAAAATAATAAGTCATGTGGCTGACACATGTCAAATGCTCAAAATCTCTATGCACCTGATGGCTGAAATATTTTCTACTCAAATCACACTAAGACTGCCATCCAATATCCAACAACTCCATAGTCATGAAGATCCATTGGATACAATGAAAGCTACCTCCAAGGAAACATGCACAGTATTTACAGTTGTCCCTCCTAGGTTGCAGGCTTCCTGTTTGCGGTCTTGAATTTCTGCTGATGAGAAGCCAGAAGGAACAAAATGGTGTACAAGCCCACAGTGCACATGGGACGCCATACTCAGGAGTGCATGGCCATTATATCCAATGGAGCGTGGTTATTTAGCTCACTGCTGTCACTCGTTTTTTTCACCATAAAAAGTGGTGCAGCATGATATATATCTTTCATCCTCTAGGGTGGGAAAGAACAAATTGAACAGATATAGAGCTTAATTATTTTATACTCGGGTGTCCCAGGGGCTACACAGCCTGCCAAAAATGCCAAAAAATAAAAAGGAAGTATCCAAAGTCCATTTCTTATTGGGAAAAAAGGCAGGGGAGCCTGTAGTCTATTTAAAAACTGAGCTGCCAATTCTGTAGCCTTCTAGGAGAGGATATTCACCCTTTTTTCATGAAAAGGGCACCTTGGGGTCAGAAAAAATAGTCTTGGGGATACCTGTAAGCTCAGGTCCATACTTTGTCATCCTTGAGTGGGGCAATGCTGTTTTAGACCAGAGGGTTGGAATCTGAAAATAACCACTGGATTGTGTCAAAGCTGAAAATCATATTTATATAGCAAACCCAATCTGTTTCTCAAATCTTGTTTCTCTTCCTCACCATTGTTATAGTGATATTTCTATATAGTTCTATTGTTTTTCAGGCCACTGTGTTACTGTACACAAGTGCTCCTTTACTATATTTAATGTTGTTAATAAATACTGTTCCAAGAGATACACACAAATATCTGAAAATGAGTTACTGCTGTTAACAACGTGACAGTAAAATATTACCTTGCATTTGGGAGGGAATCTAAACTGAGATGAGTCTTCTGTGCTTTGAAATATTTTTTTCTCCCCTCTCTCAAAAAGCCTTGAAGGGGACTGTAAAAAATTGACTTCTGCTGTGAAGCTGTAATTCTAATAGTCACCAGCTTCAGCTTTCTAACCTGTGAAATTTCAAAGAACACTTTAATATGTTTGCATTTTCCACAGCGTGAAAGTACATTTTCCTATTTATAAACTGGAGTATTTCTACCCACATTAAAAAGAATCTCCCAGTGCACCAATGCTTATTTCTGAGCTGATTCCTTTGAGAATGAGTCTCTGTGGTGCAACCTTATAAGGCAGGGGATATAGACTTATTGCCACACAGCATGACTCATTAAAAGACTCTGCAGAGTGCAGCTAGTCATATGCTAAACAAAAGCATGTCATGCTGCCAGCTCTGACCATGCCATGATTTCTCTTAGGAAGCAATCCTACCTACACTTCAGTAGAAAAATAAAAGCCTACAGTGTACATTGGACAGCCATTGGGTAGAGTGAAGCAAAGACTTTAGGCAACAAATGCTGAGGGACAGAGCAAGAGCTGAAAATGTTCCTGTTTTGGACTTCAGTTCCCAGAATTCCCTATCCAATAGATCAAGGGTTCTGAGAATTTTACTCCAAAAAAGAGATGTTTGCAGGGTGTCTGGAATAAATAGAATTATTTGGATCTCACTGTCTCTCATGTATTGCATAAAGTAGCCAGATGCATCCTCCAGTGTATGGAAAGATAGCATAAGGAAAGGAACCATTTTGTCCATCTTTTGCTGCAACCTGAGCAGCAAAATATCTTCAGCTGGCCTTGCTATACACATTGAGTCTTCTTCATAAGATCAGGCTATCAGGCCTTTTGTGTAAGATCAGGCCATCAGGGAAAAGAAGATCAGCCCAAAATAGCTGAGAAGAAACCATATGGGAGATTTTTTGAGGCAGCATGCTTAGAAGCCTACAAGTCCTCATACCCCAGTTACTATCCTTTCCACATTTTATGGATGCACACATAGAAAAGAAACTAGTCACTAGGTGTTCTCCATCTTACTGAATATGAACAAAAGGCATATTGCATCAAAGTAGAAAGCAGTAGGAAAAGAGGTAGATAGACAGTCAAGCCAAGCTCTTAGTTTAGAGAACCTAAGCCGGACTATGAATGACTAGAGCTCTTGGAGGCATCTCATCCATAGGGTCACTATAAGTCAAAGTCAGTAGGTGGCAAACAACAAAATATTACATCCATTCTAGTGTATGTCTCTCTATGTGTGATCACATGCATGTTATATTGATATCTCCAATGCTACTTCTGACCAACTTGTCATGTTAACGAAACTAAAAAATATTCAATTAATCTATAAAATGTGGTCTTCAGACCAAGCCTTTGAAAATGAGTGATTTGGAGAAAAAGCAGACCATTTTTAGCAGGCAAGCCAGAACCTTGTGGAAAAGCCAGCATCATGATATATGAGAGGAACAGGATGAAAGAATAATGGCTGGTTTCCTTTGTTTGGTGGGAATTCCTTATTTTGCTTCCAGATCATGACTAATAGATCACTCATATGGTTAGAAGTAAGCTTCTATGAATCTTACATCACCAATTTGGATGCTTATTCCCACTAACATAAGGCTACATATGAATTGATACAATCTAAAGTGATCAAATTGATTTCCTTGGTTTGAAGGTAGTTAGAACAAATAAATGGGGGAAAGACACATTGCAACATTAAATATGCACAGCAAGAGAATTTTTTTAAACTTTAGAAACTGTCTAAAATGAAGCTGTCAGACTTAGGGCCTCTGCAGACGGGTGGCCATGGGCCTCCCCGAGAAGCCGCAGATTGGGGCTGAGGTAGCCGCACTCCTCAGCCCCAAACCTCCCCTTTTCAGGCCCTGGAAGGAGCACTAAAATAGCGCTCCTTCCACAAGGCCTGGAAGGGCCACCACAAGAGGCGTTGGGCACCTCTTTGGTGTCTCTTCCGCCACAGTGTGTGTGGACTCTGCGGCAAAAGTACGTCATCAGAGTGGCCATCGTGTGGAGCGATGAGCACTCCAATGATGTGTTCGGGAAGGGGTTGGGGCGCCCAGCGTGAGGCTGCCCCTCCCCTTCCTTGCCTCCAGGACAGCGCAAAACGCCATCTGCAAAGGACGTTTGATACTATATTTGAAAAACTTCTACTACATCAGGCCAAGGTTCAATCTTATTAGATGTATTATTTAGATTAAATTAGATGTATTATTTTAGAACTATTATTTTTATTATTATTTTATTCATTTATGTCCTGCTTCCTCCCAACAATGAGACTCAAGGTGACTAACAGCATATCTAAAACCTATACAAAAATGTTGATAAAATATAAATATTACGTTATATAAAAGCAATTACACAATTTATCAGTTAAAACATCAAACATTAAAAACCTTAAAAGGTTTCATAAAAGATTATACAATCAATAAAACATTAAAAAGGCCCAGTTCAATCCATTCAGTTTCCAAATGCCTAGTGGTCTAATTATGTGTTCCATTGCTGATAGAAGGAGAGAAGGTACAGAACCATCCTGGTTTCTCTAGGGAGGGAGTTCCAAAGACTGGAAGCAGCTACCAAGCAGGCCGTCTCCCTTGTTCCCAACAAACAATGATGAGGTGAGACAGAAAAAAGGGTCTCTCCAGATGATCTTAATGTTCTTACAGGCTTATAAACAGATATGGTCCTTCAAAAAGCTTGGACCCAAGTCATATAGGGCTTTGTAGGTCATCACCAGCATTTTGAATTGTGCTTGGATATGGATTGGCAGCAGGTGGAACTGTTCAACAAGGGAGTTGTATGTTCCCTCTAACCAGCCCCAGTGAGCAATCTGGCCACATTTCTTTGTATTAATTAAAGTTTCTAAACACTTTTGAAAGGCAGCTTCACATAGAGCACATTACAGTAATCCTAACAGGATGTAACCACGGCATGTGTAACCTGGCTGAATCTGACTTATCTAGGAGATGGTGCAGTTGGTACATCATCTTTAACTGTACAAATACATTCCTGGTCACATCTGAAACCAGGGCTTCCAGGTTCTGGGCTGAATCTAGGCATATCCCCAAACTACAAACTAGTGTTTTCGGAGACAGTCTAATCCCATCTAACACAGGCTGATCCCTATTTCCAGATCTGTCTTTCAACTGGCCAGGAGCACCTTTGTTTTATATGGATTAAGCTTTAATTTATTCAGTTTAAAGGACTACTTTATTGATCCCAAGCATTTGTTTAGGGTCATGTATTCTAAATTATTTTACATTCAGTTCACTATTCTGGCTGGAGAAACATGATTTCTGTCAATCATTGCATGCCCTCTTTGAGGAACATTGTGTGATGTCAGTTTGAAATTATAAGGTAATCTTACTAATTTATTAACTTTGGACAACAGAAGTTCCAAAGGTTGTTTAATAATACAGCAAATCAAAAATGAAAATACCAGGGCTGGAATTGTATGGAACCACAATATTTAGATGTATATAATCTCTTTACTTTTCTAATTATTTATGTGGTTAGTTGGTAAGTTGATTGGTAAGAACTGATCTGAAGGCAAAAAATTATGAAGGCAACTAACAGAAAAAAGGACCAACCATGATAAAAGTACAATATCAAAGAAATTACACAAAAATGAAGCATCAGCTGGCAGATAAACCTCCACCAAATGCCATTGAAATCATGAAAGCATTGCCTTGTACCTGTGAAAGGATAAATCCCAGATGGCATGCAAAAATCAAAGCTATAGTGATCAGATTTCTGTTAAAAAATAGTAGAAGGAGGATAATACAGTGATAATTGAAATAATGCTTAAAACTCCTTGAGGGATAAAAAATATTTCATCCTCCAAAAGCCAACATTGTTGCTTATCCAGTGGTGGTAATATTGTTGGGTCATCATTTTGTATCATTTTATTTTCCCCCAACTGAGACACAGGCCATCTTACTATAACAATGAATAAAACACTCTCTTTAATACTAAGCCTGATTTTTTTGGGGGGGGGGGTTGCCTTGGAGCTGAAGGACAAGAAGAGATTCAATCTTGTCTGAATAAGAAATTCCAGAGGTAGGTGAGTGGCTACTTTAAAAGACCTGGTATACATCTTCATCAGATGTGCATCAGAGAGTAGTGGGGTTAAGAGAAGGGCCTCCTGAAAGACCTCAAATCTGGGATAGGCTTCTATGGGGAAATTTAGTATTTCGGTGAGTTTGGAGCCACACTATGTAAGACTTTACAGGTCATAACTAGCACTTTGAATTTTATCTGGTGACAAATCATTAGCTAGACAAGCTGACTGTCTTGTTTCCAGGTGGGCAGCTCCCCATAACAAGGTCTATCAGTCCAGAGTTAATGCCAATAGAGCCAGCCACAGCCAGCAGACAGACACATCGAAGAATGCCCCAAAACACAAATGGTGTATCCATCTAATTATGGAAGCTTTGTCCCATTTTAAGTGCCATGGCTCCATGGTATCCTAAGGTATGTAGCATGGTCAGATAATTAAAATTCTCTACTCAGCTCCTCCTAAACTACAGCATTAGAACTTTCTGGCAAAAAATTCTAAGAATTTCTCCAAATACCAGGATTCTATAGGATGGAGTCATTGCATTTAAAGTTTTATTAAAGTGTTATAACTTTAATGTGAATATACCCAGAATCCAACTAGAGACTCAGGGCTTGTCTACACATGCAGTAAAATCTGGGGTACCCAGAAACCTAAGAAAACAAAAAAGGTAGGAAAAACTAAGGGAGATAAGGGGGGGGGGGG
>CM034710.1:95124255-95142274 GCA_020142125.1 Phrynosoma platyrhinos | reverse complement strand
GCTTGGTTTCCAGACCCTTCACCATTTTAGTTGCCCTCCTTTGGAGATAAGAGTTGTCAGATAAGAGTTGAGTTTTCCACCAAATACGTTCCAGTTGTTGTCCAACCCACTTCATCTTCCTAAGCTCTTCAGTATACCATGGTTTACAATTTGAAGTGGGTTGGAAAAGATGCTTGGAAGTGA
Organism: Phrynosoma platyrhinos; assembly: GCA_020142125.1. Lineage (NCBI taxonomy): Eukaryota > Metazoa > Chordata > Lepidosauria > Squamata > Phrynosomatidae > Phrynosoma > Phrynosoma platyrhinos. Next base: position 95,142,091 of record CM034710.1, on the reverse strand, counting down.
TTGTGTCAATAGCCTTGGCAAGAACAGTGTTCGAGGTATTAATCAAAGCTTCAACAGAATCACCGACGTTACCAACCATTAAACCGTCTAAGGCAGGGGTCGGCAACCTATGGCCCGTGGGCCGCACCCGGCCCATGGACCCCTGCTGACTGGCTGCTGCCTACCCCCACCACCGCCGCTGCACACGCTGCCACCATTTTGCCTTCCAAAATGGTGGCTGCAACTCATTTGTGCATGCACAGTACTCCTATGCATGCGCGAACAAGCAGCAGCCGCTATTTTGGAAGGCAAAATGGTGGCCACGGCACGTGCAGCCAAAACGGGCCCTGGAGGAGGCCCTTCACTGCCGAAGGAAGCCTCCTGCGGGACATCCGCGGTGGAGCTGGGCCTCTTGGAGGCCTGTTGCTGCCGAGGGAAGCCTCCCAGGGGGCACCCGTGGCGGCGCTGGGCCTCTCGGAGGGAGCCTTCCTGGGGGCCCCCACCACTGTGTGCATGCGCATGTGGGAGGGTGGCACCTGCCATTTTGTTTTTCAAAATGGCAGTGCTCACGCCCACGCTGGGGGTGCATGCACACGCTGGCCCCCAGTGCCATCTCCCCCCCGGCCCATCGGCAAAAAAGGTTGCCGACCCCTGCTCTAAGGCTTTCTAGAATCCAATTGGTTCCATTAGTCTTTGAAGGCAGACCATTCTAATGGGTCCACAACCCCCAGTGGGGCGGAGAGTGGCTATTAGTTCAGCTTGATCAGGAAATGATCCATCCATGACAATGTGGTGGTTTTAATAATCTCCACCCACGGATATTCCTGTTCTGTACTGAAGACCGCATTGAGGGTATGACCCACACAATGAGTGGGCCTGATGACCAATTGGGATAGACCTGTTAGATCCAACAAGCTGGTCTCATGTGGAATGCTGAAGTGGGCCAGAATTAAAAATCTGGGTGGCGCCAATAGCAGCTCTGAGACAAGCTGTGTTAGCTCGGTTAGGGAGTCTGTTGGACAAGGGGGTGAATGATATACTAACAGAATCCCCAAACTATCCTTAGTCCTCAGGCTTAGGTACATACACTCGAAGTGGCCTGTGTTCCGGACAGGTACCCTGGTCAAGTTGAAGTTGTTCTTATGAACCAGAGCCACATTGCCTCCCCACACACACACACACTTATCCTTATCTGCTCATTTACAAAGTACCATCTGGGAGGGCCTGCGTCCAAGTTTTGGCACTATCCTCTCTCAGCCAGGTCTCTGTAAAGCAAGCCTGATCAGCATCCTCATCTAAGAGGAGGTCATAGATAATATGAGTCTTATTTTTAACTGACCTGGCATTGCAAAGGACCAAGGTAAGGTTCTGTGGAATGATTGGCATTCTCTCCAGTCCATTCTGGGAAACAGAGTGAACTGAAGGCAGGATAGCTTTCAAATATCAATCCCGCCCTCTTTTGTAATAACCCTGTTCCCGCCATACCTTCCTCCCACCATACCTTCCTCCCGCTTTGTTCCCGCCATACCTTCCTCTTGAAAAAGTCATACAGGCAGCTGAGAGACAACTGTCCAACACCAAATGTTACAGAATCTTCTCCAAAGATCCCACTGATGCTTGTCTGAAGGAACTACACAAATTACTGAGAGAATTGTCCGCTTATGTACAAAACTGAATTCAAATGGACACTCCCAGGAGCCCAAACCAGGCATCTTTTATTTACTACCCAAAATACACAAATGAGACAATCCAGGAAGACCTATTGTCTCAAGCATTAGAACCCTGATTATTGGGATATCTGGATATATGAACTCAATACTCAGACCATATGCCATCAACACTCCATGAAAGATTCAACACTCCATGAGATATACAAGTTTTTTCATGAGGAAAATACAGTCTGTCCATAACCTTCCAGAAAACACCATCCTAGCCACTATGGATGTGGAATTCCTATACACCAGCATCTCATACTACAAGTCATCAAGAATACCATCCTGGATGAGGCTACAGCAGACCTATCCACCAAAGCCTGCCACTTGTACTTACTGCTAACTACTTCATTTTGGGGGATAATATGTACCTAAGTCAGTTGAAGTACCATAGGCACCATCATGACACCACAGTATGCAAACATCTTCATGGTTGATCTGGAACAATCATTCCTCGGCATGTGCATCCAAATATGTGCACTCCTCTACCTCTGGTTTCTTGATGACATCTTTGTAATTTGTCCATGTAGAAAGCAATCACTTGAGAAGTTCCATCAATATTTCAATAACATCCACCCTACCATCAACCTGAGCCTGGAACAATCTATACAAATTCACTTTCTTGACACTACTGTGCAACTGCATGATGGACTTCTAAGCACCACATTCTATCAAAAACCAGCTAACTGCTACACATACACATTTCCAGTTTTTATCCAGAATGCATTGTAATATCTATTTTTACAGCCAAGCCCTCTGATACAATCACATCTGCACAAATCCACAAGACACAGACTCAAAGCCTTTGCATTTGCGACAGGCATTTCTCAAACTATAGTACACACCTAAGGAAGCAAAGAAACAAATTGGCATGGCAAGATTAATACCAGAACCATTCAGTACATGATAGACAAAACCCACAAAATGACAGAACACTAAAAATGATCATCTATAGTACACAACTGAGAGCAGTCAAACACATCATGAACAAGCTATAACAAACACACACTTCTCACAAGCTCTGGGATATATAAAATGGATGGTAATACAGGGACAAGACCTGGACAAAAAACCAGATTCCAGCTCTGTACTCACATTTACTGTGAGTGATATTACAGGGGCCAATAACATCACTTACAATATCAGAGGTACATCCAACATGAAATCATCTTATGCCAGTAATGCCTCTCTATACTCTACATTGGACAATCAGGACAGTCTCTACAGAAGATGATCAATGGACACAAATCTGACATTAGAAATGGCAATATCCCAAAACCAGTTGAAGATCATTACAGCCTTTCAGGACACACATTAAATGATTTACAGGTTGCAGTCCTTGAACAAGGAATTTACAAAGAAAGACCAGAAAGAGAAACTGCTAAACTGAAGTATAATCATAATGCCAATCTCAGAAAGAGAAACTGCTAAACTGAAGTATAATCATAAAGCCAATCTACTAGCAGAGGTATGAATAAAGACAATAGCTTCATATTACACTACATACATTAATATAAGAATTCTCGCTACTGTACATATAACAAAAGATATCTTCTCAGAGAGAGTTTTGAACCTAGGAAAACTCAGTTTTGGTAAGCAGATTTATTACTTTCACACATCAGCACTAACTGGCTGTTTTAAACATCTGAAAGACCTGTGTTACATTATGGTGCCCTTGAAAATTTAGGACAAGGTCATGATTTGCATCTTTCTGGACCCTATTACATCCCATCCCATTCCTACAACTATGTAAATATACTTAATACCTGAGGTTTTAATATCACTGAAAAGGGGGGTTTATATCCATGAACATTCATGCTAAAATAAAAACCAGTTAGTCTTAAAGGTGCTTCCACATTTTTCCCTCTCTCTCTGTTCTTTCCTCCTATTTAAACATAGATAAGTTTCCCTCTTATCTTTATACTATAAATCAAAGACATCCAACAAAGCTGAATAGTAGAAGACTCATGGCAGACAAAACAAAATACTTATTCACATAGCATATGGAAAACTGTAGAATTTGCTACCATAAGAAATAGTGATGGCCACTGGTCACTAGCTTAGGTTAGTTTTGAAAGGAATACAGAGAAATTAATGAAGGAGAATGCTTTCATTGTTGGCTAGTCAGTCATGCTGGTTCCAGAATCAGAGACAGTATGCCTCTGAATACGATCTACTGGTAACAGATATGGAGGCCTCATGGCCTGTTTGTTGACTTCTCTTAGGTGACTGATAGGACTTTGTGTGAAACAGAATGATGGGCTAGATTACTAAGTCTTTGATATGTTTACATAATGTCTTCTTTTGGCAAAATCTGAGAAATTTTAGTAGGATCATGTTCATAAAAATGCACACTAAATTGAGATTACACTGAAAGTAAGGTGCAGCATAGCAAAGCTAGGGTTGCTATCCACAGCACAAGATCTTGTATTAGCACAAGATCCCCCATTTTGAAACCAAACAGGAATTTAAACTTTCAAGTACAGTGAAAGCAATGTCTCAGCCACTCCTTGAAAAGGAAGAGTAGCATTTGAAATACATTTCAAGTGTGTTATGATGTACTGTTTTTATAAATATGCTAAGGGATCTTGCAGCACCTTTGAAACTAGCTGGGTGAAAGAAGTTGTGGCATAAGCTTCCATAAACATTTGTCTATGGAAGTTTATGCTACAACTTCTGTTGTTCAGTTAGTCTCAAAGGTGCTATAAGATCTCTTTGTGTACTGATATTCCAGACTAAAGGGGGATGCAGATGGGCAGACCTGGGCTGCCCCAGGAAGCAGAGGATCGGGGTCACTGCTACCACACACAGCAGCCCCGATTCTCCTGTTTGCCACCTCTTAAAAGAGCGACAAAATGCCTCTCCTATTAGAGGTGGCAAAAGGCCGCCCCAAGAGCCAGTGCATGGCTCTTCTCTGCCTCTTCCGGTGTAGTGCGTGAAGACGCTACGCCGGGAGGACGTCCTAACACCATGCGCTGTGCATAAGGACACGTGGTGTCGGGATGTTTTCGGGGAGGAGTTGGGGCGGCTGGCATGCAGCTGCCCCTCCCCTTCCCTGCCTCCAACACACCGCAAAGAGCCTGTCTGCAGAGGCCCTATGGGGCTTACCACACCATCAAAAAACCTTACTGCTTCCCAGCGGGATACAGTTGAGTAGGCAGGTATTACCGCATGCAAGTCGCTGCCGATTCTACTGGGCGAGCACAACCTGATTGCATCCCAAGCCCCAGGTGCACTTCAGAGGCCACTTTTCACAGCTAAGAGCTTGCCATCTTTGAAAAACAGGCTCCAGAGCACACCTGGGACCCAGGATACAGCCAGGATGCACTTGCCTGGTCGGATTGGCAGCAACTTGTATGTGGTAATACCTGCCTGCATCCCACCACCCAGCTATATCCCATAGGGGAGCAGCTGGGTTTTTTGACAGTGCAATAAGTGTCTAAGTCAGCTATGTCTCTGAATTCTGTTTACATCAAATATACTTCAGATGTATTCTGAGATATTGCCTGAAGTATTGTTTTTCACAATAACCCTGAGAAGTTGTGGGAAACTAAATCTGAAAAATACTAAATAATTCTAAGACTTATGGTGTATATTACAAATTAAAATATATGGTTCTAGGTATAATATTAGCTTTAATTAAATAAATTAAATATAGTAAAGGAACAGAAATTGAAATATAAGTTTTATAAGGAGCGACACATGTGTTTAATGTCCTTTATAACTTGTATCAGAGAAACCAAATTTGTATTTATCTGAGGACACAGGGTCAAAAAAGAAGGATGATGTGAATGTTTGGTTCACCATTGCCTTTGAAGAACATTTGCATTCTTGGATTTGCTATATATATATTTGAAATGCATGACATTTTAATATTCTCTGAGATCTAAGAATACAGAGAATCATGGAGTGTTAGAAAAGTGTCTATGACCAATATGAGAAAACTGTCTCTTCATCCTTTCAATGCTCAAAATATATTCACATATATATATATATATATATATGTAAAGAGAAAAAATCCAATAATTTAATTGCAATAACAAATGCAGTGATGTGTGTTTATCTTACTGTTACACACAGGGATTTATGAAAAAAATCACCTTATGAAAAAGTAGTTCTGGGTCCAAAAAATCTAGACTTAATGGAGCACTGCACACAAAAGTTATTAAAATCAAATGATTCCTTTAAACTTGAAATTCAAGTTCAGAGAACCAGCTAATCCAAATGGAAATTAAATGACATATCCTCTGGAAAATCACGAAACTATTCCACTCAAGGGAAAATATTGAGTGATGAACCAAAAGATGAACAACTTTATTCTTTAGGTAAAAATGAATTTTCAAATTAAACATTAGCCTTTTGCATTTGAGCTGTACAATTCCTAAGAAGGGCACCTTTCTCAAAACTATTGGATCAACCTTTGATCCTCCTGCTACAATTCAGCTCTTTTAAACTTTCTATTATGTATTGATGTTTTCATGTTGTGGAAAATACAAATGTCAAACCTATAACATAACAATCATATTACCAATAACCAATTTTTACTTTATTCTTTTTAAGGCAATGATAATGTGACAGGAAAAATTATCCTGTTATCTACAAAAAGTTCCTATTGATTATCTTGGCATATAGCGCACAAATCTTGACTGCCTCTATTATATGCATTGTATAAGATGCAAACAGAATGCAAATAGGAAAAGGAAACATTTTATATAAAATTCAATACATGTATATCACAATTGAATATTATTGAATTTCTAGAGATATCTGTCATATACACTCGTGTGAACGTCAACTTCAAAGATAAGTTGAAGGCAAGTCTTGGGGCCAAAACTATGGGTTTTCATATAACCTGTGGATAAGTGAAGGATAAAACTTAGAGGCATAAAAAAAGGATGTATATGATGAAGTAAAGAAAATTATGCCAAAGAATGCCGCTATTTTCCTACTCAAGCATTTAAAAAGGTCAGAAGTAGTGCTGCAGTGGAGAGAGTGGTATTTCTTTTTCTTTCTCCCAAGACAGAGTAACTCTCACCTCTCACTATTCTATGCAGAGAAGGTGATGATTCCTATTTTGATAACAGTTAAGGTACAGTATATTGACCTATGGATAAGTCAGCTTAGGTTTTGGGGGTTGATTTTCTAACTAAAATTTATAGACTTATATATGAGTATATTTTTGTTTTTGTTGTTAACTGCCCTTGAGTCAATTTTGACCCATGGCAACTCTATGGATGAGACATCTCCAAGACTCCCTGTCCTCCACTGCTCTGCCCAACTCCTGCAAACTCATACTTGTGATTTCTTTAATAGAGTTAATCCATCTCACATGTGGCCTTCCTCTCTTTCTATTTTGCTCTACCTTTCCTAGCATTATTGTTTTTTCCAATGATTCCTGCCTTCTCATGATGTGTCCAAAATATGACACCCTGAGTTTTGTCATCTTGGCTTTCAAGGAGATTTCTGGCTTGATCTGCTCTAAGACTCATTTGTTTGTCTATTTGGCTATCCATGAAATCCTTAGCAATCTTCTCTATCACTACATCTCAAATGAGTTATTTTTTCCCCTATCTTGTTTCTTAACTGTCCAGCTCTCACATCCATTCATGGTAATAGGGAATACAATGGCTTGTACGATTCTAACTTTTGTGCTCAGTTGTATATCCTTGCATTTTATGACTTTCTCTAGTTCTTCCATAGTCACCCTCCCCATTCTTAATCTTCTGATTTCCTGGCTGCAGTCTCCATTTCTATCAATGTTTGATCCTAGGTATGAGAATTCTTTTACTATTTCTGTTTCTTCATTTTCTAATTCAAGTTTGTGTGTGCTCTCTGTGGTCATTATTTTTGTTTTCTTTATGTTCAACAATAGGCCTTCCTTTGCACTTTTCATCCTTGATCTTTCTTAGTATATATAGTATATCTATAGATGTTTCCTTAACACAAGTCCTATTCAGGTTTTCGAGGCAAAGTTAACCTGAACTCAAGAATAGCAGGAGCAGGCTAGTTCCACCAGAACCCCTGTTGTTTATTCCCTGTGTGGAAAACAACATTTTGAAGAGGACGTTGTTCTCTACACATGCATTTTCTCCATGCAGTCAGAAACTCTGGTTTTTCACTTAAAGTAGAGGCTCTCAAGAGGTCATTGTCCACAATGGAGAGTAACAAGAGGGCAGAAAGAACTAACCTGCTCCCTTTCCTCATGTGTTCAGTTTAACCCTATGCTGAAGGTTTGAATAGAGCTGCATCTACAATGTGGAATTAGTGCAGTTTGACACTCCTTTAACTGTCATGACTCAATACTATGTAACTCTGGGTTTTGTAGTTTTGTGAGATAGTAAGTCTTCTTTGTCGGAGAGCTCTGGTGCCACAACAAATGACATATCCCAGGATTCCATAGGATGGAGCCATGGCAATTAAAACAGTATCAAACTGTATTAATTCTGTTGTGTAGCAGCAGTCATAGTAGCTGCTGTACATTTTTTTGCCATGATTTAAAGGAGGAATGGGGAACTTGCCTTCAAAGGGGTGTACACAAATCAGACACATGTAAACCTCAGTCTATTGTCAAACATATTCCATTTTGCAATTGGTCCTAAATCTACCCATTTGGGCCTGTGACCGCATACATTTCAGCTATGGTCATGTAGGCCTCAGCAGGCAAAATATTCCCCCACAACTACTCTAAGAGCACCCTTGCTAAAGCAAAGCTCTCTCTGATAATTCAATTTAACCCAAATCAGGTTACATAATGGAAGGAAAATGGGATATAAATTTATTTGGGAAATAAACCATCCCATTTTTCTCTTGGTTCTGATAGATTTATAACAAACATTTGGAATATATTCAGATTTATTGTCTGAATATATTTTAGAGTTTTACACAAGTGACTTCTCAAAATTTTCCAGCTTATTTGTGGCCAAAAAAGTTGAGGTGTTGTTGGGGAGCTTTCACTGATTTTTTCCAAATAAGTCCTCTAACACTTTCTTAGATATGGGGCTTACAATTAGCAATGACAGTAGCAGAGCTTCTTCTTCTTCTCCTTTGGGATGTTAACTGCCAGCTCATTTCTTGGGAGTGTGTCCACCATTTTGCCTTTCACTCACCTGTTGGTGGTGTGCTATATAAGGGAGTTGTGATGTGGTGCTAATACTGTATCAAGGAAGAGGTTGTTGTGGTTTGGGTGTTAGGTCAATGAATAATGCATCCAAATAAGGATGTAAAATAAATAAACAAATCTCAGCTTTGATTTTGTTGCATTACTCAGAAGCCCATCTACGTTAGTTTCTACCATCCTTTGTTTGTATCAGGTTGTGAGATTTTCTCAAATTTGTTTGAATTTTTTTGTATACATATTTCCTTCAGTACATATTTTTGTATGAATGCTTCCTAACGTGCATCTTTTCTGCACGTTTTTACTAGTGACTAAAGGAGGAGTTGACAAAGTGTAGCTTGCTGGCTGTGCAAAGGACTTGTTTCTGACTCATTCAATCAAGAGTCCCGCTGTACCCCTAAGCATACATGCACACGTACACATATACACACAAAACATCAGGAGGCCTTCAGGGCTGGCAATTTGGAGTTTGTAGAAGTTGGGTCCCCCAAGCCTGGAAAAGCTTCCCTGAACAAAAAATTAAAATCGGAACTGAACACATTTTTTCCACTCCACCCCAAATTTTCTGGCCTAGTGCACCCCATAAAAGGGTGCTAAAGTGTGGCCCTCAGCCCCAAACAAAATTGCTTTCCTCTGGACCTAAAACATATTTTGTCAGTTGTATACATTTTATGAGAGCCAGCATGAGAGGCCAGGGTTAAAATCACTGCTTGACCATGGAAACCCATTGGGTGATCTTAGGCAAGTCATACCCTCTGTCTCATAGGAAGGCAAAGTCAAACCTTCTTTGAACAAATCTTGCCAAGAAAAGCCACGGATCAGTTCACCTTAGGGTCCCCACAAGTTGGAAACAATGTGAAGGCATGCAACAATAATTAATTAAATTTTTATGCTCAATGTGCTCAGAATGTATGCATTGTTTTACATACCTGTTATCAGAAACAGTGGATGCAAGCTGCAAGAAAAGAGATTCCACCTCAACATTAGGAGGAACTTCCTGACAGTAAGGGCAGTTCGACAGTGGAACACACTCCCTCGGAGAGTAGTGGAGTCTCCTTCCTTGGAGGTCTTTAAGCAGAGGCTGGATGGCCATCTGTCAGGGATGCTTTGATTGGGAGTTCCTGCATGACAGGGAGTTGGACTGGATGGCCTTTGTGGTCTCTTCCAACTCTATGATTCTATGATTCTATGATTCTATGAAATGCACCACAAGTATCTGAATTTCTGAGGCAACGAGAGAAGTCTGAGACCTCATTTCTCATGCTATGAATCCACTTCCCCCTAAACTTTTAATTTTTTCACAAGTAAAGGCCATTTAAAGATAATAAGGCAAATGTTTTTCTACTTCTGCATGTCTTTGTGAAATATCTTGATAATGGGCATTCTAACTGTGACAGTTTCATATATGAGGTGAAAGACCTTTGGCTAAGATTCTTCAAACACACCTTTTAACAAGGCTTTGTGGTCTTGGCTTCTTTTCTGCATAGCACCATCTTCAGAGTGATCTATCACTTAAGCTCCTTATTCAGATGATGTATTGCTCAAATACATCATCAGCTTGAATAGTCCTACCAGTGATTTATATGCCTAGTAAATCATTAGTGAAGCAGGCTGATGGTGCATTATTCAATGATGGTGCCAAAGGAAGTTCTAGATGAAGATTCAAGAGAATTAAAAGATGAAGAGGCAGCTATCCTGAAGACTACATCCTTTGAAATTTGAAGAGCAATCAAATTCTGTGTAATTCCTTGCTACTTTCATTCTCAGAGGAAGGAGCAAGCAATTTTAGCAATTTTCTTCAATTTTTTTTAAAAAAGGCTTTAAAATCTGTAGTTTTTGCAGTTGAACACTGCAAAATTTTCTGCACAAAATTCACATGTAGTATTTTTTACATGAAGAACAACATTTTCCGCACATAAAGTATTATTTTCTGCACAGACATATTATTTTCTTCATAGAAAATGCTATTTCTTGCACAGAAAATGCTGCTTTGAATACACACACACAGCCATGTGCAATATATTTTTTTCAGAATAAGTCTAGAACTGTGAAGATGCTCATCAGTCCAGGCTTCTTTTTGTCACAGTTTCCTGATGCTCAAGAAACACTGTGGCTGGCATCCTGTGTTTCAGTTATAGATCTGTAACATAGAGTTTCAGATCTATAACTGCTCCATATCATGAATATTATGTATTCACAATCATAGCGCTATAGCCATATCATAAATACCTCTTAACAGCCAGCACCTGAATCAAGTGATGGAGGTCTGTTCTACTGCCAACTGGGGCACAGCAGGATATTTCCAGCCCCTTCCCACCACCAGGCAATGAGGAATTATGACAGGGTCCTACTTCTTATTGTCACAGCCTTACTTGTTGGCAGTAGGGGGCTGGAAACAACTTCCTGCTGTACCATGATTGACAGTAGAACAGACCTGCATTGCATGGTGTGGCTGTTGACTATTAAGGTAGGTTTGGGGGTCACACCAGATACTACTTAGTTACATGTTCGTTGCTAAGTAGAAAATGTAGAATCTCAGAACACTGTATTGTTTTTGTTTTTTTGTTTTATTATAAATAATTGTTCTATCCCTACTCTGAGCACAACATAATATAAAGCACTGGATTCAGAGTCTATTTTTGTGCACTCCAAAATGAATATGTAAAATAGTTAAGCACAATAGGAGAGATTCTGCACCCATGGTAAAGAAATCCTGCCTATTCAGGATAATGGAAAAGGCCCATCAAGCCATGAGCACAATCCCTTGTAAAGATTTCTGTTAAATTTTAAGCTTCAAATAGTGGTTTCCAGAATGCAGGATGACTACACAATTCTGAATAGTATGTAATGGAGGGAGTGTTTCTGATTTAACATTCTCTTTAAAAGTTCAGGAGTGTCTGTGGAAATGCATTCTGATTATCAGCTTTAATTGGTAGGTCAGTTGTTTCCCCTCCTGAATGGAGTCACCTTGATGGCAATGATTTATGGAATGATAAACCTATGTTTGCATTACTATCATATGAACTGTTTGAGATTATCCTTGAAAATAGTTTGAAAGCTGAAACAAGGGCAGAATACAGCAGCAAAGATCAGTGGGTCTGTTAGATCTATGCTGAAAGAAACATACTGACTGACTTTTAGCTAACATATACAGGCCATGTAGCAAAGTACAATAACATCCAAACTCCACAAAATACATGCAGAAAATACATGTTGCAAGCTTTCAAAGCTTCATTGACTTCTTCATCAAGCAAAGGTGTTCAAAATCATACAGGAGAAAATAAAATGTTCGTTCCAAGCTTGTGGTTCTTCTCCTTTCAGATGATATTGGAGGGATATTCATACAGGCAGGTCCCTCCTCCTTAAAACAAAAATTCCCGGAATACTTGCATGGCCAGAAGGAAAATAAAATCCTATACCACAGCAATGTTGATTGCTACAATGACTTTGTTTTAAAACCAGGGTGTTCTAAAAGTCATTTATATGGAACAGTTATAGACTATTATTGAAGTTAAACAGTGACTGCCTTTGGGCAAAGTTAACATATACAAAATCGATCACAGGAACCTTTAATTACTAAAAGGTTACAGCACTAGATAGGACTATTCAGAGGTGTAGTGTACTGAAGAGTGTAACACTCATTATATCACTTGTCCTTTAAGCCATTCAATCCAATCAGTTAGTTATGTACAGATTTCCTGGAGGCACAGGGTGATTGTCCTAAGGAGGTTCCCTTAGCCATAGACTTTCACTATCTAATTGACTCAGTAATTAAGAGTGTAATAAAAAAATTCAAATATACTGTAGCACCTTACTCAAATGTGTGAGATTTCACTGATATAATACACATTTATGTCTATTGTCCTTTTATAATCTGTTATAAACATGAAATGTTCATTGCAGACATTAATTTGCCCAGCCAGAAAATGGCCCATTGTGCTTCACTGCACTTCTATATATACACAGGGAGCCCCCAGATTATGAAAAACGAAAAGGGGTTCATTTTCAGATTGGCTATAAATTTCATTCTAAAATCTTCATTAAGCCACCGCAAAAAGGTACAAATATCCATGTAATCTTTTCAGACTCTCAAGTCCCTTCATCAAAGCTGAGAGAAATCTGACAGGGAAAATGAGGAGTGGCTTGATCTTGGAGTCATGTAATCTACATGTTGTTTTGAGAATTTACAGAGTAGGACAGATGTGTGTGTGGGTGGGGGAATCCCCAGAGTGTTGAGGGGAGACTGACACATACAAATACATAGCTGGAGTAGAAGTGGGCACAATATTATTGATTTAAACTATACCTTGGAAACAGCATAGGACTATGAATCTGGATATCTGCTGACCTGCATGGTCATGGTAAACCACTTCACTTGGGCTGAGTACTGGTCAAAATAATTGGATGACAGCATGAGGGACCTCATATGGTTGGAACCCACTGTATGGTTCCTCTGCCACCTAGGAGTAAAGTAGATGCACTAACCCCTGAGCTGGTCACATCAGCTTAAAATCTGTACCCTCAAAACCTTAAGGTTCTCAAACTGTGGTCATCCAGATGTTTTGGATTTCTGTTCTCAGAATCCCTGACTATTGGTTAAGCTGGCATGGGCTTTTGGGAACTGACATTTTGAATTCCTGGAGGCCCACAGTTTGAGAACTCCTGCCTCAAGGATATTCCCCACCCACCCCCCTACTGACAGATAGGCCCCATCTTCTACTGAACTTAATCTGGTCCAGTGTCAAACTGGTATGTACAGTATCACATACAAGGAAAGGCATCCTACTTCTGAAGAACTAGCTCACCAAACCATTTTGGCAGCAATAATGCCACCCAAAATGCAACTACATGATCTAAGAGAAACAAGGTGGGAAGACTGACGATGAGCCAGTGCTAAGTTAGGTGATATTTTTACATTTTCAAAGCTGGTCTGAAATGGAAGTTTCCCCTGAAACATCTCAGCCACATTGACAAAGCTAAGTTAAGCACCTATGTAAAGATACAGAAGCTGATGGAAGTTAAATAGGAATATAAAATAATTCAGTATGAAAGAGGCCAGGTTTACTAGCATATGGACAGCTCTAGATCAGAGGTGAATTTCTCTTTTGTTGTTTGGCTGGAAGAGAGTACTTGAGCAATAAAATGGCCTCTTAAAACACCACAGTTGTTCACATGTTTCCTATAATGATAGATAGGGTGCAAAATATTAGAAAATATCCTCATCATTGATAAGAAAGGATGTTTGACACATTATGAGGTTAAGTATAATTGAGATCTGACAACATTGTTTGAGATGTGCCTTGAGGATATTTCTCTCTCTCTCTATATATATCTATACTCTCAGGCTGCACCTGCACTGCATAAATAAAGCAGTTTGACAACATGTTAACTATCATCACTTAATGCTATGTCATCTTGGGATCTGTAGTTTGTTGTGGCACCAGATCTCTCTGATAGAGGCCTGGAACAAATGGGCAGGAAAAATCAGCTAGAACATGCATTTTCTGGAAGTGGGTTGAACTGCCCAACTGTGATGTTCAATGTCAAGCTATGCCACTGGGCAATTAATTTTTTTGTCTCTCCACTATGCATGCACACTTTCGCACAAACATACTGCTGGAAACTGCTGCCTAGATGCCATCCCAATGAATGGCCTCCCATTTGATCAGCCATACAGTCACACCTGCAATCCTCCACTAGTACATGGCATCGGAGCATCAGTGTGCCCCCTAACACAGTGGCAAAGCACAATTATGCCTCCTTCACACACACCTCTTCACCCAATGCCCCATCTTGGACTGTTTGGCTTATGTATGTTGTAGTCAAATCCATTGGAGTTGTCACACTTTCACTTTTTTGCATTGCTGCCCTGACCTCTTGAGTATGATGGTTCCACCTTTTTAAATGTATGCCTGCACCAGTGTGTTTATATGCATCTTTAGGGTTGGGGTTAGGATGGATCACTCCTTCAGAACCACTCTGGCATTGGGGCCTTTATATACAGGGTTAAAGGTGCACATTTTCTGGGCTAAATTGGAATATCTTGGGTTCTTTTTGCTCCATTTTTAAGCCCAAAGTGCAGCTTCAATCCAGTCTAGACCCACTTTGGAGGTATGTGTCATCTAAATGCCTGACCTTCTAAGTGGGTGGAAACTGCTTTATTTGGCCATCTGTTTCACCCCTAAAAAAAGGCTAAATATTTCACAAAACTACAAATCCCACAAAACTACAAATATTTCACAAAACTACAAATGCTTAACAAATATGAATCTATTCTACTTCACAAAACATTGCTATCCCAGAGTGAACAATAGTCTTTTTTTAAAAAACAAAACAAAAACAAAAGCTGAGTTTACAGTTCATTCTTGTACTTAGATATATTAGCTGCTATTTATGGAGCTATGTACCATAAAATATTAATTTTTCCTTATAAATAAAATAAAATACATTTTAGTATTTTGGAGGGGCTCTTCACCTACAAATTTCACATGGGCTCAACACCCTAACCCATCCGTCCCTTAAAAAAGTATTTTCTTTCTATCAAATGCATTTCAAAGATTCAAAGAATTCATGAATATCAAATATTTTTTTTAAAAAAATGCTTTTTACAATTCCTTATTCTAACTAATTAGCTTTATGTGTTATTAATTTTATTGATAGCCAGTTTGGCTGCATCTGCACTGCAGAAATAATGAAATTTGATACATCTTTAACTGCCATGGCTCTATGCTATGGAATTCTGGGATTTTACATTTTGTGAGATATTTAGTCTTCTCTGTCAAAGAGGATTGGTGTCACAACAGACTACAAATCCCAGGGTTCTATAGCATTTAGCCATGGTGATGTCAAATAGCATTAATTCTTCAGTGCAGATGCAGATTTAGATGACCAGTTATAGAGATTAATTACAACCACTTTGATGATGATGATGATGATGATGATGATTGCTTTTAAAATCCAAGTGCAACCAACTGTACCATTTTTTTTATATTTCTGAATGACACAATTTGTAGTATGAAAGGGATTGAGCTTTGGTTTCTTGAGCTGCAGATTGACATTGCAACCACTACACTGCACCAAGCTCCAAATGGGATGGTGTGGAGAGAAGAAAGTCACCTTGTGGAGCCATGTTTTCTGGCATCCTCATGGCAAATATAATATGTGCTCTGAAAAATACTCAGTTCTAAACACAATGTGGGAGAAAAGAGATAATTTCAGTGTGCCTCTTTAAACTTATGATTTACTGTGGTTGTTGTGGTTGTTGTGTGCTTTCCAACCTAAGGTGAAACTAGCACAAGGTTTTCTGGAATTATGAATGTGTGACTCACCCAAGGTGACCCAGCTGAATAGGGAATTGAACCCTGATCTCCAGAGTTGTAGTCCAACACTCAAATCATTACATCGTGCTAGCTCTCCTGATTGTCATATATTATTACTCAAAATGGAAAATAAATTAACTTTAACCATGATTTTTAAGTGAATTTATCCAATAGACTGTGAAACTGTTAACAAAATAGTATGTGCATCTTTACATGGAGGTCATCAAATACTCTCTCCCACATTATCCACATCTAAATGCACATGACAAAAATGGGTATATTTGAAAAATGTGCACAAGCATGCATTAACTAATGGGGGGGATGCAATAATCTGTGCAAATTGGGGGAAATGTCAATTCTATGTAAGAAGAGAAAGAACAAATTTCACAATACAGTGTGTAATTTGAAGAATCCTGGTGAAATTCTTGAAAATGTAACAAATTCACAACTAACAGATTTTTATACCCCCAAAAGAGTTGTTCCATTATTACAAAAGGTGTAAGCCTTGTGAGCTGTTCTGCATGCAGCAGAACAAGAAATCATATTCATTATGATGGGAATGGCTTTCATATATCCAGAAGGATATAGGGCCTTTACAGACTGCCAGAAATAGTGCAAATTGAGGCCACTTTAACTGCCCTGGCTCAGTGCTAAGGAATCATGGGAACTGTAGTTTATTGTGGCACCAGAGGTCTCTGACAGAGAAGGCTCAATGTCTCAGAAAAACTACAATTCCCATGAAAAGCCCTCCTGAAAATATGGAAAAAAACATAAAAACATGATAATGAATAAAACACCTATGTGGTTATCCCCCCCAAGAGGCATTCTATAGAAAGGAAATTAATAATAATAATAATAATAATAATAATAATAATAATTTATATCCCGCCCCTCTGCAGAGCAATCGGTGTGGCTTACAACATTAACATTTCCATACAGATAAAACATAAAAATCCCGAATCCCACCCATCCTTTAAGAAGTAAGGGTTCTTCTTCTTCTTCTTCTAGGCCCGATGGTGCTGGGCCTGTTGTCTCTTCCCCAGATTACATCAGATGGAATGGCAGGAAGGCTCTGGACAGAGATGATATATGGATCACTTACAAAGATTTAATAGACAAACAAGGAGGGAGGATTAAAATAGTGAAACAAGAAATATTGGAGAGTAAAGGGTATAATCTCGGATGGTTCCAGTACAGACAGATTTATGAAAACGCTACACTAGATAGCAGAGATAGCAAGGAATAGCAGAGGGAAAGACAGAATTAGAAGAAATTTTGCTTGGGAAAAATAAGAAGGTAATAGGATTATTATATAGAAAATTATTGCAAATGAAAATGGAGGAGGAGGTGGTAAATGATGTAATGGTAAAGCGGGCAAAGGATGTGGGATATCTGATTCAATTGAACCAATGGGAAGGAATTTGGAAAGGGGGATTGAAATACAGAGCTTCACAAGGTCTAAGAGAAAACTGGTATAAAATGTTTTTTAGATGGTACTTGTCTCCAGATAAAATAGCTAAAATATATGAAGGGGTTACTAACTACTGTTGGAAGTGCAAAGAGTCTGGAACCTTCTATCATTGTTGGTGGAAATGCAAAGAAGCTGCTAGATATTGGAAAATGATCAGTAAAACAGTTAATGAAATGTTAGGGATAAAAATGAAAATAAAAGCTGAAATTTTTTGTTAGGAATATTAGAGGAGAAACTGGGG
>CM034710.1:95107439-95119414 GCA_020142125.1 Phrynosoma platyrhinos | reverse complement strand
TGCAGATTTTTGGCCATCTGTTTTTGCTGGTTTCATCTAAGTTACTATGTATGTTAAATCTGTCATGTGTCCATAAGGGAGAACTCTGTTTCCCTTTTCAAGTGTATTAGCCAATATGAAACACTGGAACTTTCTAGAATGAAAACATAAGATGTGCAGTACATATGGTACCCAAATAAGTACAGGTCTACCCTGAATATGTAATATGATGTAATATCTTTCCACATTCTGTTTTTTTTATTATTATTATTTATTTCAAATTAAATAACTCAGGCCAATTTGTTTTTGCAATTTATAACTCAGCAGGCATCACCTGGTTTGCTGAATATCAAGCTGTGTTGCTTTTGTTTAGTGAGGCAGCAACTGTCAACATTTCTACTCTCTTTTCCAGAGGTTTATCTTAAAAAGCATTGCCAGATTTGGTTCCCAATCTTAACATGAAGAAATGACCAAAGATATGGTTATCTTATTTGTAGCCAATGGAAAAAAAGTTTTGAGGTCAGGATGCCATTTTAACTTCTGTGGTATAGTCATTGTGAGGTAGCATTGTCAATTTTGAGAAGTTTAGTCTGCATCAATTACCAGGTAATTACTTTTAGTTCTTTACCACTTAAAACATGAGCTACAGGTTTTTGCATGCCAAGTCTAAACAGAAGGCTGTTGGTTTATTTGTAAAATCTAAATGGAAGGCGGAAGCAACTCGCAACCCTATTATGAATCAATGTATTGTAGAACTTGAGGGAACTAAGGGTTTTTGGAAGATGCAAGTCTACATGAACTTACCTGTGAGTAAATTAGTGAACTCAGTGACGTTTAACTCTGAGGAGAAATACACAACATTGTGCTACTAACCTTTCATCTCTAAATTTTACAACTGTTCAGGATATGAAAAATTGTAAATGTTGTTGCATTCCACAGAAACCCACCTGTATTTGTATCTGTACACTAACAAATATGTGTTCATTTTGATTTGTGAGATGTTATTTCATCCAAAACAAAAATTAAAATGTTAAAAATTTTCTTAATATTTTTGTCCTGCTTTTCTTAACTTGTATTTTTATTCATAATTTTCCTAATGCACACATTGTGTATACATTTTCCTTAGTGATTAAAGCATGTTTGTGTATATTTTCTAATAGTACACATTTTAGCAGTTTCTATAGTTGTTTAAGTGTGCAGATTTCACTTCTCAAAATTTTGCAGTTTTCCAAAGCAAGGTGTGCTTTGTTTCACAAGCCCATGTGGAACAAAATGGATAATTTTGCTGACAATCTCAATTCCAATTAGTGTCTCTCTGTCCCTATAAAATTTACAAAAATAATCCAGCAGGGCTACTTATTAGGCTGGGAATGCCACTCACTACAAGTAGTAGATAGAAAATGGCATTGGATCAATGGGTTTGCCTCAATGCTATGCATTCTGTGGTTGCTAACTGCTGAGTAGGAATGCCAAAAAAATCAACAAGGGATCAGATTTTTACCATTATGGAGATGCTATTTTCCTCACAATACCAGATTGTTTCATCTCAGTGAAATCTATCACTGATTGGGAAGAATGTCCTCAGAACTCACTAAGATGTGTATATGTATTTCTGTGAAATATTCTGTATTCCTTTTGGATAATGGTGAAAAAAGTGGAAGTTAGTGAAAGAGATGCAAATACAAGAAAAGGGAGGAAAAGCACATTATTGCATATGACATTGGATCTAATTGGCTTTACATTAGTATAACTCAGGGATCAGCAAACTACGGCCCGGGGGCTGAACCCACCCCCTCGAGGCCTTTCAACCAGCCCATGGCTGGTCCTGCCGCCTCTGTCGCCACCATACGTGCACGATACAGGGTGCCATTTTGTGTTCCAAAATGGTGCCTGCGCCTGCATGCACACTACTTCCGGTGTCATTTGCGAGTGCGGGCAAGTGTGGGTGGCATTTTGGAACATAAAATGGCACCCCGTGCTCGCACATGCATGCGCATGATGCCGGGAGTAGTGCACATGCATGCATGAGTTCAGGCACCATTTTGGAACACAAAATGGCACCCCGAGCTTGCACATGCATGCGCACAATGCCAGGAGTAGTGCGGGCACATGTGCACCTCCAGCGCCATTTTTTTCCTTCGGCTAACCGATGATCTGGGGGACAGCAGAACCACACACACACCCCAAAAAAGGTATGCCAACCCCTAGTATAACTTGTAGGAAAAATGTGTTTTAATTTGCATATTACTCTCCATCCCAAATCTACTAACATGAAACAATCGAGAAAGATTTTTCTTCAGAATATGGAGTAGACAAGAGCATGTGATCTGGAAAAATGCATGCAAGGCACATTATATACCTTGTACCCATGAATTTATCAGATGATGTACCCAGTACCGGTACTGTGAATATCCATCTATTTCTGGTAAAAATGAGCATTCCATTCCCACAAAGCAATGTCTAGTGATTTCTACTAGGAGACCATTTCACCAACCAACACTGTTATTAACATAACTAAGCATAGCACAAAGTGTGCAGACATTGTTGTAGCTGTTGTTGTTGCACCCTCAAAGTCTATCAAGCTCTAGATCAGGGGTAGGCAACCTGTCCCCTTTAAGGGCCGAGGGACTTCAGCTCCCAGAAGCCTCAGCCATGTTGGCCAATAGTCCCATGTTGGCCAATAGCTCCTGGGATTCTGGGAGCTGAAGTCCCTCGGCCCTTAAAGGGGAAAGGTTGCCTACCCCTGCTCTAGATTAACAAGAGGACTATGGTTTCTTTCATCAAATAGTTTGCGTAAATGCATTTCTTTCTCCAAACACTGATATAACAACAATATCAAGTGCCCATAGGAAACATAACTCCAGCACATTAAAACTACACACGTGACAGTTGATATGCATACTAAACATACCCTTGAGGTGTGCATGTCTTTAAAAGCATATTCTTTATTTTAATTAATTTAAATGTGTTTTTGCTTGCAACCTGAACTGCTATCTTCAGTTGCCTAGCTGAAGATTTCTCAAATAAGAGATAGGTTTGCAGTTATTGCAACTGAGAGAAAGGGGACACTATAAGAAATAGAGATATAGAGCTGCCCCATTTTCTAACTATAATAGAATTAAAGGTATGTGTGTGGTGGTATTTTCCTTCAAGTTCAAGTTGTTTCCAACTTATGGTGATCCTCAAGTGAACCTATCACAGGATTTTCTTGGCACGTTTTTTCAGATGGGGTTTGCCATTGCCATCCTCTGAGGCTGAGAGACTCTAACTAGGATCACAAGTATCTAACTTCATATGAGATGGAAATCTAGCATACGGGCTGATGTCCTGCATTGTAAATACAGATTTATAACCTAGAGTTACAGATCTGCAACTGTTCCATATTCACCTATGCTACATGATTGTGCCCTTAGTGTCTTGGGCATAAATAAATGTCCCCTGAACCCCTCCTTAAACCTCAGGAAGCCACTCTGTGTGATGGAGGTCTACAAGACTGTTGAATGGGGCATGCGCATGCACACAATGGCAGGCACCATTTTGGAAGGCCCAACAGCAGCGGCGCCATGCGAATTCACATGGCGCCAGCATTGTTGGGCCTTCCAAAATGGCAGCCTGTGTCATGCGCATGTGCGTGCAATGAGGAGCATCATTTTGGAATGCCCATGCACACACCACCATTGGGCGTTCCAAAATGGTGCCCCCCCACGTGCGTACGTGCTGGCCCCCAGTGCCAGTCCCCCTCTCCCAGCCTCCGACAAAAAAAATTGCCGACCCCTGCCCTAGAGCCTCCTCCTTACCCTGGCTAGGTCATGAGTATCTACATTCACGTATCATAGTTACAAATGAGAAATAGACTCCTGGCCAGTATTCTCCTAATAGAAATCTAGATTATGAGACTTCTGGTGAGCTTTCAAGAATAGTCTGTCTTTTGCTGTTACTCCTTGATTTTGTATAGACTCTAGGTTCTTAAATGGCTGCTTTTTAAAGAAAAAAAAAACAAACAAAATCTATAATAACTTTATCAGGTATTATTACCTTATTTTTCCTGACAGCCATCACCAAAGAAGAAATTGTTTCAGTGTTTCTTCAGGGTAAACATTAATATCTCTAATCTCACACAGCAGGTTTATTAAATGCTTTCAGGAAAGTGTGGCTTTAATTATTGATATACATGCCCTTATATTTATTTTAATAATCTACACCTCAATTGTATCTCATGGGATGATTTTTAAAACTCCAATTTACAAGCAAAATTCTAACCCATTCCTATTTTATCACCCCAAATCTCTTGGTTAAATATTGTATTAATTAAATCCAATACATTTTCAAGGTTTTCACACCAAGCTACTATAGTAAACTTTATTGCGTGCTTTCTCAACTTCACTATTTTGTGTCTATGTATTTGATTCTTGCTTTCAGGGCACAGGTGGATATAATGTAGGAAACTGTTATTGCAGTGATCATTTCATTATTTTCCTTTCCTAGTTTTTACTGGCTGTTCCTTTACTGTTTTTGTTTATATTTAATCCATACAAATCCATAGGAGTCAGATGATACCATAACTGGCATTTATATATAAATATATTTAGGGAACATGCACTTTCTTGCTTTAAAAAGATAAAACTAACTACAGTCAACTTAACTCATCCTAGTGAAGTTTGATAACCTGTCTATATGTGTATACATTTCTTTTATGCATTCTTGACTGGAAGGGACACTGCATGCTCAAATTGACATTCTTTAGTCTAGTAGTTGGGTTTTGCATAAGAAACCATTTTAAAAAAAACTATTCAGGAAAGAAGGATTAGGAACTGCTTCATAAGAATGTAAGAAGAATCAGGATAGATGAGAACAAAGGCCTAGTCCAGCATTCTATCCAAACAGTGGCAAACCAGATGCTTCTGGAAACCCATAAGTGGGATAAGAAAATGATAGCACTGTATACCCACTGCCAGCAATTGGTATACAGAGACATACTGTCTCTTGTGCTAGATATAATATAAAGCCATTGCTGGACAGTAGCGACAAGAGGCCACCTGAGACTCTGCTGGAGTTGAGAAGGCCCGAACTTTTATTGATTAAAGTTGTTAGAACCTGAGTGCATAGGGCAAGGATCTAGAGCTTGAATGACTCACCTGCCAAGTGGTGAGCCCCCCCCCCCCCGCACCTATTGGAGAAACTAACAGGATGGCAATTAAAAAGATCCACATGTGAGAAAGTTACTGGGGTTACCTTTGCTACCTAGGAGTGCGCCCCAGTTGATGGTCCTCAGGTTGGGCCTGCAAGAATACCTCAGCCACAAAGAGCTCCTAAATGAGTTTCTAAAATAGGGAAGATGGGCACACAAAGTTCACACCCCACCCCACACCCCGTGGATCTAGCTCAGTGCCAAAAGCTGTTGGTACAAAAGTTGTGACAGTAAGAACAAGACAATTCATAAAGCATACAGCCCATGTGCATTGTTAAATGAGGGAAGGATAATGGAGAAGATGTCAAACCAAGACTCACTGGTAGTACGGTCGGGGAGTGTTTCTGTGCTTCCCAAGCAGACTGGAGTGAAATCTTCACTTCATCACATCCATGCTGACTCACAATGCTCTGCAGAGAGAGGTCAGGCTGCTAAAGGAAGAAGGTCGCATCCATATTTCACCTCTACCCTTGTTGTGGCTTAAAACTGGTAAGTTCAGGGCCCTTGTTCATAACTAATAGTTAGCAGTATCCTTCATCAATGTATATAATTTTCTTTTAAAGCCATTCAAGTTGGAGGACATTACTAATATGCTTGAACCAAATTCCTTAGTTTAACAACATTTTTTTTCTGAAATAGCACTTCCTCTTGTCTGTATTGCCTCAGTTATGGAATAAATCTTTGCAATGTCATCATACAAGGATGAATAATTTCTAGTGTCAAATACTTCCATGTAATTTTTCCCCAATATTTGCAAATTCCAATGTCTTTCAGGAAATAATATTGCTGGGGGGAGGGGGGTGTCTGTTTTATACAAAATCATCTGCAAAAAAAAAAATTTTTTTTTGTGCCACCCATCCATGTCCTTCTGGAAATTGTTGGACATTCATGTAGCCTTACAGAACCTTAACGCAAATAACATATGCACAAAATAATATATGCCTATTAAATTGCAAAGCACTTAAATGCATATAAATTTTGAGATACAAAGAAACATATTTTTGTAAATGGAGAAAATGGCATAAATTAGGTAAAGTGGGCAAATAAATGTGCAAATCAGGAAAAAAATGCATCAAAATATATGACTTTCACAAAGATAGACTAACAACGCAATATGAAATAAGGATAAGAAGAAAATGTATAGCTTGGTTTATTTGGGGGTTGTTGTTTTAGATTATGTTTTAACACTTTTGTATCATTTATATTTTAACTTTGTAGTGTTTTAATTAGGTTATTTTGTTTTTTTAAAATGTATTAATGTGTTTTATACTGTGAGCTGCCTTGGAGCCCTTTTTGGGAGAAAGGAGGGATAGATATTAAAATAAATAAATAAATAACCCACAAAGAGAAATGCATTATACAAGGAAACTAATTGTGAAGGTTTTTTAAGTGAAAAGGTGAGTAAAACTATAAAAACTTTCCAAATGAATGAATAAATAGTAATTAGTAAAAGAAAGTACATGGAAGTACAAAAGGTGTTTTATACTAATACCATCCTACATATCTTTATATGTATAAATCATGTGTATACTTTATGTTTAAACGAGTTCTGTTTCAAAGATGTGCACATAGGATTATGCCCATACAAATCAGGATTATAACATCCAATTACATATGGGAGATTAATTCATTTGATACCATTCGTTTTATATAATATGATTTAAGATAACATATGAATCACAATATAATTATCCTCACAATTTTCCAAAATTTTGATGATGTTCTCTACTAAAAAAACAAAAACATGTACAACAATACTTACATTGAGACCATTGCCTGACAAGAAGTATATACTGAGGAAATACAATAGGCAGTATTAGGGAAAATTCTTCAGGGGGAAATGATATTTGTGCAGGTTATCTAGATCTTCAACTTCATCAGTCATCATGCACAAGCAGATTTGAGAATGGTCATTGCTTTTGCAAAATGGAATGTATTTGTGTTTCATAGATACAGGAACTACTTTACAGAGGGGGAAAATCTACCTTTCATAATGCTGTAGCATGTAGCCTATGGAATAGAACCCTGAATGCCTTCTAGTTCCCAAGCATATGTGAATACCTTCTGCCTTGGGAGGAAGTCCAAGATGTGGTCAAAGATAGCACTGATATAGAGTAATGTAGAAAAGTCAACAAATGAATTCTTATTAAAGAGAAGTATACCCCTACCTGAAGCACTGGAAATGGAGAGTGTAATAGGACTCTCTCCCCCATGAAGGTTTTCACAAGAAAGGTATGTTTTTTACTTACTGAAATGCCTTGCTAGAGTGTGATCCAGCCCCTTCTTTATGATGTCTATGGAGTTTATCACATGGGGAACAATTGGAAGTTTAAACAGTGATTAACCCATCAAAATCTCACAATTGTGGTAATGGTTTTCACACAACGTCATGCACAAAGTGCTATTATTCCAGGAAAGACCCAGGATAATCACACAATTGATCTAATGGTTTTCACGTAATGTCAAGATGAAACGTGATTAAAGTGTCATTATCCCATGAATAATCAAAATAGAGCTTAATTGTGGCATCCCTCAGGGCGCCATCCTGTCCCTGATGCTCTTTAATACCTATATGAAGCTGCTGGGGGAAATCATCCGTAGACATGGGGTGGGGTGTTATCAGTATGCTGATGACACCCAAATATATTTCTCTATGTCCTGATCAGATGGCACGATGACAGATGGCATTTCTCCCCTCAATCAATGCCTTGGAGCGGTAATGGACTGAATGAGGAAAAAACAACTCAAACTGAATCCAGAGAAAACAGAGGTGCTCACAGTAGGGGCCCCTAAACCAGGTATTGGGATACAGCCTCCAGTCCTAGATGGGGTCACGAACTCCTCGAAGCACCTTGTTTGAGTTTGGGGGTGCTCCTAGATCCGTCACTTCACATGATTGATCAGGTGAATGCGACAGTTAGGAGCACCTGTTATCAGCTTTGTCAGATGCACCAATTGCGCCCTTACCTGGAAACATGGGATCTAGAAACTGTGGTACATGCTCTGGTAACCTCATGAATTGATTTCTGTAATGCACTCTACATGGGGCTACCCTTATACCTAGTCCAGAAATTGCTACAAAACATGGCAGCCAGGTTGATTACTGGGAAATCTAGAAGGGTTCACATTACACCGATTCTGAAATCCCTTCACTGGCTGCCTATTAGTTTCCGAGCACAGTATAAGGTGTTGATGTTAACCTTTAAAGCCCTATATGGCCTAGGTCCAACCTATCTGAGGGATCACCTCCTTCCATACAATTCACCCCACACACTCAGATCCTTGGGGAAGAACCTACTCTAACTAAGGAAAACAACACTAGTGGGAACCTCCCAGAGGCCCTTTTCTATTGTTGCTCCCAGACTATGGAATGCCTTGCCGGAGGAGATCCATCAAATTACCAGTTTGGTAATTTCAAAAAAGCCGTCTAGATGGATATCTTCCAGCAGACCTTTCCCGAATAGAATATACTCTACTAAATTCGTACCTCTCCCTCTTTTATACTGTATATTCGCTGGTATTAGAATACCAGACATTTTAACTATTTTAGCTGTGTTTCTAATTTAATCCTTTTTTAGAGGGGGGGGGTAAACTATTTATCATGTTTGTTTGTTGTGGGGACTGTTTTTACTTGTGCTAACAATGGAACCTGTCTTGATTGTCATGGCAAAAGGCAGGGTAAAAAATAAAGTTTATTATTATTATTTATAACCAGGCAAGAAACAGCAACAACTCATTCACATGGTTTTCCCGTGAATGATTTTTTTTTCTGTTTATTGCCTGGTTATTCATGGGATAATGGCTCTTGTGTTAATCACATTTTAATCATGTTTTAATTGCAATTGTGTGATTTTGATGAGTTAATCATCCAATTTCCCCCACATGATAAACTCCTATCCTAATTGTTAAGAAAACGCCTGTTTTGGGGACTCTGCTGTAACTTTCTGTGCATAATACAGGTATCTATGGAAAAATCAACTTATAGTAGTGATTTAAATGCTGGACTACCACTCTGGAGACTAAGGTTTAATTTCCCACTGCCATGAAACTGACTAGGTGACCTTGGGAAATCACATGCTCTCAACCTCAGGGAAAGGCCATAGCAAACCTCCTCTGAATAAATCTTGCCAAGAACACCCCATGATAGAGTCGCCTTAGGGTAACCATACATCAGAAATAACTTGATGGTACACAACATAAATAGTTAATTCCATATTTTGTTCATTCCATAGCACATGCTATGTTCATTTTGTAGAGGGTGAAACAAACATTCTATTGGAGATTATATAAATCTTAACAGAAAAGGGGGGGGACAGGTAGGTTTCTCCCTCCCTAGCATTACACTTAAAATAGAAGATTATTTTAGATATCTAGTACAGGAAGACAAAAGATGATGACGGTGCCTGACAATCAGTGCCATGCACAAGGTACTTATGTCTTCCAAATCGAAATCCAACTGTTAATAAAGTAAATCACATTGATTTTCAGGTCTTAATGTATTTATTGCAACTCAAATATATATGCTAGATATTTTTCTATGGTGGCTGTATCTTGGTATAGCATGAAAACTTCTTCCAGAATAATGAGAGCTTCTTTTTTCAATTCACATACATAGAACAGAAGGATAAAAATATACCAGGCTAAAAGTCACAAAATTTGGAGTACAGTGAACAATCACTCAGACGTTAATTTAAACATTAGAATAGTTTTATTCAGTGAAGGAAAAGCCAAACTTTAATGTATCTATGACATATTATAGTAATAAGGACCTCTAGAGAAAGCAGTGCTAGGGATTACAGATTGCTTTGGCAAGTCAAAAGCTTTTGGCTTTATCACAACTCTGTTTCTTGCCAGACTGATGTGAAATCCTCATTAAAGACTTTTCTGTGGAAACTATCTGCTTCTGGGATATACAAGGAAACATGTCTACAAGCTTGTTAAGCTAGTGTACTTGGATACAAGCCAGTTCAGACACTTTAAAATCAATGAGGTTTCATCTTAATCCAGGCATTGGGACATAACTGAACTATACAATGAAATGACCAGAAGGTAAAGTGAGAAGTCATGAGTTGAAAACAGAAATATTGTGGTTATATGTGTGTGCATACATGTGTGTGTGACATTGTCTGTTTCTCTCTCTCTCTTTGCAATTTGAACCTTCCCCTGCACATTAAAGTAACTGCTGTTGTTGCTGTTGTTGTTATTGTGTGTCTTCAAGTTGTTTCTGACCTATGGCAACCCTAACATGAACCTGTCATGGGATTTTCTTGGCAAGTTTTTTCAGAGAGGGTTTGCTATTGCCTTCCTCTGAGACTGGGAGAGTGTGATTTGCCCATGGTCACTCAGTAGGTTTCCATGGCCGAGCCAGGATTTGAACCTTGATCTCCAGAGTCATAGTCCAACACTCAAACTGCTACATCACACTGATTCTGTACTTAATTACAATGTCTTTTCCTTATTCTGATTTACATATCTGCAATATTATAATACTTTTTAAATGGCCAGTTCCTTCATTATGATTTGTGTGTGTGTGTAATTTATGGTTCTTTTGATGCGAATATTAACTCAGAACATTTATCCCCATATAAATTCTGTCCCCAAATGAAATTGCCTTCCATGCCCCAAATTTCTAACATAGTAGTAACTTAAAACACTAGTGGACATTAAGAAATAGAATTTAGGCATCCATAGAAAAGGGGCCAGCAACGTTACTAAAAGAATCTGAATATAGCAAATATGAGTTCTAAGTATGAATGATTTTTCCCTCTCTACAATGCTAGAAACTTAGAAACTGAAAGAAAATTTCACAGTGGGGGACAGATTTTTAATTTGCACAAGCATGGTCCTTATATAGGCAACTCCCCCTGCTCATATAAGCAACTCATATAGGCATTTCCCCCAGGTTTAATATGATATAAAAATATTAAAAGGTATTAAAATTGTTTTTATAATAAAGGGCTAAAGGTGCCAGATCCCATCTGATCTTGGAAGCTAAACAGAGTCAACCCTGGTTAGTACTTGGATGGGAGACTGCCAATGAATACGAGGTACTGTAGGCTATATTTCAGAGGAAGGAACTGGCAAAACCACTTCTGAATATTCCTTGCTTAAGAAAAATCTATGAAAGCTGGCAGGAAACTTGAAGGCATACAGAAAGAGAGTCAGAGAGTGAGTTATAGAGGGGTGCCATCTCTTTTTGGTAGATATTCCTCCACCAATATTCAGTAGAGATAGCTGACAATTTACATGGACTTTTCAACTCCAGCCTGTATATTGAATGATTAACATTTTCTTAACTGGTTTTAAACATACAATTGTTATTTATTGTTAAAATTAAGGGCTTTGTTGATTTTTGCTATTTTACCATGTTTTGGAAATGATGCCTTGTTGTTGTTTGTTATTAACTGCCCCTGAGTCAATCTCAACCCATGGCAACCCTGTGGATGAGACATCTTTAAGACTACCTGTCCTCCACTGTTCTGCTTAGGTCTTGTAAACTCATACCCATGTTCACCTTAATAGAGTCCATCCATCTAGCATGTGGCCTTCGTCTCTTTCTACTTCCCTCCACCTTTCCTAGCATTATTGTTTTTTCCAGTAAGTTATCCCTTCTCATGATGTGCCTGAAGTACGACAGCCTCTGTTTTGCCATCTTGGCTTCCAGGGAGATCTCTGGCTTGATCTGCTCCAGGACCCATTTGTTTGTCTTTTTGCTGTCCATGGGATCCTCAGCACTCTTCTCCAGTACCACATCTCAAACGCATTGATTTTCCTCCTATCTTCTTTCTTGTCTGTCCAGCTCTCACAT
>CM034710.1:95083747-95107339 GCA_020142125.1 Phrynosoma platyrhinos | reverse complement strand
ATATCCAAGCTTGCTTTCCTTACAATATGTTCTGCATATAAGTTGAATGGGTAGGGTGAAGCCTTCTCTGACTCCTTTGCAAATTGGGAATTATTTTGTTTCTCTGTGTTCTGTACTGACAGTAGCCTCTTGTCCTCAGTACAGATTCCTCATTAGGACAATCAGATATGTTGGCCTCCCATGTCTTTAATGGCATTCCAGAGCCTTTTATGATCTATGCAGTCAAAGACTTTGCTATAGTCTTTAAAGCACATGCTGATTTTCTTTTGGAACTCCCTGCTATGCTCTATTTGCCATCGTATATTTGCAACATGATCCCTGGTGCTTCTTCCTTTCCTCAACCCTGCTTGAACCCCTGGATTTCTCTCTCCATATATGGTTGGTGTCTATATTGCATAATTTTGAGCATAATTTTGCTTGCATGGGAGATGAGCTATGGTCCTATAGTTGCTGCAATCCTATGTACCTCCTTTTTTGTGGATGGGGATGTGTATTGATCATTTCCAATCTGTTGCCCATTGTTTTGTTTTCCATATCTGTTGACATATGTTGGTTAGAACTAGAGCTGACTCTGTCAATGTGGATTGCAGCAGTTCAATTGGAATATCATCTGTTCCTGGTGATTTGTTGTTGTTTTTTTTGCCATTTCTCTTATTACAGCTTCCACCTCATTTTTTAGAATTTGGGGTTCATCTTCATATGACTCTCCATCCCATGTGTGCTTCATTTTGTCATCTCTTTTATGTAGCACTTTTAAGTATTGCATCCAATGTCTTTGTATTCATCTTGAATTATGTTATTTTTATTGTCATAGAGCATCCCAGTCCTTGGTTTGAATTTTCCTTTGATATCCGGATCTTGTGAAATAGATCTTGTTCCTTCCTTTTTGTTGTTGTCTTCTATTTCCCTGCACTGGTCATTGTAGTTGTTTTCTTTATCTTTTCACACTAACCATTGTACTGTTGCATTCATGGTTCTTAGTTTGTTTCTATCCTCCCCTTTTTTTTTTCTTCCCTTCTTTCCTTTATTGCTTATAGAGTTTTATCTTTCATCCATGGTTTCTTTCTTTCTTTTTGGCTCTTGAAAGTGTCTGTCTGCATTCTTCTTTTATTATGTCCCTGACTTCAGACCATAATTCTTTTGGTTCTCAGTCTATTATGCTAAGTAGTGCAAATATGTTCCTTATATCGTCACTAAATTCTGTTGAGATATTGCTTAGATCATATTTTGGTATGATGACTGGTTTTGTTCCTTAGTGAGTTTTACTTTTATTTTTGATATGAGTAATTCATGATCTGTGCCACAGCCAATGCCTGGTCTAGTCTTGGTTACGAGTATGGAGCTTCGCCATCTCTTACTTCCAGTTATATAATATATTTGGTTTTTGTGTTGACCTTCTGGTGATGTCCAAGTGTATGGCCTTCTTTCTGGTTATATGAAAAATGTCTTAGCAATGAATAGGCTTCACAACAATCTATCAGACACTCACCTGCATAATATCTTTTACCTAATCTGAATCTGCCTACTGTTTTTGATTTTTCTTTGCTTCCAACTTTTGCATTCCAATCTCCAATAATTAGCTGGACATACCATGTTGGTGTGATATCATTTTTTTCCTGTACTCTTATAGAAACAGAATCTTACTTTTCCTATTCATTTAGAGCAACTGCTGTCTAATTGACTGCAATGACATTATGATGAAATCCTCAAATTAAAATACAAAATAAATAAAAATAGGATAGAAGGGAAGTTGGTACATCAGAAGCAAACAGACAGGTTAGGGCTATATTTGGTGCATCAACACTAGAAATAATGAAGTTTGATACTACTTTAACTGTATGGCTACAGAAACCTGGTATTTGTAGTTTTGTGAGGCAGAAAAGGCTAAAGACCCTGTAAAACTACAAATCCCAGGAGCTACAGCACTTAAAGTGGTACAAAACTACATTATTTCTAAAGTGTAGATACACCAATTGTGTCACGCTGGGACAGAAGTTGGAAAACTCCCAGATTACTTTAGCCAGTGACCAGGTAATCCAAAAAAGTAACTACTCCAAGCACTGTTCATAGAGTGGTTTCTCAGCCAGTACTAGGAGGAAACATAAAGGTGAAAGGATGCTCTCTTCACTTGTCTTCTGAGACTTGATGCTTCATACACTTACAACTGTGGGACCCAGTAGGTTGTAGTTTAAGAGTCATCTCTCAATGACTAACAGTGTTGCAGGAAATGCACAACATACTTGTTGCAAGCTTTCAAAGGGCTTCTTCATCAGGCAAGATGTTACAAACCAAACAGGAGAAAAACAATTGGAGATGCTACATGCCTACATGTTGTTTCAGTCTTTAGTTAAGATGGTATATGGTGGGGAGGATATCTTGTTTTGTTTGAATTTGCTAAATGGCCAACACAACCACCGCTGAGTGTTGTAGGAAGACAGAGACAACTTTTGTATTGTCTCTGGACTCGGGGGTGGGTCGGGCTCACTTGCATTGGTTAACCTAACAATACATGCACAGTCTAGAGTTTTTGCAGGCCTCCTTGTCACAATGTAATAAAGTTGCACTCCTAGTTTGAAAACTCCCCGCCAATTGGTCTTGCCATTTTATTTCTGGCTGTAAGAGCAATAAAACCTTGTTATTATACTCAAGCACTAGAGGGTGGATTTTAAATTCACAGATATGTGGTGCTTTGAAAGATTAGTTGACAATGTAGTAACAGTTATACTTCAGTTTGGAAATAACATACTCAGTTATGTGAAAAACATTGTAATATATACAACTGAACATATAAGCACAGCTGAAAAAGCACGAATGCAATCTCTTTTGAAAATGCATAAATATGTCCTAATGCACAGGGATATGGTGTGCAGAAATCTTTTATTGAAGTTTTAGACAGCGGTTTCTCTTTAGTTTGTTTCATTTCTTCCCCCTGTGCCTTTTAAAAGAATAGTTTCAACTAAAGCTTCTGTCAAGGTGTTTAGTGAATTGCATCATTCATAATTTGCTGAGGTTATAATATTTGGCAGATAACATTTTATAATGTGCTGATGAAACCAGGCATGATATGTTGTATTGATAGTGCATGAAACTTGAG
This sequence comes from Phrynosoma platyrhinos, assembly GCA_020142125.1. NCBI lineage: Eukaryota > Metazoa > Chordata > Lepidosauria > Squamata > Phrynosomatidae > Phrynosoma > Phrynosoma platyrhinos. Next base: position 95,104,245 of record CM034710.1, on the reverse strand, counting down.
AACTCTTTGATGAAATGGTTTGCTAAAAATATGTCCATGAACTGGCTCTTTAAAAACATTAATATTGCTTTAATGTTGCTTTTTTACAGTGTGGTTCATTCATGCATGTTTATAATTGTGAAAGCAAAGACAATCCCCTTGAACTATGAGCTAAGTGACATTTCTTCTTTTATGTTCAAAATGTATTGGTTCAAGTTTTCATTTCCTGGAACTCATTCATCTATATCACTGTGGAGGACAAGAGTTTCCATGTTTAAAAGAAATACAAATACAAATTAAAAACTGAAAATGAAAGGTGATTTATTTTATTTTATTAAAAATAAGGTGATCATTAACTGCATTCTCCTTTTCTAAAGTCTGGTAGCTCATTTTGTTCATATGGATTTTATTCTTTCCTTTATTTGTTTGATTTTTTGCTTGATTTTTCCATTTATTCTCCATCTTTCTCTCTTCATGGATGCCAAAGTAGCTTAAAATACTAAGAAGAGTTTTGCTAATGAATTATTTTACAAGAGTTAAAAAGCAATTAAACAACAGAAACAAAAAAGAAGAAAAAGAAAACACATGGTTAAAAACTATTTAAAATACATTGAAAACATCATTGAAAAGATGCAAGATAAAAACACAGTGCACCACTTTCAAACATCCTATTATCATGATTAAGAATCAAATATCTGCTAAACAGATAACCTATCAGCCAAAGAGAGCAGGGAGGTAGCTAACTGGATCTCCTGTTGAAGAGAGAAAGTTTTTGTACCCATTTGTTTTTTTTGGTCTAAATAATTTCATTGGCTAAGGAGCAGTGCTAAGAATCTTCCTGGGTTCTTACTTACTTTGTCTACCACTTTTTTCCTGATATGGGACTTGAGGGAGGGGGTCTACATTGGCCAGGATATTCCAGTCTGATCCCAGAGTATACTGGCTCTGGATCTGCTCCACATTCCCCCCATTGCCTCCACAATCTGGAGCAATGCTGGACAACTGTCTACACATGCATCCCACTGTACCATATGGTGGCACCACCACTGGAACAGATCACTTCCTCACTTCCTGTGAGGTCAAAAATAAGATGTCCAGTGTCAATCATATGACTGGGCATCTCATTCTGATCTCAGTGTGAATGACTTACACCAGGAGCAGCAGTGGCAGGTGGCACAGCAGGATGCATGTGCACACAGCCCGCCAGCATTGTTCTGGAGTGATCTAGATTTTCCTGGAAGATCTGAAGCAAAAGGAAAGTTATTTTAAACAGGTTTAAAGAAGGGATGGTCTGAATTTGATGCAGAACTTGCCTTCCCTTGTGAAGACAGTCTGCATTAGCTGGGGTTTTGGTACTGTGCTATGAAGACAGATCATGGTGAGGGCAGAGAGAAAGTGCTTTAAATGGCCCATGTAGACATACTCTGGATGATTATATACTGAAGACTCCTCAGGTCCTCTTCCTTTTCACAGATGAAAGCAGGGACAAGAAAAAAAATATGCAAGCCATGTCCCAGTGACCCACCCAGGCACAGACTTTCTTGCGGTAATGATTTGAAGAGTGCTTCTAGCTTCATTTTTTTTAATGTACACAAGTAGAATTCTCTACACAAAAAGGACATTTGGTGTAATCAGGGTTCCTAATTACCCAGAAGCAAATACATGTTTTCAGGTGAGTGTGAAGACAAAAGGATCCTCTGAGTAACCCGTTCAGTGCAGAAAGATTAGGTATTAAGGGACAAGGAAATTTTGAGGGTCTCATTGCATGTACCCAACTGTCCTGCTCAGCATAGGAAGATTAAATACTGACAGGATTGGAGCTGCTAGAGTCTTCACTGCATATTTCTTCCCCCCCACACACACACAAACTTTTAACCTTTGTGCTAGCAGCAGTGGCTCTGTTGTGTGTGTGTGTCTGTTCTGGCTATTAATTCCATATTTAAGGAACAGGATTTAGAGCTTTAGCAGCTTCTTTATATTTCAAACAAAAATCCAGAGCACATTCTGAATGCTAACAAAGGTTTGCAAAAGAACCTCAGACATATTCGGTTGTCAAAAAGAAAACCATGGTAGGAACAGAGTATAAAGAAGGAGTGCAGCAGAGCTAAACATGCATAGAGAGAAAAATGTAGGATGATGGAATAGAGAAACCTGTTCCCCTTTTTTTCTTCTACAGTCTTTTTTAAAAGGAAAAATGTTTTCTCTGTCTTGAATAAGGAGACATTTGTGAATTTGGAAAATTATTCCAAAAGAATCTGAAAGAAAACTTCATTCCATCTGGAACAGCCAAACTTGACAGGTATTTAAAGCATGGATGGGAGCAAGTTGAACCTACCTGTCAATACCTGTTTGTTTGTTTGGCTGGTTGTTTTACTGGTTCTTTTCATTCCACCTTGCCCCCAATATGGGAGAAACCATCAATGTTTAAAACAAAACACAGTTAAAACAGTTTAAAGATTTGAAAGATTTGAAAATGAGCTTGTCATTCACAAAAAGGGAGCAACCTTATTTTGGCACCACAAAGCCCCAGGTCTGGATGTATGAATTAGTTTACAGCCATTTCTTTTATTTACTTCTGTCTCTTTGAAAATTTCAGCAAATTCTTATCAAAAGGAGTCAAGGCTGCTGCCACACTGCAGAATTAATGCAGTTTCACATTGCTTTAACTGTCATGGCTCCATCCTCAGGAATCCTGTTGTTTGTAGTTTGTTGAGGCACCAGAGCTCTCTGACAGAGACCTCTATATATCTCACAAAATGACAAATCCCAGAATTCCATACTACTGAGCCATGGTAGTTCAAGTGGTGTCAAACTTCATTAACTCTACAGTGTAGATACAGCCTCTAATAAAATTCACATGTATTTTTAGTAAGGAAAAAAGTGTGAGATAAATTTCCCGATATGCAGACAAGGATGGCTGTTGACATGCTGGTTATGAGAATACAACAGATTGCAACATGCAGCAGCAAACCTAGTCAGGACTGCTGTGATCAGCAGGGCCTAAGAGGATTGATACCACTTTAGACACTCACCATTCTTTATTATTCTTGGTAGTTCAGCCCTACAGACACTAGATGTGCCTTCTTCCCAATGGGCACATTTTGGGTCAGATGACTATTAGCTGCACTGTGTTAGGGTACAAAAATGAAAACGGTGGAGATCTGGAGTTTTTGAAAGAAATTGTAGTTAACAAGGGTTAAGTCATCAGAATATTAGAAGGTCACCAAGAGGATTATATGAAAATTATTTCTAGTGTAGTATAGCCTGATTAGGTAGGAAAGTACAGGATAAAATACAGGTACAGGGTAAAATAGAGCAAAAGTAAAGTTCAAGTTGATCTATGGGCCTTATTTCTTACTTCTTAGTTGTGTGATAATATCTTTGTTGTTTGCTAGAACAAATAATGAGCAGTTGAGAAGTTCTAGCTTATATACAGTTTTTAAATAATGCGCTGTCACATATATTTGCAGGAAAGGGGCAGTAGGGGGAGAAAGCCACTGTTTCTATAAACTTTAAGTTATAATCAGTTATTATAAAGAATTCCCAGTATCTTGTGACCAAAATCAAAGATGTCTAATTATGGTTTATCAAAAATAGCTCTCTCAAAAATAGACAGAAGGTTCTACTTGGAATGCTGACTGATCAAATTGAGAAGAATACATTGCAATATATGATCAAAGCAGCAAGAATAAAGTAATATAGGCCCAGAGATGGAAATACACTGACACATCAATCCAAAAAGGTTGGCTGATGAAGATGACTGATCTTGCTGAAATAGACAAATTGACAATGTTGATCAAAGACAAATCTTTGAAGAATTTTACAAACATTGAGAATTGTTTATTACATATTTGCAATCTTATTGTGAATATGAATCAGTTTTAGGTTTTATAAAGTAAACAGACTTGGTATGTGGCAGATGTGTAAATATTTTACCATATACATTGAAGCAGAGAAACAGTGGTATATATCATCAGTTGGGGGCAGGAAGTCAGTAGTATATGCTTATACTACTTTTTTAAAGTAATATATGTTTAGTTTGTTTTGTTAGTGTTTGTCATTGTTTGTGTTATAGGTGTACTCATAAAATTGTTTGTGACTGTGTTTATGTTTAACAAAATGATTTTTAAAAAATAGACAGAAGGGAGCTATTTTGTTATATCAGAATAAAATCATAAATACCTTTTGCTTTTGAGGAAGACCTTTTTTTGAAACATATTGAATTATTTCTACATTAATTAATTGTCTGCCTTTCTCTCTTCACTCTGTTTCCCTCTACTGCAAACAGTTTGGAATAAATTAGTGAAAATATATGTGACAGGGCATTATTTAAAAACTTTATATAAGCTAGAACTTCTCAACTGCCCATTATTTCTTCTAACAAACAAAAAAGATATTATCACACAACCTAGAAGTAAGAAATAAGGCCCATAGATCAACTTGAACTTTACTGTAAACACTGAGGGATTTACTTTCTTTTGTCAAATTGCATCTGATATGACTGCATTGTTATGAAGAGATATTTTTCTCTGCTCTTCTCCCTTTATCTTCATGTATAATTTCTAATTTTCATTCTATTTCCAGAGATTTAGCCTTGTAGCTGAACATTATCTTTGCTGCAAGCCCCTTGAACAGAATCTGCTAAATCTAGCCTCAAATCCTTGCACAGCCTGATTGTCCATCTGTTTTCAATCTACCTTTTTCTTCTTCTTAGCAGTAGTGATCATTAGAGTGAGAATTCAACAGCAACATGTGAAGGAATCATCTTTAATTTTTAAATAGTGGCTCCTTTAAATGCTTCCAAAATAAATGTGTTACAGTAACATTTTTTTTTTATGATTGGGCTGGCCTCAGCACCTGGTATCCTTGACCACTTTGATAATGCATGTTCTGTGTTCCCCACTGAAATTGATGGTTCTAGATATCCTTTGGATTTTTTTGCAATGTTCCTGACTTAGCATCGTTTTGGAGCATTATAGGGGGAATCCCGTTTGTTTTTTTGATTCATTTCTATGCCACCTATCTCCCAGAAAGAGACTTGAGACAGCTCACAAAAAATGAGTAACTTGAATGAGCTGTGTGGTATTATCTGAACCCATGAAACTACAGTATATCAGGGACTTGGGGTAGGGTTAGCGTTGTGGTTATGGTTTGGGTGGATAAGTTTAGAGCTAGCATTCATAGAAGGATTTAATGAATACTTGCTATATCTCCTGAATCCACTGAGAATTCCAGTGTTCATCACCCCAATGGGACTGAATACTGATAGCAATGTATGTCACTTCTTGATGTAATTGCTTGCTGTGTGTGTGTGTGATGCTGTAGGTTTTTTTATTTTTTGTTTTTGTCTCAATATTTTAAATTGGTTGGTACAAAAAATTACCACAGTAGAAAAAGCAATACATTTGTTGGGACCATTTTTCTTCCCAAATGTTTTTGTTGGAAAAATTGTTGCTGTTGTTGTTGTCATTGCCAAGCAGCTGAAACTTCAGATCTTTGTTTACAAATCTACATACAGCAATGTTGTAGAATGACTATGTTGTAGAACTAATTCTGTGTGGGTTCTACAGGGAAACACGACTCCAAGGAAAAAAGGGGGGAAGCAGATGGGCGGCACGGGGCCGCGCCGGTTAGCTGTGGATCAGGGCTGAGGTATCCACACTCCTCGGCCCAAAGCTGCCACGTCCCAGTCCCAGGAAGGAGCTCTAAAATAGCGCTCCTTCCACAAGATGCTGAAGGTGCGCCACAAAAGGCCTCCAGCGCACCTTCAGCGCCTCTTCCGCTGCAGCGTATGCGGACACTGCAGTGGAAGTACGTCGTCAGAGCGCTGGCCATGCAGAGGGCTGTCCGCTCTGACAACATTTTCGGGAAGGGGTTGGGGAGCCCAGCATGAGGCTGCCCCTCCCCTTCCTGGCCTCGAAGACAGCACTTTGTGCCATCTGCTTAGGCCCTTAGGGCCTTTGCAGACTGCCAGAAATAGTGCAAATTGAGTCCACTTGAAGGGTTAGGGTTAGTGCTAGGGAATCATGGGAATTGGGTTTTTTTTTCTGAGACATTGAGCCTTCTCTGTCAGAGAGCTCTGGTGCCACAATAAAATACAGTTCCCATGATTCCCTAACCCTAACTCTAACCCTTAAAGAGGACTCAATTTGCACTATTTCTAGCAGTCTGCAAAGGCCCTTACAAATATGTCCCTTGGGCATAAATATTAAAATAATGAAATTAAAGGTATCTGCTTATAGACAGATAAAGCTTCCAGAGAGCAATGACAAAAAAGGGGGACATAAGAAGACAATTTATACAAACATACACACACCAGGTTTAGAAAATCACCTCATAGATAGCATCAGATTTTTTAAAATATAACTACTCTGGCTATGTCCAGAGACCTAGACCTTGAAGTTTTATCTGTTCTTTAGGCAAAGATCCTCCCAGTAAGAGACAGGGGTGTTGCAGACTGCCAGAAATAGTGCAAATTGAGTCCACTTTTAGGGTTAGGGTTAGGGAATCATGGGAGCTGTATTTTATTGTGGCACCAGAGCTCTCTGACAGAGAAGGCTCAATATCTCAGAAAAAAAAAACAATTCCCATGATTCAGCATCTAGGGTTAGATCACTCCCTGGTTTAAGATAGTTTTCCTAGCAATTCTCTCTATTTGTCATCCAACCATGCTCCTCTAATCACATGAGATGGGATTATGTCTTCTTCTACATGCTGTTGGGCTAAATCTCCCAGATGCCCTAGCCACAACAGCCAGTGGTAAGAAATGCTGACCATTGCAACTGAAGACTATCTTGGTCTTGCAAGACTTTCAGAACTCTTCTTTCAGCTGAGAAAAGCACTTTGCATATCTATATGACAAAGGTCAGAGTCTTGCAGTCCTGCTGAGAATGATGAAGGGTGGCATCTACAGTACATATGATGGATGACTTGGCATGAATAGGAACTAGTTAGAATGTTAGGGTTTATTCTGTGACAAAGATGGTAGTGAAAAAGCATTTAGGAATTCTTCCTAAATAATGGAGCATATAATTTGGGTTTTCTCCCAGACTTGAAGGTGAAGCTCTGGGAGAGTAGCAGCTCATCTGCATATTTATTTATTTTTTTAATCAGACTTTGCTGAAGTCAGTGTGAGCAAAAAAGCAGCCAGGTGATGAGAGGCAGCATGCTTTTGAATCAATAGAACGTGCATGTATATATATATATATGCCATATATATATTCTCATATAGATACTGCAGGAAGGAAAGAGAGAGAAATAACTGCAGAGATAGGGGTAGAAGACTCCTTAGTTGTCTGCTGCAATGTATATGTAACATTTGTCTTCTTGCCAGAAAACATCACCAACTACACCCACAGCAAGCAAAAACTGTTCGCGCTTTTAGAAGAGAAAGTCAGTGCACTACAGCTATATGTTGAGGCCCTCCAATGCATCATAGAGCATGCAGATTTCCCTTGGGAAGTATATATATGGCTGTGTGCACTAATCTTTAATGGATCTTAGGGGCTCTGCAGACGGCGCAAAGCACTGTCTGCAAAGCCAGGGAAGGGGAGGAGCAGCCAGATGCTAGATGCCCAAATGCCTTCCTGAGGATGTCATCAAAGCATGCACCATTGCACATGGTGAGCGCTCTGATGACATTCTCCCGGACACGCTGTGCTGCAAGAGGCGCAAAAGAGCTGCATGGCAGCTCTTTGGGCACCTTTTTGCTGCCTGGGAAAGGAGTGCTATTTTGGTGCTCCTTTCCCAGGTGCCAAAAGGGAGGATTGGGGCCAAGGCATGGGTCAGCCTCGGCCCCAATCCTCTGCTTACCAGGGCGGCCCATGGCCGCCCATCTGCATACCCCCTTAAAGATTTATTTATTGCAAACTTAAGAGACTTATTATTTGATTGACTTTAGTGTACTGTGATTTTAACTAAGGGGGGATGCAGACGGGAGGCCCTGGGCTGCCTCGGGAAATGGAGGATTGGGGCCGAGGCTGCCGTACCTGTCGGCCCCAATCCTCCCTTTTGCCAGCCCAGAAAAGAGTGGCAAAATGCTGCTCCTTTCAGAGATGGCAAAAGGGCACCCTAAGAGCCGCCATGTGGCTGCGCCGGAAGAACGTCCTGATGCCACATGCAGTACGTAATGGCGCGTGATGTTGGATGACTTCAGGGAGGGGTTGAGGTGGCCAGCGTGTGGCTGCTCCTCCCCATCCCTGCCTCCAGGACGGCCCAAAGGGCCCATCTGTAGAGGCCCTAAGAGCCTGTACAGACTGCCAGAGATAATCCAGTTTGAAACCACTTTAACTGCCTTGGCTCATTGCTGGGGAATCATGGGCACTGTAGTTTTTTTCTGAGACATTTAGCCTTCTCTGTCAGAGAGCTCTGGTGCCATAATAATTCCTAGCACTGAGCCAAGGCAGTTAAAGTGGTCTCAAACTGGATTATTTCTGGCAGTCTGTATAGGCCCTAAGATTCTATCTGCTGCTTCTAACATTTTAATAATATTAATGGTCTATATATTGGATATTAAAATTATGGCTTGCTGATTGATGATATCATTTACTATGATAATTTTACTGTGAAAAGTAGAATATAAATCTAATTAATTCATGATGACATGATTAGAGCTTTAGTAGGCCAGCTGACGATCTAGGTGATTCCTGTAGGTCAGCAATTCACATGACTATGATACACTGATATATAGTTTAAATGCATAGGTAATATGCAGATATCCTCCCTCTTCCTTATCCTAATACAGAGGGCACTACTCAGTGAGAGTAAGGTTATTGCCACACTGCAGAAATTTGACATCACTTCAACTGTCATAGCTTTATCCTGGGATTTGTGGTTTGGTGAGGTATTCAGCCTGGTCTGTCAGAGAGCTCTCATGCCTCACCAAAATACAAATCCAAGGATTCCACAGGATGGAGCAATAACTGTTAAAGTGGCATCAAGCTGCTTTATTTCTGCAGTGTGGATAGCCTAAGAAAAGACTGGGGCCAATCTGTAGGCCAAACCTACTTTAAAAAAAAATCACAGTATAAACAGTACCCTTGCCCCAGACTTTATGTATATCTGAAGTGCATAGCTTCTCGAACAGTATCACCAACCTACTGACAAGAAAAAGAAAAAGAAAGAAGGGGGGGAAGAAAAAAGAAATGGACTTTGATATATGTGCTTATGTTTTAGAAAGGCCATGTTCCACCAAGTTACAGGTACCAAGTCATTCCCTTATTTGAGCTGAAACAAAAAGAAACTTGCTTTCTCCCTGCCACAACAGATAAACATAGCTTCAAAAGCCAGTTGCAGTATTTTTTCTATCAAGATGGAGCATGTCAGGCAACGTTGATTGCAAAGAAAACCCATAATTCGTGCAAAGTGGAGAAGAGTACTAACAGATCATTGTACATGTAACACAAAGCTGGGACTATGCAGTAACTTCAACTCTAGCCGTGCAAATGGCTGCACACTGTGATTGGGTGTCATCTGAAGCTATTATCATGTCTGGCATCAAGGAATCTCTGGGAACAGTGAACTTGTAATCAAGGCAACGATAGATATTTAAAGGGCTAGAAAGATCCAGCCACAGTTGTCCATAAAGTGTATCCATTTTTCGAAAGAAGAGTTCTGTTAAATTGTTATTCCTCAGTTAGTGTCTCCTTTTCATCTTGGCTATTTGGGTTGCTGAAACCATTCATTTCCTTTTCTCCATTCTTCCATGCTGTCTATGCAAAATTGACCTATTCCACAAACTGAGTACTCATCTACAAATTCAATTAAATGACAAATGTTCTGATAAAGAAATGCAGAAATCACAAATCCAGGTAGGCTTGGTGAAGGGTCTGTCCAATTAACCCTGTGGGCCTCAGATAGAAAGGATATTAGAGGTTAATTGTCACATTCCTATTTAACAATAAAGGGCAGAATTTTTTTGTCTCCACCTCATCCTACTCTTCTCTTCTGTATCTGTTTGCCAAATCAATATTTGGAAAGCAGCATTTTGAACATGATGGGATCAGAAGTGCCATGTAGGTTTATTTTGTGCAAATTTGAGCTCCGGTTTGCATCCATTAATTAATTAATGTTTAACCAAGGCTGAGTTATAGTGGCACTCTCATGCAAGTCAACATGACAGTTGCAATGCTACCAAATGAATTCATTATGGGCGCTGAATGAATAATTAATGAATTTGCATTGCAATTGAGGAGCACTTACATGAAGATGCAGCCCAGAGGGAAATACCCAGGTAAAACCCTTATGTAGTTAAAGTCAGAATACTAATCACCTTTTTAAAAATAAAGATCAAGTAGACTAGCAGACTTCCCCCTAGTTTGTTTCCTGGATCAATACCAAACACAGTGGAAAATCCATGGGAGTTCTTCAGAAAAGTAAACAATACAATTGGTTTTCACATTAGTGTAAAATCAGAAGAAGCTGGTGACCAGGATGTCAATGTTTTAAAGGATCAGCTTGCAGAAGTTTGGGTTTTAGCCCAAACTCTTCAAAGGGCTGAATTTATTTTGAGGACAGGGTTCAACTTCCTCGAAAACTCCTCAGTGGTTCAGACAAAAATGCACAGTAGATTCACTGACCAGCTGCAGTGGCTCTGACGTCAGAGCCACTAGCTGCCACTGCATAAAGTTAAGTGACAAAGTACCTGCATGACAGAGTACTTGCATGAAAGAGGGAAGCACACATCTAATCTCACCATGGGTTAAAATGTATATGTTCAACTTGCAACTCCCAGGCCTTATGCAACCTATGGAAGCGCTCTGGACCATCTGCTGCATGTACCACACCCAAGTCCTTTCCACTAAATCCCTTCCTTATTAAGTCCACAGTGTCCCTAGGCCATCGCTCAACTGTCTGATGGGATAGTAAGACCATTCCCCTTTGTATTCTCACAGGGCTGGGAGTGACAATGCTTGTAAAGGAGTTGTTTCTTGGTCTGGAATAGAGTTGTGATGGGGAGAGTTCTCTGTGGAGCCATTATTCTGTCTAGCCCCAATCAGCTTGGGAGAGGTAAGGAAGAGATGCACACTGAATAACTAGTGGATGGCAGGTAGAGATGATTCCCCCATGTACCATCCATTTCCAGCCTAATTGCACTTTGGTAAGAAGATCAACAGTTGTCTAGCATCCTATTAGTGATTTACACAGTTTGGAAGTCCAACTTAACACCTGCATAAATCATTTTATGGTAATTGCAGTGTTTTGAATTTGCTATCAAACTCATGTGCCCTCAAAGCCCACTTTTTAGCTGCCTCCCCCAGCATAGCCATTTAAAGTAGAGAAGAGGCAGTGGAGTAGCACCCAGCTATGTCCTGTAGTTGTAGTAGTAGTAGTAGTAGTAGTAGTAGTAATTTGTATCCCACCTCTCCGTAAACACAAATGGGACAGCTAACACAATAAAACATACAGACCTGTCTCCCAATAGCCCCTCCCCCCAAAAAATACAATTAAACAATCATAATTTAAAACATACTTAAAATAACAGATAAACAACAAATGACAAATACATTAAAATAATAGTAACAGAAATCAGGGTCAGGCATAACTTGTTTAATGGCCAGTTGTCTACAAAGGAAAGGCCTGTTGGAAGAGATCCATCTTAACAGCTTTTTAAAAGCTGTTTAAGGTGGTAATGTGACAGACCTCATTTGGCAGACCGTTCCATAATCTGAGAGTGATAGCAGAAAAGGTCCTCTGGGCAGTTGTAGACAATCTAGATTTTATAGGTTGCAATAAATTCTGAGTGCTCTGGTTGGATTGTCTGGAAGGAGGTGGTCCTGAAGATAGGTTGGGGCCAAGCCATTTAGGGCTTTCAAGGTAATGACCAACACCTTGTACTGCGCCCAGAAACTGATAGGCAGCCAGTGAAGCAATCTTAAAATAGGTGTTATAAACTCTCTTCTAGTTTTACCTGAGATCAGCCTGGCTGCCACATTTTGTACCAACTGAAGTTTCCGAATTAGCCACAAGGGTTGTTGATATTTGGATGTGGTATGCAGAATCCAGCACAGTACAGAGTAGAGCAGAATATAGTGAAGAACAGCTTCCTTCATCAGCTATTCCCATGCTAAAAGCATGCAGACACTTCTTGTAGTTCTAAAGTAGAGCTTTATTGTTCCATAAAGTAAATAAGAAAAGAAAAACATACAATCCACTATAGGATCACATTTTTTCTGATGTTGCAGAAAAGAAAAGTTACAGATCCATGTTTCCAGATCCAGGAGTTACATTGTAAAAGCAGTATAAGCATACTCAAAAACTAAAAGCCAAAAACTAACTCCATAGTTAGCCACATCTAATCACACACGCATGCACAGTGCTTGTATATATAAACATACCAAACAGGGGATATTTTGGCCCTTCCATACTCCACCTTCTAGGTGCTACCCTTATGCTGATTGGATAATGCCTGTATGATGTGTTTTAACCCAGCCTCTAACTGTCTATCATTCCCCATGTGACTACTTTCCCATGAGCTCACCTTGTTGATGTACTGGTTATCTTTTTCCCAGCTAAAACTGTACTTGTTTATGTCTTCTTGGCCACCTGCTGTCAAGTTTTCTTTGTTTCTCTAGATGTTCTCATGAGGAAATTTCCACACACACATCTTTACATTTCTCCTTTGACTGTATAACCCATCCATATTCCAACAAGGGTAGCCCTATGTAAAGTGCATTAAAGAAATTGAGAAGAGAGGTGACCTGTTTATGTACCACAGTTTCAAGGTTCCTGACTTCCAGGAAAGAGTGCAGCTGGCGAATCATCTGGAGCTGATAACAGGAGCTCCTGACCATCACATTCACCTGATTTGTCATCTGAAGCGATGGATCTAGGAGCACTCCCAGACTGTGAACACAGTCCTTTGAGGAGAGTGTAACTCCATCTAGGACTGGGGATTGTGTCCCAATACCTGGGTTTGGGGCCGTTAACATTAGTACCTCCGTTTTCTCTGGATTCAGTTTCAATCTGTTTTTCCTCATCCAGTCCATTACCGCTTTAAGACATTCATTGAGAGGGGAGATGCCATCTGAGGTCAAAGCTGTAGACTGAGACATGGAGAAATATATCAGGGTATCAGCGTACTGATAACACCCTGTCTCATGTCTCTGGATGATCTCTCCCAGTGGCTTCATATATATGTTGAATAGCATCGGGAACAGGATGGCACCCTGAGAGATGCCACAATTAAGCTCTTTTTTACTGAGCATCTGTCCCCGAGCATCACCCTCTGGAATCTGCCCAAGAGGAAAGAACGGAACCATTGCAGTGCAATGTCTCCGATTCCTAATCTCCCAGGCGTTCCAAGAGGATGTGATGGTCTATTGTGTAAAAGGCCGCTGAGAGGTCCAGTGGCACCAACAGGGTCACACTACCCCTGTCAATGCCCAGATGAAGGTCATCAGTTAAGGCAACCATGACAGTCTCCTCCATATCCTGTCCTAAAACCAGTTTGAAATTGATCCAGATAATCGATTTCCTCCAAGATAGCTTGGAGCTGGAGAGCAACAGCCATCTTGATCAACTTGCTCAAAAAATATAGCAAGGAAACTGGCCTATAGCTGATCATGTTGGATGCAATGACTTCCAGAGGCCTCTGTGAAGTCCTGAAGGATGCATTATCTTCTGTCCAGCTATAGAAATATAGCTGGACACTTCCCCCTCTGCACAACCTGTGCGCCATTAACCACTAAATGCTATGTTGGGGGGGGAGCACAAGAAGTAAAAGGTGTATTTAGGGTAGACAGAGAGGGGGTGTGATGTAGTTCTACTTAGTGGAGATTTATACTGTATCTTCCTGATCTAAGATCTCAGCTAGTTGTCTTCTTGATTGACAAGACCATACTTTTAATGGGAAAGGCAGTGCACAGGGAGAATCATCTCTATTTGTCAGTCTCCCTATTTGAATCATGCATATGTTCACCATGTCTGCCAAGTTAATTGGTGCTGGGGAGGACCATAACATTCCATATATGCCAACCATACAAGCACTGTTGGATTCCCAGCTTACCAAAAAATTGAGGAATAATTGTTGCTGGGAAAGGTGAAAGGGAGAAATACTTGGATCGCAGCATGCATAGAGAGATTTGCATCTCCCCATCACTGTGCACTGAGATGGGGGAAAAGAGTATCTGTGTGTTCAAGATGCAAAGAATTTTCAGAAATCCTCAAAAATTTTCAATACACTGAGAAACCGCACAGGAAAAAAAATGTCTCTCACTATGAGACAATTTCATCTCTACCCGATATACTTTTTTTCAACATTAGAAGCAACAGCAACAGTTTGCACAAAAACCTTTTGCCCCAAAGAGTCCCAAAATGTAAAAGAAAGAAGGAACAGAAAGGAAAGAACCATGACCAGTGCAGAGAAATATATATATATATATACACATATATTCCTGCATGCAAGAATAAAATAAATCAAGATTAACAAACACACCATACACTTACTTTATCCCTCTCTGTGTTTGTACCAGTGTCTGTGTCTGTATTGGGGGGGGGGGGGGGGGAAAATGCCCATGCATAGAGTAGAAATGTAAATCTTTGCTTTTTCTTCTGCACATGAGGATTAAGGGTTTGGTTTTCTAAACAGACAGGCAGGATAGCATGGACCAAGTCCCCAGGCTGGTGCAGTGATGGGCAGGTGTTTACACACCCACTTGTCACTGCACCATGGATTCACTACCACTGCACACCCCGTACCTGCCTCTGCCATTGTGTCTTCACAGATGATCCTCAACGTGGTCTGTAACGGCAGAAATGAGACAGCTAGCTACACCCAGGCACCTCTAGATCTAGATGTCTAGAAGAAAGAAAGACATCACTGAGAAAAAAAAAACAGTGGTGCATTGGAAACAGGACTTGCAGGGCTGAAATGTCAATCCTTTTTAAATTAGTAGATGTGATACATAATCTCCTCCCATGTTGATGTGTAGCTAAAATCCATTAGCTTTACATAAAATCTGATTCTGATGGTGCAACATACCCCCCCCCCATTTTTGAATTTGCTATCACAATGCACTACTTTGACACACCATAAAACAACTTAGGAGAAGACATATGTGTATAATTTAATTTAAAGATTGAAAGAGTTCTTAATCTTTGGAAGACAAGTGGAGTTTTTATGTGCATGACCCCCTTAATGAACTAGAATAAAATATTAAATGCTTATATCAACTTTATCATGTTGTTTTAGAGCAAAATCTTTAGATGCATCTCACAAGTCAAATTAAGAGACACAAGAATGCAATCAAAACAATGGAGCTGGTGCAGTGAATAAATGTATCACATCACATTTCCTTTTGCAGACTCTGCTTCATTTCCATACTGAGTCAATAGACAAAACGTGTGTGTAGATGCCTAAAGGTGGAGGATGTTCCCTTAAAACTCTTCAGGCTGAGCTTCACACAACAGGGCTAAAGGTGAACTCTTCCCCTCCTTGTCTTGTAAAATGTGACACTTTATTTGAAATCTGCAATAAAGAACTACAAACTGTGTTTTGTGCTGGAATCAGACCCCATACAGGGAGGGACATGTTTGGAATGAAAGAATTCTGAAATGTCAAAAAGAAGGAAGTTCAGATTCTTAAATCTGAATTAAAGGAGAAATAGGAAAGACCTCAACAGTCACTGACTCACTGAGATAACAGGTCCAATATGGTCCCATGGATATGCCAGATTTTGAGGGATAAGTGTGGGTTTAGATCATGTACACTGGTGGCTTCCATGTAATTGGGGCAATAGACCCATTCTGGGTTCTTAAAATGAGCTACCCAATTTGTTGAATCCTATCCCCAAATCAGATTCAGAACCTAGGGACACAACTATTTATGTTCTCCATCCTCACATGCAAAAAACAAACACAAAGCCAAGAACACAAATATTTCTGTGTAATTCTCCATTTCCATTTGCAATTTGAGATACATTTGTTTGTGCAAAAATATACATTTTTACAGAGAAAACACTGCTAAGCAGAAGTACACATTGTTTTTCTGCACAAAAAAGCACACCTTGCAGATATGTGATGGTTTTTTGCATAGAATACATTTTCTGTTCAGAAATTGTTTTCCCCACAGAAAAACACATCTTTCCTGCACACATCTTCAGACTTCAGCAACAAAAATTGATCTCTGCTTCCCGCCCTGCCAAAAATCCTGACCAGATGGTGCAATGGAAACTCCCTCAGACCTTGCAATAATTGTGTTGTGAAGTTCTGAGTCAATGTGACTTTCTCCTTGAACTATCTAAAAATATTGTACTGTATTGCAATGTATCATATTGCATTGCATTAGTTTGTTTGTACCCCCATCTTTTTCCCAAAGCTGGGGCAGCATATTGAGGAATGAGCTTGTTGAGGAATGAGTTAAGACAGAGTCATGCCAAACTGCAACTTCCAGAATTTTATCAAATGGAGCCATGACTGTCAAAGTGGTTTCAAATTACTTTCTCTCTGCGGTGTTAATATGATCTGAATTAACAAACACTGGCTTCTAAGAGATCCTCCATCATTCCATGGAATGGAAATGTGAAATAACTTCAGCCCTTGATAGTTTCAATGTATTCTATATAAAATAGCCCTCAATAGTTTCAATGTATTATTGTTGTAATGTTTATTTCATTGTAGGGAGTCAATGAAATGTTAAAATTCAGTCTACATTATTATTATTTTCAAGGTTGTGTCACTGCTTTAATAACTTATCACTATTCTATTTGTTTTGTGTGCCTCAAAACCCTGTTCTGGGAATTCCAGGACTTGAAGAGAAAATTTGCAGAGAAAGTTTTTCTAGACATTTATTGAGTGTCTTAAATACACAGGACTAATAAGGTGGCTTCTGGCTGCTTTGCAGGAGTGGCATTTACATGAGGTATGCTTCCAAAGCAGCTCAAAGCAGCTCCAAGGTCATGCTAAGGGGAGGAAAGCCCAAACTTTAAGGAGCAGAAATAATCTAGTCCTGCTGGCAGCCAGTTTGAGACTTCAATGGCAGCAGCCTGCTTCGAGAATAGCCATGTAACATTAAGATCCAGGCTATTGTTTTGTTATAAGTACAGAATTGTGGAAGTAATACAGTGATCTCTTGGTATCCACTAAGGTTTTGTTCCGGACCACTACAACAATGGCATAGTAAAATGGTGTCCCTTATATAAAATAGCAAAATCAAGGTTTGCTTTTTGGATTTTTTTTATTTTATTTTCAAGCCATGGATGTTTGAATCCGTGGATGCAGAATTCATGGATATGGAGGGCCAACTTTAGTATCTCATGCCATTTTTCCTTGCACACCATCTTTAGTTCTTTGTTGTTTCTCCCATGGCCACAGTGCTACATCCATCTTGTTGCATAAGAGTTTGTTGCATAAAGGTTTTTTGTTTGTTTTTTGACATCACAAACAGCAATTATGTGATTGCAAATCAGATAGAACTGTGTAATAATTGCATCCTAATTATGTGATTAGATGTATTTATAATAAACAGGCAATTTATAATTACTGATGATATAAAGGTGTACAAATTAACTAAAACCTTTTGTATAATGATAAATAAGTGGCATTTTAGAATGATTC
This sequence comes from Phrynosoma platyrhinos, assembly GCA_020142125.1. NCBI lineage: Eukaryota > Metazoa > Chordata > Lepidosauria > Squamata > Phrynosomatidae > Phrynosoma > Phrynosoma platyrhinos. Next base: position 95,086,713 of record CM034710.1, on the reverse strand, counting down.
AAACTGAAAGTCTCACTGCAGTAAGACAAGTCTGTCTATTAAAGGCTACATTTGGCACTGGACTGTTATAATAAAATGGAATCAGTAAGGACAACCTCTCCAATGCACACCCAGCTGAAAAATGTAACATCAGGTGGTCAGTCTGATGCAATTCAGGTTGGGGTACAGAGCTGGATAAGGGCATTATTCACACTCACACTAACACGTACATACAGTTATCCAAATACAATTGGTTCTCATAAATTATAAAATACCTGATATGTCACTAGTACAATTTCTTCCTTAGGACAATTTTGAGAAAGCTATTCTCATTATGTGGGGTCCACACTGGATTCTCCAAGAACACAGCAGGAGTTACATTGCCTCTTTGGTTGCTGATGCTGCCTCCTAAATACACCTAAATTTGGAAATAACTGTGATATCTCTGTATGGTATGTCTTGGAATGCATTATATCTTTCTGTACCATGAAGTCCTGTGAACTCTAGCACAAATAGCTTTTGAAGATTCTAGAGATGTTCTGCACCACAGTAATTTTGGTGGCCAACTCAGCAGCCATGACCAGGGCTACATGTTGATTTCTAGTATATGCCCTGAAGCTTACCATCTGTATGCTTCCCCCTTGGGACTGATGCAAGTAAATATTTGGACTAGAGAAAACAATGCAATACCTTTAAGCCACCATGGATCAGATCTTATCCTTGTTTATCGACTTCATCCCACCTCCTTTTAAAGTAACCTGACATGACATCTGGTTTGACTATTACCGGTAGATTGCCCAGTATTGCTAAAAATGAGAATGCATTATAGTTGTGAAGAGGAAAACATGAACTCACATTGGGTTTAAACTGTTTAAACTGGGGAATCCTTGTCAAAGATGGCAATCTATTCAGTGAAATAATGAGTAATAACAGAAACTAAATACAAAGGAAATTACAGTATAAGAGGCCACTTTTACTGCCCTGACTCAGTGCTAAGGAATCATGGGAACTGTAGTTTATTGTGGCACCAGAGCTCTCTGACAGAGAAGGCTCAATGTCTCAGAAAAAAAATACATGATTCCCTAGCACTGAGCCAGGGCAGGTAAAGTGGACTCAGTTTGCACTATTTCAAGCAGTCTGCAAAGGCCCTAAGTGTATGTAGGTGTGATTTATAAAAGCAAACTTCCCACTTATGCTCTGAAAATGTTTTACTAGGAAGATTTAACTTTATTTTTGAATGTGATACCACAATATTTTGAAAAGGAATATTTGATGGAAATCCAGTAGTGCATGCAACAGGAACAATTGTGGAGAACTCTGTTTTGTTACACATGCCATTTCTCTATGGAGCCAACGATGCTGAAAGAAAGTGACAAGTCTGAAACTGAGACCTAAATGAAATAGACTAGACAGACAACCATTATTCATTCCAGGGGAACCTTTATTTATTTATATCAAAGTCAGACAGGGTAGTCTTAAGGTTGTGACATGAGCTGACAAAAAATCTAAAGCTAAATATTAAGGTTCCTAGTCATTTGCTCCTTTCTTCCATTGCTGTGAAAGCTCAGCCTAGTGTTTGAAATAAAAAGACTTTTAAAATTATTTAAAGTTGGAGCAAATTGATTCCTAATCTGCTCTACAGACAGACTGTATTACAGGAGGTCTGCATTAGAGGCTCAATAACTTTTTTAATTGTTATTAGGTTTTAAGTGATGGATTTTGTTGTAATTTGTGATGCTGCTTTGGGTCCCATTTGTGAGAAAGGAGGAATCTTGAATGTTACTGAATATTAAATAAATATCAATAAGAGTACAAGCCTGAGTTTGCAAGACCTGAGCAGGGCTGTTAATAACTTGGGCCAAATCCTGTATTGCAGTTACAAATTTGTAACATACAGTTACAGATCGGTAATTGCTCCACATTCAATAATAAAAGATTTGGCGTGGTGTACTGGTCTGAGTATTGCACTAGGATTCTGGAGACCAGGGTTCAGTTCCCTACTTGTCCATGAAACCTACTGGCTGACTTTGGGCAAGTTATATGTTCTCAGCCTCAGGAGAAGGCAATGACAAACCACCTCTGAACAACTCTTGCCAAGAAAACCCTATGATAGGCTCAACTTCAGATTGACCTAAGTCAGAAATAACTTGAAGGCACACAACATCAACATTAAAGAGTTTAGTGCTATGGCTGCACATGCCCCTCCAAATTTACCTTATGAAACAGCAGCTGCTCTGACTGATGGAGGTTTGTTCTGCTGGCAGTCAGGAAAAAGAATAAATCACTGGCAGGAGGGAGCTGGAAACATCATCTTGCTGCAGCACCCTGGTTGTCAGCAGAACAAACCTCAATCACTTGAGAGCATCTGCAAGCTGTTAAGAGAGTGAGAGGGACAGGCCAGGGGGGCTGCATCTACACCACAGAATAAATGCAGTCTGAAACTGCTTTACTTGCCATGGAATTCTGGGATTTGTTGTTCTGTGAGATATGTAGCCTTCTCTGTCAGAGTTCTGGTGCCACAAGAAACTACAAATTCCAGGCTGGAGGCATGATAGTTAAAGTGTGGGGTGCTATTTGAGTTTCTTAGGGTGTTAACCCTTTTAAAGGGAAACAAAGACATGCAAGTCTGAAAGTTAAACTTGTTAGAATTCAGCTTTCACCAGTAGAGCAGCAAAAGTGTGAGTCAGACCGTTTATTCTAAATCTGCCTTCTTAAAGAATACTTACTCCAAAAAACAACAAATATGCAGTTTGTAGTTTAAAAAAGTAATAATAATGACTTTAATAAATAAATACATAACAAACTAAATACTTTCCTAACTGGTGATGGTTTAAGTATAGAGATGAAATCTCACCATCATTAATATATAGCAGGAAGAGACTATTAACTTCACTCAGAGGAGTCTGTTACTCCATCAGAAAATGTTATTGCACTGAGAGGAGACTAAGGGGGGTTGCAGACTACCAGAAATAGTGCAAATTGAGTCC
>CM034710.1:95021218-95035922 GCA_020142125.1 Phrynosoma platyrhinos | reverse complement strand
CTGGTTTCCAGCAACTGTTGTATTCATTGTGTTGTACTTGTAACCCAAAATTTGTATTAGCAATTGATTGGTATATGACACCTGATAGTGTTCTTTGTAGTTGGCAGCAAGATAGCTTTGGAGACAATCAAATTTTCAAGCTGCTGGCATTGTTAGGTAAAGCACCACTACCACCACATGAAGAATGTAATCGGGATTCTTGTTATAATGTAAAGTGGAAATATAAAGATGGGTTGATTATTTTGTGTTACAACCCACTCTTTCATTCTATCACCTGTCTTTTTTCATCACTTCAACTGTGATATTCTGGAATAGAGTGCCTGACAGGTAATAGAAAGCTATGGTGGAAACAATACATTCTTTAGCTCAAGCAGCCCATGTTGTCTCAGAAGTAAATGAAAAGTCTCCCAGTCTTTTCATTTACTTTGGGGACAACATGCTCTGGGAGGAAAGATTTTTGCCAGCTGTTTTAGTTTTAAATTATAGTGCCATGATTGGTTTCATTTATAGGTTACCAATAGCAACCATAACTTGAAAGTACTAGGCCAGTTCTGCTTTCATTTTGAACTCTTCTTAGCCTATTGTTAAAAGTGTAGCACACACATACAAGCATCCCTCCAAAGGTTTTACACTACAGTATTTTAGTCTTCAGCCACCTTTTTCAAGTTTTGTTTATTGAGGTTGCAATGTAATAATTACTTCCATGGGGCTCTTTCACGCCGCACATTTATGGCACTATGATGCCATTTTTGATGGCATGCCCATGTCATGTGGAATCTTGGGGGTTTTAGTTTGGAGAATCACTAGAGCACTCTGCCTGAGATTTCTAAATAGAATGGAATCAATGCAGTGAAAGTGGAATCATATTATTACACTTGGATAACATGAAGGGACCTATGGAAATCAGCAGTGGAACTTAGGGATGAATAGCTCAACAGCAAGAAGGAGAAATGCCCCCAAGGACTCCTCCCTCACTACTTACCCAGGAAGTCCTGCTCTTTCCCATTATTGTATGATCCCCACCCCTGTAAATATGCTTGTGAAAAAATATGGCTGTATCTTCCAGTAGGCTCCCTGCCATTAGAGCAATAATAACAATAATAATCATAATAATAATATAGATTGAGGTGGGGAGCAACAACAGATTACACATTGCTTTCTTCAAGAAAGAAATTAACAAAGTATATCCCTATATTAGAAAATAAACTAAATAATATATCTACACTCGGAGAAAAATGCACCAACTTAAGGCCATATAAACATGAAGAAAACAAAGATACTCCACATATCCCTAAAAATAAAATAAAATTGCATCCTGTATAATAACTAAGTGTTGAGTGAAGAATTTGGGGGACAACTTGTGGGTCCAGTTTGAATTTTGTTTAATATTTCTAAATGAAACAATGGCTCTGTATGTTACTCTCTCTTGTTGTCTCTTAGCACACCATATTCTTCATCCACCAGTATGCACTAACTGCAGTTTCATTGAATTTTAAGTGAACTGATACTTCTCAGCATAAAAAATTCTTGAAAAATTATCTGTGAACTTTCCTTTCCACACAGACCACCAATTCTAGATAACCACTACCACCCCATGAATATTTGGCAAAATGATCCCACACCACTCATACAAATAGAGGGAGGGATTCTGTCCCAGCCCACTGGTTTCTTTTTCAAGAATCCCCTTATTTGAGCCTCAGATGATAGTGATGAATGAATACTTTTTTGGTGTTGGCTCTTCAGCTCAGCTTTTCTAAGGGCTTCTACAGATGGCGCTTTGCTCTGTCTTGGAGGCAGGGAAAGGGAGGGGCAGCCATACTCCAGGCACCCCAACCCCTTTCCAAGGATGTCATCATGGTGCATGCCATTACACATGGTGCACACCGTCACGACATCTCCCGGTGCAGCGTCTTAATGCGCTGTGCCAGAAGGGACGTAGAAGAACTGTGTGGCAGCTCTTCGGGCACGCTATTTGCCATCTCTGAAAGGAGTGGCATTTTGGTGCTCCTTTCCCAGGTGGCAAAAGTGAGGATCGGGGCCAACACATCTGGCAGCCTTGACCTCGATCCTCTATTTCCCGGGGCGGCCCAAGGCCACCTGTCTGCATCCCCCATAAGTGACACATTGTTAACATTTAATTGTCATCATAAGACATTTCTGCTCTCCCATTGTTTAAAATTAATTATAAAATTAACATTATAAAATTTAAGAAATTTTATTTTAGTTCTTGTGGTATGTTTCAGCTCTTGTACCTGTTAGCAATTTTAGTTTTGTATATTACATGGCTGTATTATTATATGTTGATATGTATATTGGTCTTACATGTGGATGATGTCATTGTGGTTTGGTTTGGTTTGGGTTTTTTTACTTTATACTCTTTCAGTACCAAGAGAAAACTATTTCTGATGCATTTCATAATTTAAAGAAATCAATAAATCATTATTGAAATCTCCAAAATTTATTCTCTCTCTCTCTCTCTCTCTCTCTCAAACACACACACACACACACACACACACACTTTGTTAAAATTCTATTATTCCTAGCCAACAATGTGTGCTAAATTCTGGAAATGCTTTTCTAAGCATTTGCTCTGCTTCTGAATGTATTCTATGAATGCTACCAACTGGCTATGAATTTGCATGTGTGACTGAACATGTCAAGGTCGGTGTCTGTCAAGTATAATTTGTTTCTTTATTGGAAACTTGAATGTGTGCTTCACCTTAATTGAGGATGGGCATTTTATACAGCCACCCCATGATAGGATGTAATGCTGCTGTCACTTTGAGCCAAAGCAAGAAAGGTCTTCACAATAACAGCACACGACAACTGATCAATGGACTTCAGTGTAATATTCACCATTACATCAGGCACCATAATAATACACTTGCTCAATAGAAATTACTTGAAGGGAAAAACTGTGTTGGCAATTGCTACTTCCGTATATGCAAAAGCCCTCCATATTGTAGGACAGCAAGAGATCAGAAATTTTAATGTAAAACATAACGTAAATGTATGGCAAAATGCGTATGAATCACACTCATATGTTATAGGTGCTGCTTTAGTTACTTTTTGTTAATACTTTCACCATTTCCACTATGAGATTCTCTGTAGTAGTGGCTATGTTTCTCATTGTTGTTGTGTGCCATCATGTCATTTCTGACCCTAAGGTATCATGGGATTTTCTTGGCAAGATTTCTTCAGAGGGAGTTTGTTTTCCTTTGAGGCTCAGAGAATGTGAGTTGCTCGTGTTCACCCAGTGGTTTTCCATGGTCAAGTGGACATTTGAACCCTGGCCCCCAAAGACATAATCCAGTGCTCAAACCACTACACCACACTGTCTGTCAGTGTCTAGGACTGCATTTCAAATCAAGAAATCCAAGAAAGAATCTCTCCTCTTCCTGAACTCACTAGGTGGCTCTAGAAAAAGGCCCCTGTCCCTTTAACAGTTGTGCTGAAATTCACTCTTCTGCACCACCAGTAAAGAGAAAGGAGCCCTGTCCCTTATTTTACTGAGCAACCCTAAGCCCCAGTTACTCATCCACTCCAGGCTCCAATGAGGGAGAAATAAAACTGACAGGGTTATTGTGGGGATTCTGACAAGATAATGAAAGAGTGAACGGGACTAGATTGAAGATCCTGTACATGCAAAATATTGCATGTACATTGAGCTATGACACTTTCTAACACATTCATGAGGTATTCTGGTCAGTTCCTACCCCTACATTCCATGATGCTTATTAAGAATGTAGAGAATATAAGAATATGCAGTAAATGGGATGCGGTGGCTCAAGTGGTTAAGACGCTGATTCTGTTGATTGCAAGATTGGCAGGTTGGCAGTTCTAGGCCCGGGTGCTGCATGATAGGGTGAACTCCCATCACTAGTCCCAGCTTCTGCCAACCTAGCAGTTGGAAAGCATGCAAATGCAAGTAGATAAATAGGTACCACTTCAGTGGGAAGGTAAACAGTGTTTTGTGAAATCATGCTGGCCACATGCTCACAGAATAGTCTCTGACAATGCTGGCTCTTCAGCTTAGTAACAGAGATGAGCACTGCCCCCTATGGTCGGACATGACTTGACAACGTTATCAATGGGGAATACCTTTACCTTTACTTTTTAAGGATATGGAGTACTTGAAACAGTTTGAAAAAAATACTACTATTTGTAAAATTAAAAGTAATAATATTGTGAAGGAGGGAGCACTGAGAAATGATGTGATTGTACTCTTCAAATACCTGAAAAGCCATCACATAGAAACAGGAATAAATCTAATGGACTTAAAGTGCAGAAAATAAATTTCAACTGAATATTAGAAGAAATTTCTTAACAGCAATTTTACAATGGAGCCAGTTACCTAGAGGGTTGCTGGGCTCTCCTCGAGGTCTTCAGACATAGACTGGAGGCAGCTTTTCTGCCTCTGGTTTCCTATTTAAACAGGAGGCTAAAAGGCTCCTTCCAGCTCTGTGATTCTATTTGTTGTTGTTGTGTGCCTTCAGATTGAGTCCAACTTATGGCAAAACACCATAGATTTTTCTTGATAAGATTTATTGAGATGTGATTTGCCACTGCCTTCCTCTGAGACAGACCAGATTACCACACTATACTCTTATAGTGCTGCTATTCCACTTCTACTGCTCTGGCTACCTCCTGTTGCATTCTGGGGTTTGTAGTTTAGTGAGGCCTAACAGCTCCCTGGCTGAGAATTCTAAATGCCCCTCCTTTAACTGCAAATCCCAGAATGCAACAGGAGGCAGTCAGAGCAGTTAAAGTGGAATAGCAGCATTATAAAAGTGTAGTGCAATAATCTAGAGCAGGGGTAGGCAACCTTTCCCCTTTAAGGGCCGAGGGACCTCAGCTCCCAGAATCCCAGGATGACATCCTCAGACATGGGACTATTGGCCAACATGGCTGAAGCTTCTGGGAGCTGAAGTCCCTCGGCCCTTAAAGGGGAAAGGTTGCCTACCCCTGATCTACAGAGAGTGTGACTTGCCCAAGACCACCCAGGATTGGAACACTGGTTTCCCAGAGTCATAGTCAAACATTCAAACTACCACATCACATTGGCGCTTGTTACATGCATTCAAGTTTAATCTGATTAATGGTACCATATCTCAGTTTGGGGTTTTTATTTTTGGTGAAATTTCCTTCAGAGGAGGCTTGCCATTGCTATCCTTCTAAGGCTGTGACTTGCCCAAGGTCATCCAGTGGTTTCTATGGCTGAGCAGGTATTTGAAAACCGATATCCTGGAACCCTAATCTAAGACTCAAGTCACTATACTATGCTGGCCCTCTCTATGATTTGATACTATGAACCACATTCTTATGAGCTTCAAGCAGGTAGACACTGTTGTTGGAATTATCCTGGGAGAAATCAGTATATTCATTTTCCAGAGTGATATGAGAAGATCACTGGGCAACTCAAGATCAATCACTATACTTGTCCCTTCACATTCGTTGGGGTTAGGAGCACAGGGCCCCTATGAATGTGGAAAAAACACAAATAACAAAAACACTATGTTTTGACCTGAGAGAACGCCTCTCTAGGAATATCTAGGTGCCCCAGTGCAACTCTATGCTCAATATCTGCCAGACATTGACACCATAGAATTGTGCTGGAGGAGATACAAATGCCTAGTGGAGTCTTCTCTCTAGGAATCTCTAGAGAGTCTTCAGTGAGACGTTTAGTTAAAGTTGAGCATAGAGTTGTGCTGGGGGACCTAGATATTCCTAGAGAGAACATATTAATAAAATCTGTGAATAATCAAATTCGCAAGTCAAAGCCACAAATGTGGAGGGATTAGTGTACTGGAAAATAAATAAATAAAAGATCAGTTTTGCAGGTACTTGACTACAATGGACACACTTAGATCTTGCTTTGAGAAGATATACTTCCAGATATACCTTTCTCTTGTATGAGATCTCACAGTCTGGCAGAATAATTTCACTCTGGCACTTTTCTGCTTAAGTCCAGCTGGAGGGCATTTGCCCTATAAGGGAGACTGAAATATGTATGTACCTAAAAAGATATATTATAATTAAAGCAATTGAAAGATCAAAATGAAGTCTGTGGCTTATGTGCCTGTTTAATATTTAGTAGACATGGCTGTACATTTTTCCATTCTTCTCTCATTACAATAATAAGCATAGAGAGATGAAACTTTAAGCTTTTAAATGCCGTTTGAGCTTCCACACAGGAGTAGCAGAAAGGAAGATGCTCAAATATGAAGCTGACACAGCATTCCATATTCATAGAAATGTGTTTTTCTTTTCCTTTTCCAAAAGATAGCTTCTGAATAGCACAAGCACTAGCTTTAATTCATTGCCTGTTGCTACTTTATGTCACAACATTAAAGCCATTCCACTGTAGTTTTTCAGGCACACAATGATTTTCCTGCAACTTTGCATGCAAAAAAGTATAACAAACCTGACAGGACATTTTGAAGACAAATGGCTGCTTTGAACAGTTAAAAGAAAGTGAAAGAGCCTTATGCATGTAAGCTATTCACAGCAAGTGAAGTAGTAGAATTTAAACTACTACAGGCTATTGAATCATTATAATGATGGATTGTCTTTTCTTTCAACCAGTTGTATACCAGTCTCCTTACCCAAAATAGTATGCTTGCTATATTTAATCTGTACTTCAGAACAATGCCAATTATGACCTCAGTTTAAATTAACAATAATTCCCCACCCCAGCTGACCAGTCTTCTTAAATTTTCTAACAGAAAAATCTATCTATCTATCTATCTATCTATCTATCTATCTATCTATCTATCTATCTATCTATCTATCTATCAGAACTATAAAGGTAAAGATAAATGTAGTCCCTTGACATGAATGTCTAGTCATAAACAACCGTAGGCGGTTTCTAAGCTGAAGAACCAGAGTTGTCTGAGGACTGCTCTGGTAGTCATGTGGCCAGCATGACGGCACCAAATGCTGTTACCTTCCCACTGAGAAGTGGTACCTATTTATCTACTTGCATTTGCATGCCTGCTAGGTTGACAGAAGCTGGGACTAGTGACAGGAGCTCACCCCATCATTCAGCACTCAGGCCTTGAACTGCCAACTTTCCAATCTTCCAATCATCAGAATTGGCATCTTAACCACCAAGCCACCCAACTATAGTCCTTCCAATATGCTCAGAATGTGTGAAGTGACTGAACATGTGAAAGGGCAGTTGGATTATACCATCTGTCCTTCACTTTCTCTCCCTCTCCCCCACTCGCTTTGGGGAAACCTACATGGGCCATTTGCTGTTGTTGCCCCTACTCTTGTGTCACGCTGTCCAGATGACACAAGGCTAAAAGCCTGATTTGACTGCAGACTGTCCACATGGGAAGGGAGTCCCACAGTGAATCCAGACCATCCTTCTCCTAACTCCAGTTTAAAATACTCACCTCCTAGAAGATCTTCCCAGAGGAGCTGGAACACTCCACAGCAATGATAGGTGGCTGCTTACACAGCATCCTGCTGTGCCACCTTGTGTCACCAGCGCTGACATGAGTCACTCCTCTGAAGTCACAATGAGATGCACAGACATGTAATTGACATTAGGCATCCTATTTCTGGTTTCTGAGAAACTGACTTGTGCCACCTTTGGCACGAGTGGTCAGCACAGTGGGATGCTGTGTAGACAGCTGCCCGTCATCACTGTGGAACATGTAGGTAACAGGAGGAAGTTGGGACATCTTTGGGACTAGGATACTCCAGGGACAACTCAGAGTATTCTGGCCAGTAGACCCATTCTGTGTTTATGTTGAACACAGAGAAGCTAGCCCTCCATTTTGATAGAGTGGAATGCCTCAGGCAGCAGATTTGAGATGCCATGTAAGAACAGGAGCATTTTAATTATTTAATTTATTTCTTTACTATGCTTGAGAACTGCTTGAGGAATTTTCTGCCTTATGTGTCAAAGTAACTTACCTGGCTTCTGCTACTGCACACCTCCATATGTGTGAATGTGCAGTGGGCCAAATGCTACACACTGAAAAAAATAAATGAGAGAAAATTAGTCAATAAAGCTCCAGAACTTACATCAAAAAATAGCATTAAGGAGTAATTATAAGAGGTTATTCAAGGGACAATAAACAGGCTATTAATCAGTAACCATGCTGCTGCACTTAACTGGAATCAATAAAGTTATTGGAACTGGCAAACAGGAAGGAATTCATTAATGGAAGGGTATCCTTTGCTGAATGGAATTTCTACCAGGGCAAATAATATAATATGGCATGGGGGGTAGCTGTTCAAAGAAAAGCAATGAGAATTTTTACTTGGCTAGTAAGAGTGGCTAAAGTGCCTCCTTGGATCATAATTATACTCTACAGTCCAGTCAAGAATTTGTATATGTATTCAGTCTGAAAGTAGTGTAAGTATTCATATCTCAAAGTAGGCTTTGCAGTCTTGGCATTCAGTCCACAAACATCATGGAGATTTCTGGTTAGGAATAAATGTGATACAAACATATGGAAATTTGTAAAATGGACTCCTTTCATGTGTGCTGAGCAAATGCTTCCATTGTTTCTGAAACAAGTGAGATCAGTAGGTCATATGTATCTTATCTCATAATTAATTCTATGGAGGAGCAGTTTTTATCACCTAAAGCAGCCTTACTATTGTCAACATAGACTGCTACCTTTGAAGTGAATAAAATGACAAGTTCTTATTATAACAGATTCTATCTGAGGAATCTCTTATGCATAACTAGAGAATTTCAACAGGATGAAAAATCATACACTATATTTAAATGTTGATACAGACAGTAGTGGCTGATGGTGTCTATTATGTCATTGGGATAGTGAGTTTGCTCTGCATTTTAATCCAAACTTAACTGGCACAATCCAGGGTACTAAAATTATTTTGAGGATATGGTTCAGAACCTTGGATAACCTTTAAAGTTTGGTCTGTAACTCAGACCAAAACCACAAGCTTAATGACATGGAAGCAACACACCACCACTGGATATTAATATGTCTTTCAAAAAAACAGTGAAAGCAATTTCAAAACATTCATAGTAGCAAGAATAATTGATTAAGATAAGCTTCCAAATTATACTTAGACTGGAACAGCTTTCCTAAGATGTACACTTCGCCCCAAGTAATTGTGCAGTAAAAATAGGTGAGAAGAAGAAAGAAGATGGCTGGATGGAAGAAGACTGACTTTTCAGAAACATAGTCCCACATGTCTAGAATGAGAGAAATGCTAGCTGCTTGATCATAAAGAAATAATCCATAATTCTTGTTTCCCACACCCTAGTATCCTTAGCAGTAAAGGTACTCCCCTTAAAGTGCATGTTTATGACGGGACAGGTCATTCCAGTATTCATAACTGGAAGGACATCTAATTATTTTGGTGATTTGTCTACTCAGTATTGCAATTTTCATTCTGCCCTCCACCAAAAGGGTACTGTGTTGCAGTCTGTTGCAGCAAAACCAGCAGAATTTTGTTGAACCTTAAAAACGAGCAAATGCCATAATACATCTTTGTTGCTGCCTAAGGATGTAAGATCTAGAAACTAGTCCAGGCACAAATTAACGCCATAAAACTACTGGATTAGTTTCATCAGTATGTTGGAGGCTCTTAGGCTTGCTGTCCCTGGTAAGAAAAACACTGAGCTACAAATACAGCTGTACCACTGAAGCCATTTTAAGTTATATATTTTTCTGAAAGTATAGGGTCCCACTAGAGGATTTGTATATACACTTGTATGTTATTAGCCTTCAAATTTTATTAAATAAAATAAGGTATAATAGTGATAAGCTTTTCTTACCCATCAGTTTGCATGAATCATAGAGTGTTTTGTATTTCCTAATAGCCTGGACTTTTTGGTGCAATTAATAAATGTAGCAGCTCAAACAACAGATAAGTAAACAGTTGGAGTAAAACATTTCAATTTATTTACACAAAAGCAAAGAGTGCTTTTGTTCATTTAATGCTGATCATTTTTGCTTTGTGGAGGGGATACAGTAGCATGAAAGCTGTGAAAATTATAGATAAAATGCAACATGTTCTTCACATAAAAGTTTCAATATGTTCACCAAGTCCTCCTATCAAGGGACAATCAAAGGTATACAAAATTGTCACTCAGGAAAGCAGGAACAAGAGAGATTAAAAACACATCTGGCACATCTATTGCCATTGTCTATCTGCTATCCTGTGACGGTTAAATATTTCTCAGCCTAAAGATTAATGGTGTGATCTTGACTGCACTGAAACTATTGGAGTTGATTTCCTGGTGCTGACATTTGCCATTCTTACAACTGAGGGTGATATTGAACAGAAAATAGAAAAAACAACAAGCACAATAATACAAAATAAGACTGTTCCATTCTTCACTTTGCATTTGGACAAAAGACTAATTCAAAAGACTCATGAGGTTTTATGCCTCTGAAGTCATTGAAGAAATTTAGAGTCAGAATTATTTCCTTTTTGCTTGACTGTCTTTGTCACTTATCCAAAGATTTTTAACTATAAATAGATATTATTTTTCCATTTTTATTCTTGTTTTAAAGAAAACTTGTATCCCAATGTTCAGAGAGTAGTTTCTCAAATGACTTCAGAGTTAAGAGGTAGGGTGTTCCATCCTGATGTCCTGTTCTTTTGAGTTTGGGTTCCAGGTCTTCCAGGTTCATTGAGTGACAGGGGCTTCTATAAGTCCCATTTGAATGGACACTGAGGCTCTTCAACAAGTAGCTCATATTATTATTATTATTATTATTATTATTATTATTATTATTAAAGTTTATTTCTAAAGTGCTGTCAATGTACACAGTGCTGTACAAAGATATAATCAAAGCATAAAATAGAAATAAAAACCTGCCAAAGGCATACAATCTAAAAATACAAAACAATAGGTAAAATAAAATAAATTAAACAGCAACATCCACTTTCAGCCCAAATAACAGAAAGAATAAATGTAGATTAGACAGTGTCTGGGAATGCATCCCTGAATAGGGTGGTCTTTAACTCAGATTTAAAAGTAGAGAAAGAAGTAATGACCCATGTTTGAAGGGGAAGAAGGTTCCAGGAGTGAGGGGTAGCAAGCGAGGATGGGCGAATCCGGGATGAAGCAGTGGAGATCCTAGGTTGGGACAGCAGGCCTTGAGAACTAGAACGGAGGGTATGAGTGGGAATGTAAGGAGAGAGAAGTTTAGATAGGTAAAGAGGGGCTAGCTCATGCAGGGGTTTGAAAGTCAGCAACCGAAGCTTATATTGGATATGGAAGGGAAAGGGGAGACAATGAAGAGAAGATAGTAAAGGGGAAACATGGTCAAAGTGGCGAGCAGAAGTAATAATGCAAGCAGCTGAATGTTGGACAGAAATTAAAGGGCAAAGATGAGAGAGAGGAAGCCCAGCTAGAAGGAGATTACAGTAGTCTAATCGGGAAACCACCAAAGTGTGGGCCAGAGTCTTGGCAGTGGAGGCCAAAATAAAAGGATGAAAAGAAGCTCATAGTATCATAAGGTTGGAAGAGACCACAGGAAATTTCTTTTCCTGTAGTTTGAATCCATTGTTCCATGTCCTAATCTTTGGAGCAACAGAAAACAAGCTTGTTTCTTTAATATGGCAAACTTTCAAATACTGAAACATGGCAATCATCTTATCTCTTAACTTTCTCTTTTCCATGCTAAACATACCCAGCTCCCAAAGCCATTCTTCAAAGGGCATGACTTCCAGAACTTTCACCATTTAGCTAGCCTCCTCTGGACAGACTCCAGCTTGTCAATATCCCTTTGAATTGTGGTGCATAGAACTGGACAAAGTATCCCAGTGCTGTGGAAGGAGAGTGTGTGGAACCCAAAGGAATTTTTTGTGCAGAAAAAGTCTGGAATTGCAAATAGTCATCAAAACCTGTGCAGTTTTTGAACACCTTCCCACAGCAGGAAGAAAATTACAAAAATTACCTGTTGCTTCCTCCAAGAGTAAAATTAGTGTGGAATTATATCCCTGCTTCCTACTGCATTAGCAGGTTCTCATCATTGTCTGAATATTTGATTTTGATTTTTCTCTATCATTATGGATACTGTGCTGGGAGGAAGGCAGGAAATTAATTAAATAAATAAACAAAACAAAACAAAAAACTATCTGGCATGAATTTCTATGTTGATATCAAGTCATGCTGCTTTACCCACACTTGCTCTCCATCATACCTCTCTCTTTTCTCTCAGAGAGAGCTGGCTCTACTGTTAGTAAAATTAGGCAGTTTTCACAGGTGGCAGATACTGGAAGATGCTAACAGGATGCTAAAAGAGAGAGCTACACCCTCTATTCTAGCATATTGTCTTCAGGTATAGTGGAAGATACTTTCTGACAATCAGTGTTGAACAAAAAGTCAGTTACAAGTCCAGTGAGGCTTTGTATTTAGGAGAGGAGGGTGCTATCCTATTCTTTGTCTCAGACAACAAAATGTCTTGAGTCAAATCTGAATGGTGTAGAGATAGTGTGTGTGTAGGTAAATTTACAGATATAATCGAAAGTAGCACAATATTGTTTGCACAGCCATCTAGTTAAATACACAAGTGCCAGTAAGCAAAGAAAAATTAGAGTTTCATACATTCATATAGTTTTATGTTTAGGTACACTGCTGTAGTCATCATCCAAACTTTGACTACATTCCTCCATTCTGCAGTGTGTCAAAAAATAACTAATTACTTTAATTTTTGATTTAGCCAAAGCTGGTATTGTTGCCATGAAAAACTGCTGAAAAACTGAACATCAAGGGGGAAAGACAGGTTCAAAAAAATGACCATTTTTTGTTGGGGGGAAAATTGATGAGCTCATTTGTATGCATTCCAAACAGTTGCACTAATCACATTTTAAAGTCTTTTAGCATGGGATACTAAGACATAAGAAGAAAAGAGCAACAATGGGCAATTTCCCACTATTTGCCATTCCAATCAGAGGCTTCTTTTGATTCATCCTCTTATATCAGAAGTGATTTCAAATTGCTGCAATTGTAATGCTGACTATTCTGCCTGGCAAAGGTAGAACCATGAAGTGGAACAGCTCTCTCTGTTAGGAAATGAGCACCAGTGCAGGACATAACAAGACGTAATTGACCAACTCATCACTAAAATGGTGATTTCACATCACTAAAAGCAACAGACCCTCTAGACTAGTGTTTCTCAAACTTTGGTCCAACAGATGTTTTGGACTTCATCTCCCAGAACTCATGAATGTTGGCCCAACTGGCTAGGGCTCCTGGAAGTTCAAGTCCAAAATACATGGAGGAGCAAAGTTTGGGAAACACTGCTCCAGACACTGTAGTATTTATGAACATGCTCCAGTAAGTGCCCCTTCCCCCTTCAGAAGTGCTAACTTATGGCTCATATTATCCTAAAATCCTAGAGGTTGGGAATGGTAGTCCAACCCATCTGGAAGGTACAAAGCTAGAGAAGGCATTGGATCTCACATAACACCACTTTCTGCTTCCTCTTATATTGGCAAAACAGTGCATGGGAGCAATACAATGTGTGATTGCATGGGAGATGTTTTTCTCAGCTGTGACATCTTGGTTGTGAAATGCCCTTCTTTGGAGCTGGACTGCTGCTAACACTGACTTAATTCTGGTGATAAATTAAAATCTGGCTTCTTATTAAAGCCTTTGGGACTGTCGACTTCATTCAGTGTGCATGCATCCACGGTTTAATATTAAGTTTAACTTTTACAATTATTCAATTGTTCAATGTGTTTTTAAAATGCTTAAGATTTGTTATTGTTTTATTTTTTGTTATCTTACATTTTAAATAATTCAAGCTCGTATTATTATAAGCTACCCAGTGATCTTATGATGGATCTTTGAAGGAGATAACAGCAGCCAGGCACAGCATCATTCTGCCTTGATTTCAGCTGCTTATGAAAGGCCCTCATAAACCAAATGCCACTGTTCTGGCCTCTCCTGCTCATAAGCAACCAAAGTCATGGCCAGGAATAAAATGCATTTAATACCTTGAAGATCCATGATTTCATGGGCACAGATGAGATAATCCCTCTAGTGATGCAGATCACAACTTTGCCACACCAGCACAGGATTCACAGCTGCTGTGCCCAATTTATCAGCTGATAGCCAGCCTTCTTCAAGTGACAACTGTCTTTGTCCTTGGTTATGCTTGTTCTCAGATGTGTTCTCCCAAACCAGAAGGTGGAGGTGTATGTTGCAACAGTTTTGGCCCATTTTGAGTACTTTGGGGTAAAAAAAAGTCTTAAAAGTTTTTTTTTAAGAGTTTGGGTTTTCTGAGATGCTTCAGGGACTGTACTTTGGGGTTTGGTGTGCTTCATGTAGCCTGCAGGATATATTTTGCCTACCCTTGCTTTATACCTATGACTGGTCCTGAAATTCCTTGTGAAATGGTATCTATCAGTGCTTGATAAGCAAGTTTAATGTCTTTAATACTAAGATCAAATTTAAATGTAGAATAATGGGAATGGTTAACAGTTTCCACAGACTGTGCCCGTAAACACTGTAAAACATATTTTAGGTTTTCCTCCTACCTGATTTATACTATTAAAGGAGTGAAAATAAGAAAAGTATGCAGTGTTATTCTTCACAGTCTCATTTTGAGACAAACTTTTTGGCCTAAATATTCCATCACTCAGTAAAATGATGATACTATAATAACCTCATTGACCTGTAAGTGGAAATAGACTATGGGAAGAGAACAAGGGGCCTTTGCAGACTGCCAGAAATAGTGCAAATTGAGTC
>CM034710.1:94977856-94988447 GCA_020142125.1 Phrynosoma platyrhinos | reverse complement strand
GGTGCGGATGCCGCGGTCCCGCAGCGCACCATCCCGCGGCGTCTCGGACGCCCTTATGTGCTTCCCCCCTTAGGGCCTAAACAGAGTACCAGAA
This sequence comes from Phrynosoma platyrhinos, assembly GCA_020142125.1. Classification (NCBI taxonomy): domain Eukaryota; kingdom Metazoa; phylum Chordata; class Lepidosauria; order Squamata; family Phrynosomatidae; genus Phrynosoma; species Phrynosoma platyrhinos. The sequence continues at coordinate 94,988,353 of CM034710.1, read as the reverse complement.
ATAATCCAGCTTGAGACCACTTTAATTGCCCTGGCTCAGTGCTAGGGAATCATGGGAACTGTAGTTTATTGTGGCACCAGAGCTCCTGACAGAGAAGGTTCAATGTGTCAGAAGAACTACAATTATCCTGTCTCTGTTCAATTTTCAGCAGTAACCACCTCCAAAGAAAGAGGCTACTCCAATGTAGCATTACCAGAAAAGGGTGGGAAGAGTCTCATGTAAATATTTGGCTGGGCATCTGCAACATCCTCTTAATCCATGTTTCATCTAATATCCATCACCAAGATTGCAATGTGCATGAGGGCAGGGAGAGAAATGCAGAGTGGGGTCCCCCATGTCTTTTTTCTGGACTTGATCAATAAGGCTGCAGTTGCCTTTAAAATCCATCTTGGATTCCTATACATTTCTTCCTTAAACACCAGGGATATAAACAGCAAATGTGCACAAGTGGTCTCCCATATCATTACCACATATCTCTATTCATTTAGTTATCACATTGGTAGTCTCTTGGGTAGCATATGTCGAAGCTCTTTCTCTCCTGCTGTCCTGATAAGAGTATTCTGCTCACAATGAGAACTGAGAAAATGGGCTACATTACAGCAAGCTTGGCTCGGCTTGTTGGCAGTGCCGACGAACAATTCATTGCGGCTATAGAAGAGATGAAATCAAAGGCAGCCTATTAAACTATATACTGCCATTGGGGGCTGTAAGTCTTTTCTACAAATGACACCTTTGTTATATTCCTAAACGAGTTCATCGGCATCTGCTGTTCAAATGTGCTAAATCACAGAGGTATTTAGAAACATATAAACAGATGGACAAATAACAAATGTATTTTCTTTATCCCCATTCCCCTTTAAGTGTCTTCCTTCCTCCCACTCCACAAAGGGGCCTTGATCCAAACAAATGGCATTGTAGTTATGCTCATTGCTGTCCCCCCCACAATATTTTTTTGGTTTTTTTCATTGTCCCAATTCATCACTATTGTTTGTTAATTGTACATTATACCATTGTTATGTAGCTCATTTTCCCCTTCCAGCCATCCCATCCACCTGCAGATTTTAAAAGTACAAATATCCTTTAGCTATTCTTTCCTCTGCTTTTTTCAAGATTCTGTTTGTTTATGAAGTGCCTGACAAACAATTTCTTAAGCTTTTTAAAATGAAATGTAATCTGAATTTCCATCAGTCAGCAAGCTCTTTGTTTTTTCACTTTGCTGAGTTTCAGCCCTTGTGATTTTCAAATCCTGAACAAGGCTCCATTCAAAAATGGTTAAAGCTATAATAAGAAGTTAGTCCCACTGCCAGTGATAGTGAGTGGTACTGAGGCTTTTCTTATGTCTTGTAGAGATAAGCCCTAAAAGTGCAGCTTGTCATATGCTCTGTCCCATCACAGTATGTGCTCTATGAGTATTGTTGCACTGTTCTTTGCTAATCAAGTCAAGTTCCATTGCCTATATCTTACCAATGCTGCTGACCTGTTCTTTTTCCCCCCACAATTAATTTCCCAGCATCAGTTACACCAATAAATCTTAACTAATGTACATTTAATAGAATATATTGCATGAAAGATGGGGACGGAAAGAACGCACTTTAGGGAATTCTTGATGTAATTAAAGGCCTTTTTAAGATTAATTGAGGAGCTCATTTAGGGAGGAATGTTCAGATGAAAAGGTTTTTGAATCTATAATTTTGGATGCAGCATTGTCTGGAATTATAGTGGCATTAGCCATGAACAGAAGACAGCACTGTCTCTGTTAATTTCACAAATAGTATTTATTCCCACTCTTGAATCACTCTGGTGGTGATAAGCAACATGCAAGCACAAAATATGTGCCATAAGTGGAATTTAACCATGACATGGTGCTCCTGCAAGTGACCAGAAACAATTGCATAGCATCTCACTTGAATATAATGGGAGGGAAAAGATGTATGCTCATGATGTGTGCCAGACAGAGTGGTTAACAGTTATTCTGTAGCCAATTATGCCAAAACAAATAATGGTTGGAATGATGATAGGTAGGTGTCATTCTCCAAGGGGTTGAACATTTACAGATGTTGCACTACAGTGGCATATTATTCAGGGTTGCATAAAGAAGAAAACTATTGTGCATGGTCTAGGTGGTTCCATACATTTGGTACTCAATGGGAGACAGGAATCTGGATTGACTGTTGAGCAACAGGAGAGTCATATTGTCCATTGTACAAACAGCTGTACAAAGACTTTTTTAAAAATTTAAAATGACATTTCATGGTCAAGTAGTTGTGAAGAGTCTTTTTATGATATGTATATAATGTTTGTTTTATCATGCATGTGTCCTTTTTATGGCGTGGATGCAATTTTATTTTTAATAATTTAGTTTTTTTAATGGTTTTGCACCTTTTAAAATTAATGGCACTGTTATATGATATAATGCATTTTAATCCTTCTATCATCAGGTTTTTAGCTTTATCTTGTTTTAATCTCTTTGGCTCCCATGTGTGGGAAATCTATATTTAAATAAATATTTAATTCATATATTACATTAACTAAACAAAAAAGTAAAGTACAAATACAATAGTGCAATTCAGTTACTCTAGTATATCTACTCTGGAGTAATTTTAACACTATACAACCAAAAAGCAGGATTTCATCCAAAGCTTACAAAGATTTTTCTTTTTTTGAAGAACAAAATAAAATATTTTGTTAATAGGAGTCAAGGCAAAAGCTGAGACAGACTAACATGGCTATGTACGGTATATGAATCTTGGTAGATGTGTTCTACCAAGTCTACAAACTCATTAGAGAAAGGTAATAGACAAAGACATCTTAGTTGTTTCTCACTCAGGTGTTTGGAATTGTGAGACATGGATCAAAAGGAAGCTTCAAACATAAATGGGTTTTGTAGATACAAACATGACATCATGACAATAGTAAACCCCTATTTTGAAATTATTTCCAGTGCATAGATCAAGGAAAGGAGCAAGGATGTGCTAACTAGGGGCCTTTACAGACAGCCAGAAATAATGCAGCTTGAGGCCACTTTAACTGTCCTGGCTCAGTGCTAGGGAATCATGGAACTGTAGTTTATTGTGTTTATTGTGTTTATAGTTTATTGTGGCACCAGAGCTCTCTGACAGAGAAGGATCAATGTCCCAGAAAAAAGTACAATTCCCATGATTCCCTAGCATTGAACCAGAACAGTTAAAGTGATCTCAAGCTGCATTATTTCTGGCAGTCTGTAAAGGCCCTAGCTCTACTTTTAACAAGGCTTGGGCCAACTAAACCACCCTTTTACATCTTCAGGGACAACACTTTTACATGTTCATGAGATGGCTGACTCTGAAAACATTTGCTCTGTATCCTCATATGACAAATCTAGATTATCTGTGGAATACTGGGGACATGACCCTTGCTCTTCCATTAATCTAAATGAGCAATAATTTCTAACAAAGGCCAGAGTGCCCTTGTCAATAGCATGTGCAGTGGAAACAGCACTTTAGTTACTAAAGTTTACTATGGATTTCCATGAACAGATGTTCATCTATACCTCTCCACAGATTATGAAAAATTGAAATGGCAGCTTCTCAACAGTATATTTGGACGGAAAGTGGAATATTTATAAAGCCTGTTCTCTCCTTCTACCCAACATTAAGTTTAAAAACATCTGGTTCAAACTTGTTTCAAGGATGGCCAGGTTATTGGAAGGGTTTTATTACAGGCTTTTAAACTGGTAATAAAATATACTTAAACAGCATAGTGCAGATAATCCATGACCATACACTATCTATACTGATGAAGAAATTTTGCTGAATAACTATGAGCTTCTTGGAACTTCTGATTCATGACAGTACTAGCCTCACTACAGATGTCATGCATATCTAACTATCTGCTTCTCTGGTTGCTAGCACCCACAGTAACACATGTAAGTTGGTAGTGGGGCTAAATGGTCATGGGAAACAAATCTATAATCATCATTACACAACAGCATGAGTGGAATGATGATGGGTGCAAGCAGTGGGCTAGAGTGGTTGAACTACAGTCAGAGACAACCATTTTCAGACACATAATTTACAGTAAATCCATTTGGAAAAATGCATATGGCACCTTGTGAAAATGTAATACATATATTACAACAAAAGTGTGACTATAATAAGAAATTCACAGAAGCTGTTGTCTGGAATGGTGGGACATGAATCAAAAAGAGGTATGTAAATCACTTTATTTTTTAGTTTTCTGTGGGTTGTTCAGGCTATGTGGCACATTCTGAAACAATTTATTCCTGATGTTTCACCTGCATCCGTGGCTGGCATCTTCACTTCTGAATGAATGAACAGGCTGAATATCTCACCAAACTACAAATCATAAGACTCTGTAGGATATAGTCATAGCAGTTAAAATGGTGTTAAACTGCTTTAATTCTGTGGCGTGGCTATATTCCTAGTCTGTCCACAATCATTGTGGAGGCTGGCATTCACTTTCTTCTTTCATACTTACCAAAGCTACCTATTATAGCCTTGTTGAAGCCTCCTCTGTGGCCAATCCATGTCTTGCACGGAGTGGGAAGGCACAGCAGCATTTAGCTATGTCCTCATAGCCAGACATGAAAGGACTGTTTCAACTATTGCAACTTCTGGAGGACCCTAGCAAACTCACTGGCACAGGTAAGACCTTAATATCTGGCTATGCAGTCACAGCTAGATGCTGCTGAGCCTCATGCCTCTCCCTGGCAGGCACATATGGGCCATAGGGGAGTTGTATTTGGTCTGGGGTGCTGGTAAATGGTTCAGCATAGCAGTAGTTCCAGATGGAGAAATTTGTTGTTGGAAGAAACCTTTGCATTCTCTTTCCCCTCATTATATAGATAGGGATTAAGTCACTTCCTCTTTAAGAATAGCTTTGAATGCTATCTTCATCACTCTCAGTCTAAGGACGTTATCACACGGGGGCAAATCTGCTGGTCAATCCACAAAAAGTCCAGACAGAAACTGGATTAGTGCCCTGTGTTTTCATACAACGTCGCACAGAAACTGGACAGAAAGTGGACAGAAACTGGTGTTAATCATGATCTTTTGTAATTCAGTTGTCTGGAGGAAATGCAAATACGTAATTACAGTAATTACGCATTTACCGTAATGTGATCGCCAAATGCGCATTGGGGAGCATTTCCCTGCTTTTCCCATGGTTCCAGCGAGCATTCCTCTATCTGCGCATGTGCAAGAGGCTCATTTCTACTACATTTATGGGTTTTTTTTCTCTTGTGTGTGGACGTTCAATGCACTTACTGTAAATTCGCAATTAAGGTAATTACGTTTTCAGGAACAAGGTTTATTTCCCGTTTATTTTCGGGATGCCTCATTTCCACTTTATTTTCAGTTTCTGGGCCACGTGTGATAACGTCCTAAGTCTGAGTAACAGCTTCCTCTGAGTGATGAATAACAGTCTCTTCCTGCTGTACCCAAACCATCACCATTTAGGACAAGATTTAGTATGTTATGTATTTATTTATTAAATCCATTTTTTTAAACTACAAACTGCATGTGTGTCATTTTTCTTTGGGAAGGCAGATTTAGAATAAATAGCCTGTCCCACATTTTTACTGTTTCTGCTGATGAAAGCTGAACACTAACAAGTTTAACTTTCATATTTGCATATTTTTGTTTCCCTTTAAAAGGGTTAACTCCCTAGTAAACTCAAATTGCACCCCATATTTATGCTACATTGAGGCCTATCTGGAAGAAGCATGATTGTCACCACAGAAAACACAGATTCTGTACAGAAATATACAAGCTTTATCTACAAAGAAAACATTTTCTGTGGAGAAAATGCACCTTCTGTGCAGAAATACATATGGGGTTTTTTATGCAGAATTACATATGGTTTTTTTTTTTTTTTTTGGTTCAGAAATACAGATTTCTTCTCTCTTTTTGGTACAGAAAACACATATCTGTATACAAAAAACCATGTGCATTTTGATGCAGAAAAATACTTTCCAAAATCCAAAGAATCACACAGCAGTCTTGTGGCTAGCTGTATTCTTCTCAACAAGGTTTCCTAAGCACTGGGAAGCGGCCTTCTTAGATGGAAAAAGAATATCAATTAAATGTGTGTTCCTGGTGCTTTTGTTTTCCTGCTTTCAAATGTTGGTAATATCTCAAGACAACCATTTCTCTACTGCCATGTAGCTTAACTAAATTATATACACCATCAAAATCATCATTATCACCATCTGTGACCTCTTGAGATACCATCACCTTTGGACAGTGATCTTGGACATAGCAAAAGACAATGGAGGATTTGTCCTTCATCTATTGGCTTTGATAAAGAGTTACTCATTTACAAGAAGTTAATGGGTACTGCAGTGAAAGGTCAGTGTCTCCTTTCCTAGAGATTTAAAGTACCTTCATTGGAAGTAACTGAATGGAACAGGTAAATATAGAAGAAAAAATCTTAGCATGCATGGTGAGAGGAAAGAAGCATTTAGTTTACAGTTATTTTCCAAAATGTTTGTCAATTAGCAATTATGTTCAGAGTGCAAAAATATTTTTATCTTAATTGATAATAGTATTTGTCAGAATGTATTCGTCACTACAGCTGGACCTGTAATCAGATGCAGTCAACTTTTCCCCATTCCTGAATGAAAAAAATAGCATGAGTGTTTCCATTTTTATCCTACAAGTAATGTTTCCTATAGAAAGCATTTTGCCCTGGCTTTGCAACTCACCCACATCTAAACTAAAAATACCCTGAAGTCATGCTGCTCTTTTAAATCATATTGTGAAACTGGATGACCTCCTGCGGTGATTCCTCTTTTGCACAAGTAATTATAGTCTTCCAGCTGCCCTTTGACTCTCAGCGGACCAAGGGCAGTCCTTCTTGGAAATGAGTGTAATAATTAATTCTACACATTTGGAATATATCCTTTCAGCCATGAGGTGGCAGCTTGTTTCTACAGGAATTTACTCCTTAGAAGTGTCATTTTAGCTGATCTTTTTGTAGAGGGGAGGTTTTTGTCCAGATTGTTCCTGTTGAAACAATTTGGGCCCAAATTTGGCAAGGTATGTTGATTATCAAGTGGAATAAACACCATTGCTATTGGAACATGACATGAAACCTGCATTTGCCCCAAAGCGTTCAGAAGCTAGGTAGAGGTTTTTAGAACATAGACACAGAACGCTAATCCATGAAGAGTTCTACAACTGTCATTAAGCCCAGAAGATTTGTGATGCGAACAATTGTAAATGGTTAGTTTTTTCTGAGTAATTATTGCTGCATTTTTATTGTCAGGGAGAGGCGGCAATAACCTATTTGGCCTAGCACAGGATGATCCACCTTGAGGTAGGGAAATGGGTGCCACTTTTTTGTTCCACCTCACACTGCAAAATATCCTAGGCCAGTCTTGATGAATCGCCACATGTGTATTAGGTTGCAATCATGTTTCAGTGTTTGCTGTGAATAAAACATCTTCAATAAAAGAACAGTTAGAAGAAAGAAAGAACTCTGCTAAACTGTTCCCTGTGACAAAATAGTTTGCACTTGTAATTTTTTTCACTGGGAAGCATCCCCAAACTAAGGCCTGAGAATATACAAATGCTATACAAATGATGAAGAAGAAGGATGAGGTGGCGGCCCTATTTGTTTATTTATTTTTATTCATTTATTTATAATATTTATTTATAATTTATTTATAATTTTATTCATTTATTTATTTATAATTATTTATTTTTATTCAATTATTTAGAATGCTGCCAATCAAAATGTGTATAGTATAACTAGTTTATGGGGCTTTACTTTACTTTTGTAAAAAAATGAGGAATTTTTATGTCAGCTAAATAGCATCTAAGCTTACTGCATTAGTATACTTGCATGATCCTCAGTTTGGCAGCTGTAGTGAAATGGATGTTCCCATGCAGAATAATTAACAGAACCAAGAGCCAAACAAAAAAAGTCCCCCAGCACTATTAAATTTCCACTGAATTAGACCCCCAGAAAGGAAGCTGTCTTGCAAAATGACTGCCTTTTACAGATCAAAAAAAGGCAACTGGCTCTTTCAAGGACAGTGAAAAGGAAACAGGATTCTGTAGCAAGAATTCCAGCTCAAAAGGGTTATCTTGTGCCAGCTCTCTGACAGAGAATTATCCACGCAAAGGTCAGACACTCATTAAAACTTATCAGATGCCAAAGTTATATGTTATGGTTTATTGCCTCGAGTACCAATTAATAAAGAATTAAAGAAATGAAGAAGCCAGTGATTCATACCTTTTGTAGGGAAAAGACTCATGCCTCGGCATAGTCATTTTAGTCATGTAGTATTTTATTAGGCACTTAACTCTGTAGGTTTTATATATGACAGTCATTTTTAACAAAATGTGGAGAGTTAAGAGAGGGAAGATGTGTATTCCAAATTAAGAAAGGAGAGTCTGGAAATATTTTGAACAAAAAAGGGAGGGAACTAAAGCATTATCATTGATTATTAATATAGAATTACCTAATAATAGGCTTGAGAAGGCACCATAAAAATGATTTGGGGAGGAAATCACGGACATATTAGTGATAATTGTATTCTTAGATTATAACAGTATTCTTAGAATACTTACAATTTAGAGATCTTGGAGGCATACCCTGTACATTTTTTTAACTATCAGATATGCATACTGTGTACGTTGTACAAAGCGATTTATCATATAACCAATTTTGCTCGAAGCATGGCAAGAATATGTATAGCTTTCACTGGTTTTCTCTTAATCTGATAGCAGTAAGGAGTGGCTTGCTTCATTTGAAGCCTCTCGTTTGAAGTGATGTCAGGAGATATATGTAAGCACTACCTATGATGCTTGATTTCTGAGAGCACAAATCCACACTGTAGAAATAGTGCAGTTTGACACCACTTTTAAGTGCTGTAGCTCCATCCTATTGAATCCTGGGATGTTTAGTTTTAAAAGGTCTTTAGCCTTCTCTTCCAAAGAGTGCTGGTGCCACACAAACCTACAACTCTCAGGACACTGTAGGATGGATCCATGGAAGTTAAGGTGGTCTCAAACTACATTATATGTACAATGTAGATGCACACAGAGTCTTTGTCCATATATAAGCAGGGCAATAAAAATATGAAATAATATACTTAACACAAGGGAAGACTCAATATAAGCGTAGAATGTGTTGTAAACTACAGCCTTGGGATCTGTCCTGCAACAAATGTGCTATAGGGACCAAAAGTTATGTTTTAATTGTTGTTGTTAAGTTGCTTTAATTTCTTTGCTTACAATATGAACACAATTCATTGATGGGATATATACAAAAAGTCCCTGGCTCACTCTTTGACATCTCTAGACAACACTGGGAAAGAGAATAAGGAACTCCTTATTAGTATAGATAAGATAAAAATAGGGAATCTTTGGCCAGATATTTTGGACTTTGGCTACCAGAAGTCTGAAACAACAAGGCCAGTGATAAGTACTTATGCAGACTGCAGTCCAAAAGACCTGAAATATTCAAGTTCCCAACCTCTGAGGCAAATTATATGGAACAAGCTGGACCAAAGTCTGATTCAACACAAGACCAGTTCCTTATTTTTGAACTACGTGGATTCCAGCAACTGCTCTGGTAAAAAGAGGGATGAATAAACCAGCCTGTACCTAGCAAGAGGATTCTAGGGTGTTGTTTAGTGGTCTTTTCTTTAATATTGTATTAGGAATTTTCTTGTTTATTGCTTCTGAACTAGATGGATCAATGTCTGACTCCATATGTTACTACTTCTTATGTTGTCTAGTGATATTTCTATAATAAGGCTTTAGGAATTGTGTTGTGTACTGTTTTTGTGCATGAGGACTTTGGTTGAAACTGCAATAGAGAATGTGGCAAACAAGATTTAAACAATTAAAAAAAGAAAAAAACATGTAATTTAATTTTGAGAAAGTAACACTTGTCACAATTTCACAAGATACTTTAGTGAGTATCTATTAGGCTCAAGAAGACTCAAGAAGAAAACAAAACCAGTGATTATACCAAAATGTGATCTAAATGATATCTCAGCAGAATTTACTGATAAAATAAGAAACAGATTTGCACTACTAAGCATAATAGACTGAGAGTCAGAAGAAATATGGTCTGAAGCCAGGGACATAATAAAAGAAGAATGCAAGCAGACACTTTCAATAAACAAAAAGAAAGAGAAAAAAACATGGATGACAAATTTTTTTACAAACAATAAAGAAAAGAAGAGAAGAAAAACAAAAGGGAGAGAAGAACAAACTAAGAATTATGAATGTAACAGTACAACAGCTTGTGTGGAAAGATAAAGGAAATTAGTACAACGGCCATTGCAGAGAAATAGAAAACAACAACAAAAAGGGAAGAACAAGAGATCTATTTCACAAGATCTGGACAACAACTATAGGACCATAGCAATTATCTCCTATGCAAGCAAAATCATGCTCAAATTTCTGCAACATAGATCCCAACCATGCATGAAAAGAGAGATTTCAGAGGTCCAAGCGGGGTTCAGGAAAGAAAGAGGCA
>CM034710.1:94939750-94950461 GCA_020142125.1 Phrynosoma platyrhinos | reverse complement strand
CACCTACCTGCCCATAATTAGTAGTTCAGGAAGATGTATTCATCTCAGGATTAACTGCACATCTGCTTTTGGACCCAGCTCTCCCTGCAATTAGAGATTTACAATTGGCCCTCTGTAACCACATTTTTTTTATCTATGCATTTGACCATCCATGACTTGAAAATATTCAAAAATAATATAATTTCCAAAACCAAACCTTGTTTTTACCATTTTATATAAGGGACACCATTTCACTATGCCTTTGTATTCAATGGGAACTGAGCATCTATGGATTTTGGTATCCATGGGGGGTTGTGGAACCAAACTCCAGTGGACACCAAGGGCCCACTGTATAATGAGAAATCTAATGCTCGAATTATGGTTGTACCTATAGGGATATGGTAGTTCAGCAGGTAAGATGCTGACTCTAATGATCACAAGGTCAGCAATTCAAGACCCAAGCGCCAAGTGACGGAGTGAGCTCCCATCACTAGCCCCAGCTTCTACCAACCTAGCAGTTTGAAAGTGTGTAAAAGTGCAAGTAGATAAATAAGTACCACTTCAGTTGGAATGCTGTTGCATTCCATGCAGTCATGATCCAAATATGATCAGAGACATGTTTGACAACGCTGGCTCTTCAGAGCTAAACATTGCCCCCTACAGTCAGACACAACTTGTCAATCATGTCAAAGGGGAAACCTTTACTTTTTTATGGTTGTAACTATGAAAGGAACAGGAGTTACATTTTCCTTTGCTCCTACCCACTGTTTTCCACCCTACTCTTCTCCATGCAATATATGCAATTCAGTAAGGACAATATAGCATCAAATATTTATGAAAGGAATGTGCTGTTAGCCCATTAATATGTTGAGTACAGGTATTAAAATCGTGGAATCCTTTGTAAGTAGTGCATACTGTAAAACAGCAGTGGGAATCATGAAGCCTGCCACATGATGTAGGACAACAGCTCCCAGCAATCCTCAGCATATGATAGCTAAGGGTGCTGGCAATTGCATCTGGAAGGCTCCAGGATTCCCACCCCTTCTGTGAGGCTTGGGAACATTTTCACTATTAGCAGAAGAATGAAAACATCAGCTATTATGAAGTCAAGTGACATCCAGAGATCTCATGAAAAGACTATATTCTAAGCATCAGAATTTGAGATGTTCCATGAACTTATCAGTTAGCTAACTGTAACAGAAGTGGGGAATGTATGGCCTTCCAGATGTTGTTGGACTCAACATTGATTATACTGGCTAGAGCTAATGGGAATTGAAATCTGTCTTGAGGTTCAGAAGTTGTGCATCAGCATCCTTGACATGTTCTACTTCTCACTAAGCGGAGTCCCAAGTCACACTGGCAAAACTTGGTGAAAATCTGCTGCATCTCCTTAAATGTGAGGTTCTCAACTACAACTGCCTTGCTAAATTATTTCCCCCTGAAAAACCTGATACTAATTTTTTTAAAAAATGTTGGCTTTGGACTTTAATCCCATAAACCTAAATCTGTGACCTTCCAGTTGATTTTGGACTGCAAGTTCCATCCACCTCAGAAAGCATGGCCAATTATTAGGAGTGATGCACCCACCATTATTTCAAAAGAAACAGGTCTCTGTCTTCCACAATTTGGGAATGAGCTTTCAAGACATAGTTCTTGTTAGACATTCAATTCCTGTTGAAGAGTTTTGTGGTGCTTCTGATATCCTTTTTGTAGGACAACCACAGACAGAGGCCAAGTTATAGAGCATAAGAGAGAAGTCCTTTTTTTGGCTATGGAATTCATATTATGGAACAGTTTCTGCACAACAGTATATCTAGCTCCCTTTCATTCTTATTAAACAAATACCAAATCCAGGTTTATTAAACGGATCTTTCCCCCTTCCCTTAATTTAAAGTCTTGATTCTTTTATTATGTTCTGCTTGGTTTGTATTTTAATTATATACACTTTTTGGTATTTTAATTCATTTTGTTTGTTAATTTCCCACCTTGTGTCTGTTTGCAGAGAAGGGCTGCATACAAATAATTTTTCCACCCTACAGTGTCTTTCATGATTGCTTGATTACCATGTAGACATTTACAACTCTGAAACACTTCTGGCTACAGATGCAGGCTCACATGACTGGATTATGGATGCTCTTAAGATTTTGTCACTGTGCATTTTTAAATGGCTGACCTGAATTATATTTGCTAGACAATAGTTGCAGGGCTGCCACATTAACATACTCTCCAACTTTTCAGAGACGAAAACTAGGACATGTGGCAAAGCAACATCAGAGTGAGTTCAAGATGACAAAAGGTATAAATGAGAACAGAGAAGCTAGGAGAGGCTGCAGCAATTCGCTTTTGCCCGAGTCTATAAGAAGGGCAAGATTCTGTCCCTTTCCCTCTTCATTTTCCCCCTTCTGAGTAAACTGAGAACAAATCAGTTTTGCCCTTGAAAAAGTTGTCAAAAATGAAGTAAGCTGAGGACAAAGAGGGGAATGAGAGGAGGAGAGAAAACCAGGATATTTTAATTTAAAAGGCAGCAAAAAAATTGGGATGATGTAAGATTACTGAGACAGTTGCACTCTCTGCCTTAGACTACAGAGGATTTTGGAGGGTCACATCCTCTGCAAAACAATTAGTTTTGCCCCTAAATTCCACCCATGCCACCTTTCACCATTATTGGGCAATTTGGGCTTCCTTTTCCAATAGGAAATGATCCAGAAATTGTACTGCAGCCACTCACTCACAAACCAAAAAAAGGTTGTGAGTTCAATACCAGCCAGGTGCTCAAGGTCGACTCAGCCTTGCATCCTTTTGAGGTTGCTAAAATGAGTACTCAGCTTGTTGGGGACAATTAGTTTACACATTGTAAACAGCTTAGAGAGTGCTTAAGTGCACTGATAAGTGGTATAGAAATCTATTTGCTAGTGCTATTGCTATGAAACAGAGATTCCTGGGCCTAACATGGGCAGTACATGTGGGGGTGTGTGTGTTTAAAATAGAAGCAGAACATCCTATACACCTATACATTTCTGGGAGTAGAAAACAAAAACAAATTTACTGTTCCTTCATAATACCCAAAATCTGTTGTTTCAGCTGTCTGCCTAATAAGAGTGCTGAGCAACTTCTACTGTGCTCTGCAAAGCTTCTTCCTGCATAACTGTGCTTAAGAGAACATCCTGAAGTGCCTATGCACTCATTTTTTTATTTCTAATGTTCATTTTGAAATTTGGGGCCTGCTGCATCCCCATTATCCCCAAAAAGCTGTCAAAACTACAACACATGTTTCACTGCAGTATCTATTGTGCATTTCCCAAGCATATTGCAAAGTCTCCCCCTGTACAGTAGGTAATCTCTTTCCTAAATCAGTGATTCCCTGTGTTTCCTGCCACTCTAATTTCAAGCAGTCCATTTAGTACTTCTCTACTTGAAGCCCAAAGGACAATTTTGTCATAAATTAAAAATGATTCTGCTTCTAATTAGGTAGGCCATGAGTCTCTTTGCATGATAATTTCTCTACATTACTTATCCATATTGCTTGCTTCAGAGGAATGCCATTTATCTAAAGAGGATGTAATGATGTAAAGGAATAAATAAATAAATAAAGGTTCTAGAGCAGGGGTCAGCAACCTATGGCCCGCAGGCGGCCATTGGACCAGCCCCCACCAACCCCCGTCAACGCGGCCATCATTTTTGTTTTCCAAAATGGCGTCCGTGACTCGTTTGCGCATGTACAAACGAGCCGCAGCTGCCATTTTTGTTTTCCAATATGGTGGCCATGACTTGTTTGCGCATGCGCAGTACTCCGTGCATATGGAAAACAAAATGGCGGTGGTGGCAGCGCGGCAGTGCCGGAGGCTGCGTGCGCATGCATGAGCGCGCGCGCCGCCATTCCCCCCACCACCATTGGTCTGCGGAAGACCCGGGGATCCCCTGACTGGCCCCATGTAAGGGGAAATTTCCAACCCCTGTTCTAGAGCATGAGAACCACTGGACACAATTTTCCTTATAGACAGCATGTGCCCCAGATGTAATTCTCCATCCCTACCACTAGTTTCATCCTCTACAACATTTCCTAGATGAAAACTGAAATGCATATGGCGAAGTCACAGCAGAACGTGATCAGACAAGACAGCAAAACAAGATAGCAAAAGTTACTAATGAGGAAAATGTCTTGGTCGTCTCTGGTATTCTGTAGTTCACTTGAAGCAGGTATAGACCATTTCTAGAGGTCCAGGTCTGCACCCACTCCCTCCCCAGGACCGTACCTCACCACCACCTTTTAAAAAATGTCCCCAAAAGCCAATAGGGCCCTCTGGAGGATAATATAAGGCGCCAGAAAATGACTAGATGGACTGTAACTATCTGCATTTTACCTGCCCCAACATCAAACATGATAGATAAATTTTTACCCTCTTCCATATGACCTGAACTTGATGAAAGAACATGTTACTACTCTAACTTGGAAGCTACATAACAACTATTATGTTGCAGCTGCTTCATGTGATGGTTCAAAATGTGTATGTGTGTAGGGTTGCCATAATTCTCCTCCACAAAACTGGGACAAAAATGTAGGACATTCAAGAAAAATGGAGGACATGACCAACCAAAAGCCAAAAACTTTAAGATAAATGGTAGTTTTGTGAGACATTCAACCTTCTCTGTCAGAGATAGCTCTGCTGCCAGAACAAACTACAGTTCCCAGGATTCCCTAGCACTGAGCCAGGGCAGTTAAAGTGGTCTCAAGCTGCATTATTTCTGCAGTGTGTTTTGGACCTAAGTTGGCCTTGGAAGTGAGTGGCAAAATAAAAAATATAAAAATCCCAAATAGAGGGACCCATTTTGAGGGAAGAAAAAGGCACCACCAAGTCCCCCACTATCCACCCAACCCCTTCAGGGACCAGGGGCAGAGCCAAGCAGCCCCTTCCCCACCAATCTATAGGGGCTGCAATGGGAGGGGAGAATTAGGCCAGACCCCTGACTCTCTCTCTTTTTCTCTCCATATAAAGCACAGAGTTTGCCCTCTGGAGCTGCTCCCCCAGTCACAGCCACTGCCCATGATCCCAGTGCCCCCAGGGAAGGAGAGTTCAAGGAGCAGCAGCCATTGCTCTCCCAGTGGGGCTGGACTGTCTAGCCCACTCAGCTACCCAGGAAACTGGGACATACAGCTGAAGCCGGCCCGGGACATTTCCAGAACCCTTAAAACTGTGAATGTCCCATTTTTTCGGGACAAATGGTAACCCTATATATGTGTGACTCACAATTTTTCTGTCACTTATTGTTGTAGATTATCCAAAACCACCTTGGGTTTTCTCATGCCAAATAGGTAATGATAAACCAAGCCAAATCATTTATTGAAAACTGACACTTTCACAGTTTAAAATGGATTCTTGATACCACACCCTCCAATCTGTGTAGTCCAATTATGTCTCAAATATTTGCAAATACTTCAAGAAGATTTAAGGTCTTGGTATCTCACCAGCTACTGAAGCTTTGAAGAAGCGACCTTCAAATTTGCAAAGAATCTTTCAACAACCTTTCAGTAACTTGGCTGGGAAGATAAACTTTTTTCTTACAAATGAGAAAAGAAAAGCAGAAGTTTCTTCTGAGAGAAAGGAAGGTAGTAGTTGCAACGAGTAAGCTAGGAAACAAATGCTCTGGGAATTACTTGCCAACAGCACAATTCCATCTGTATTTCCTCTGAAGTCCCACTGTATTCAATAGGGCTTTGCTTTCAGATGCTTTACAGTATGACCCTGTCCATGCTTCATCAGAAATAAGCATCATATTTTGAATGGATCTTACTCTCAGGAATGTGTATATAGGATTGCATCCTGAGGCCATGATCTTGAAACCAATATATTTTGGAAGACCCTTTCTTTTCTTTTTTTCTTTTTTTAAAAGGGCATTACTTTTTGTAAATGCGGTTATCATTAATGTACAATGAGATGCAACCTATGTTTGAAAATGGTTTCAAAACTGTGTCTTCAACTTTTTCTCTATCTCACACATATCTGATTAAGAACAGAATGCTCCATAAACATCACTTGTTTTGTTTCTGTTTTTGTTGCTTTCTTATGTTTTGTTTCCAAGGCAGTGATTTGACACCAAGGCATCCCCACTTCACCACTCCCCACCACTTCCCTACATGCTGCTCAAACTATCCCCAGAGAAATAAAGTGGCTGTTTAACACATTTCTCATTATGGGAATCTAATCAGAACTCTAATTAGCATCATGAATATTTCCTGTAATTCTCAGAGTTTAGAGTTTTCTGAGCACTTCTCTATCATAGTCCTTCTTCCCCCCTCTATTTTGTCCTGTTATTTTCAGAAGTGATTTATGGAGGACTGTTTCAATATGGCTTGCAGTCTATTGGTTTCAGCAACAATAAAATATGAGGCTAGAAAAACAATATAAGATAAGAGTCACGCTTTATAGCAGCCTCCATTCATGTATCTCAAGAGTACATGGTATGCCCACTGGGTTGTGATTCTCATTCTCAAAACACTGGTCTGGCTCCTGTTGCTAATCCCATCTATGGTAGACCTATTCAGTTAATGGAGTTTGCATGAGCATGGATGTACCAAGTATACCAGTCAACGTACCATTGAATCAATAGATTTACTTTAGCTGGGACTAACAAAAGATTGAAATTATTGTTGGCACAGATTGATGCATCCAGACTAATTTGTAGCCAAATGAACTTTATCCCAAAGTACATAAAGAACTTGCTGATGTACTCTCTGAACTCCTTGCAATCAATTTTGAGAAATCTTGGAGAACAAATGAGGTGTCAAAGGACTGGAAAAGGACAAACATTGTCCCTCTCTTCTTAAAAAAGTGCATAAAACAAGATCCAGGAAACTACAGACCAATAAACCTAACAATGCAGTAATCAGTAGGAGCTGACATGGGTTTGTCAAAAACAAATCCTGCCAAACTGATCTTGTATTTATTTTCAGTCAGGTCACTAGCTTAGTAGATAGTGGGAATGCTGTGGATTATCTGGAGTTCAGCAAAGCATTTGACAATGATTAAATGTGGAATAGATGGGAACATTGTTAAATGGATCAATAACATTGTTAGATGGATCAATAACTGGTTGGAAAACTGTGCTCAAAGAGTCATTATCACTGGCTGCACTTCAGACTGGAAGGAGGTCTCAAGTGCAATGCCTCAGAGTTCTATCCTATCCTAAAACCATTACTCTTCAACAACTGTATCAATGACTTTGATGATGGGGTGGAGGGGATCCTTTTCAGGTCGTCTACAAAACTGGGAGGGGTGGCTAACACATTGGAAGATAGGAACCGAATTCAAACGGATCTAATCTAGAAAATGGGCAGAAATTAATAAAATGAAATTCAATAGAGACAAATGCAAAATTCTACATTTAGGCCATACAAAACAAATGTGCATACAATGGGGCATACATGGCTCAGCTGTACAACATGCAGAAAGAACCTTGGGAGTATTGTTGATCAGAAGTTGAACATGAGCCAACAGTATAATGCTGCAGCAAAGGTGAATGTTATTTTAACCTGCATCACAAGAAACATAGGGATGGAACAGAGGGGCAGGAAAAGGCATCTTGAAGTTACCTTTTCCAAACCTGCAGTGAAGCCTTACCTATTGCACCACTGGCTCCCAAGGTGGCTGGAATGCACATGTCATGACCACATGGCACGGCTTCAAGCCACACCACTGAGTACTCTTTTTTTTTTTACTCTCTCCATCACCATCCCTGTGCACCTTCACAGGAGTGAACTGCTGATGACTGCCATCCCATTGCATGTTCATCCCTGTGAACCTGCACACATTTGCATGTGCAGCACTTCACTGGGTTTGGGCCTCAAAGCAGAGGTGTGCCCATGCAGATTCTAGCAAGGTACAATCATGCCTCCCTTCTCCCTATGCCCCCTCTTTGACTGTCTGTTTTATGGTATGTTGTACTCATCTCCATGAGAGGTTCCATGGTTTGGGCATTGACACCCCCACCACTTGTGTACATCAGCTGTGTACCTTTTAAATGCGCTCCTGCAATGGGGTGTTTACATGCACAATTAGGGTTAGGGTTTGGAAAGAGTGCCCCTTTAGAGCTGTACCGATATTGGTGCATTTATACACACATATGAAGGTGCATACTTTCTAGGAAGATGTGGAAAAAAGCAGCTTCTTTTTGAAGCAGCTTTTCTCCCCATAAGATGGCTAGAGGGCGCTTTCTGGTTGGCTTCAAAGCATGTGTGATCTACATGCCTTGCCTTGAAGCCAACCTGAAACCTGCTTATTTTGCCTGTCTGTTTCACCCCATAGTTTCCAAGTCAAGGGAAGGAATAATCTCACTATATTCTGTACTAGCCAGGCCTCATCTGAATTACTGCATTCAGTTCTGGGTGCCTCATTTTAGGAAGGATATAAACAAGTTGAAGCAGGTTCACAGAAGGGCAAAAAGGATGGTAAGAGGTATAGAGAACAAAAGGCCAATGCTGACCAGCCGTTTGGGGCAGCACAGAGTTGCCCCAGGAAGCGGCGGATCGGGGCTGTGGCAACCCCATGCCACGGCGCTGATCTTCCCTTTTGCCACCCCTAAAAGAGCGGCAAAATGCTGCTCCTTTTAGGGATGGCAAAAGGCCGCCCTAAGAGCTGGAGCCGTGGCTCTTCCACGCCTGTTTGGTGCAGCATGTTTAAATGCTGCACTGGGAGGGCATCCTGACACTGCGTGCAGTGCATACAGCTGCATGCTGTGAGAACGGTGTCGGGTTGGGGTTGGGGTGGCTGGTGTGTGATGGCCCCCCCAACCCCACCCCCAGGCTGGCCCTTTGGGCCGGACTGCAATGGCCCCAAATATATGAGGAAAGGATGAAGGAGCTGAGCATATTCAACTTGGTGTAGAGAAGACTATGGGTTGACATGATTCCATTCTTTAAAAAAACTCAAGGGCTGTCACAGAGAGGAGTGTGCAGGCCTCTTCTCTGCTGTGTCAGAGGGTAGGACTAGGTCGGTTTAAATTTACATGATACAAGATTTTGCATGAACATTAGATGGAACTTCTTGACAGCAATAATTCAGCAACAGATTCAATTGCCTAGAGTAGTGATTCCCCAAATGTTGGTCCTGAAGCTGTTTTGGACTTCAACTTCCAAAGCCCCAACCAGCTTGGCCAACAGTCAGGAATTCTGGGAGCTGAAGTCCTAAAACCTGGAAAGCCAGAGTTTGGGAATCACTAGCGTAGAGGTAGAGTAGTGTCTCTTTCTCTGGTCACCTTCAGAAGGAGAGTGGATAGCTATCTGCTGGAGTTTCTTTAACTAGAGATCCTGTACTGAGCAGGATGGCCCTTGACACTCCTTCTAATTTTATTATTCTATTGCTCTATGATTCTATTCCTCTCTCTGCATGATGGGCAGCATTGCACATAGACAGCATATCCATAAGCATCCTGATTATAAAGGTCCAATAATTCCCATTCCAAAACAGCAAGAGATTGTTAAACATCAGTTCTTCTCTCATATTGTGTGATTCCCCCACTGTTTCTGGTCAGTTTTACTAATAAGCCCTAATACTTCCTGTAGACAGTCCTGTAGAGAATAAAGTAGAAGTACTTGGAAAGAAGTTTCTTAATTGATCTTTGTAAATTATCTAGATTAATGGCAGTAACTGGACTAATTGAACGTTTGGACTGTAAAATCATTTACTATAGCCATTCAATAAATCTTCTGATAACCAGGCAGAATGAGAGGATATATAAAGCCCTGAAAGGAGCTTTAGAAATAGTAGAGTTGAAAGTGGGATGGAGTCTTTTATGGGGAGCTGGGCAGATGATTAACAGAACAAAAGGGACTATCTTATAGTAAGAGCTATATTTTCCCAGCTGTTGGGAAAACTGGCACACCACATTTGTATGACAAAGGCAATGGTTTATGAGTATTTAAAAATGAATTATATACAACTAATGTCAATGCATGGTGAAACTATAGTGATTACAAGAGAGAAAAAGAGAGAAAGAAAGAAAGGCACAGAGTAAGAAAGATTGAGGACTTGCAAAGTTCAGCTACTAGATTTTAAAGAGAAAGAAAGAAGGAAGGGTAAAACAGCAATCAAAATCATAAAGCAGCACTTACTGTATCTGTGTGCAAACTGACATAAGGCAAAAGCACTTGCTTAATTATTGTAGTCTTAAACCTCTTTCCCTTCCAAGTGTGTACTTTAAAGAATCAGCACAGGGCTTAGCCTACTGATGATGGATTTTTCTGTACTTAAATTACTTTGTGGATTCATCTTAAAGATCACCTTAGCATGACTTCAACAGTTACCTCTCTGCCTATATGCATGAAACCAGCTCTAAGGAATTGGTAAGTGCAAGGGAGCACATCCTTCTTGATTCCCAAAGCAGCAATGGCAAGAAGCAATGGCAAGAAGTGGTAGTTCAAAAAAGTAACTAAGTGCTGAGGTATGGAGTACTATGCAGGTTGGGCAGAATCATACCAGCACTACCCCTCCCCCTATCTGAACTGATCACTGCTATGCAATGTAGTGCCTCCAGACCTATGCTCCAGACTTATGCTCTTATGCAAATGGCTCCCATATCACTGCTGGTATGTATGAGTAGGGGTGGCTCACTTTTTTCCCCAGCCTGAGGCAGAGCAGAAAATCATATTCTCCCCCACACATGAGTTAAGGTGCACTTTTAATTGTCATATAGAGATATTCAACAAAAAACAATTTGCTGCCCTTTTATAACACCCCGA
>CM034710.1:94915092-94927290 GCA_020142125.1 Phrynosoma platyrhinos | reverse complement strand
ATGCCTCATTTCCACTTTATTTTTGCTTTCTGGCCTACGTGTGATAACATCCTATGTATTTATTAAAATATTTAAATCTTGTCCCATATCTGAAGATTTCATGGAGGTATATGTTCAAATGTTGATAATGAGAAGGATCATTTTGATGGTGTAGTAAGCAATGTTTTCTAGTTACTTTCAAAAGCTACCAATAAGGAAATTTTTAGAGGAATTTTAACAGGAATTATTATATCCTCTTTCTCTTCATCTTACTGATTTTCCTCTTTTTTTCATCCGAATAGGACTCAAGGCAGCTTTTCTCCCATCTGTAATTCAGTCATAAGCAGCTGTTTTGAATTTTGGATAATAATGGAAGAGCAATGAGGAGCACAGCAAGAAATGATGCAAATTACTTTTTAAACAATGTAGTGAGTAACAATACCAGGTTGCTTTTTCAGGAACTGTAATAAGTAATGGGAAGCAATTACTTTTAAAAAGTACCAGTCTCAACTGTATATCCAAGGGATAGCGGGATGAAATCTCATATATTAATACCAAACTGGTATAGTCACCAAAAGGGAGGTATCAATAGGCTTGGGGAAACCCTGAGGTTCAACATTTCTTTAGAAGTACAATTAATCTTCAGACCTGAGTTCTGTTTTGTGGTCTGAAAAACTGTTAGACATGGGTCTGGGCTCGATTTGCATTTCACAAAGGTGCTGCTACACTGAACTAGTTTCGTTTAGTACCCTGGGAAATTCTTTCATGGAGGGGATGAGTTGCAGTTTGCAACTAACAGTTGTCTTTCTTATGCTTGGTAAGAAAATGTCCAAACAGGTAAGAATTAATATATGCTCACACACCATGCATACTTTATGTGTTTTATAAGACAAACAGCTGAATACTCAAAAAGTTACTTTTTCCGTTCTAACACTGGTTCCAACTTCATGTAGACCTTCCATGTAAATAAATAAATAAATTGCATAAACACATTGCAACACCCTCATACATTAGTCACAAAAGACTTAGCAAAAAAATGGGGTAGGGGGTACAACACAACCTGAAAACTGTGGTACACTTTATGTATTCGGTGGACTGATCAAACTGCAGTAGTCAAAAACAGAAGGATAGATCTCCAATACATTGATTCTTCTCTGCAGACAAAGCCATGTAACTTTGAACCCTGGAGAAAGTTAGCTGGAGTTATTTTTTAAGTACCTGTCATCTTTAGCATTGCCTAGAATGAATTCATTTTAAAACAGAAAAGCGATGAGGAACCTGATGTTCTTAATAAATATTTGCTGGTGAGGGTTTGCAGTTTAAAGTGTGTATGTGAAGATAACATTTACTTAGTAACAGTAGAGACATTATATTGTATGCTTTCCCTATTGAAATACTCATAAGTGTGCAATATTGTTTGCCCTGGCGGGGGAAAGAATTCAATGAAATGTTGACTATGAGAAATTAGAAAGGCAAGTAGAGCTGATAATCATATAGTCAAAATTGTGAAAAAGTTTCCTTTCATAGGTAGAATGCTTAAAACAACTACAGTACTATTCACTGCAACACTGTCCATTCTGTTTGCGCTCTCTGGACTGTTTCCTAGGGTATGCAGTGGTGCAGCTCTTTCTCCTTTCAGAAATAATAACAATTAAACATTAGAGACAAGGAGGAGTGCATCTTTTTAGGACTCTCTAATACACCCTGAGCCTATGGAAGATGACAAGTGGGTGCCTCTAACTGATGTACAGTCTGCCCTGTACATTCAGGTGTTCTAGGAAATGTTTGCTCCAGCGATCCAGGACTAGATTGGCAATGGTTTCTCAGAGGACTTTTTCGTCTGCTGCCCCAAGGCTGTGGAATGACTCCCAGAAGAGAGATGGCAGCTGAAAACACTGACTATTTTTAAAACAGAATTACAGACATATCTCTTTCAGCAAACCAACCTGGTCAGTTCTAAATCATGACATTTTAATTTCTATATGAGCTCTTATGAATGAATGTAATGTTTTTTTAGTATTACATTTTAACTGTGGGTTTATGTGTTTTTAATTGTGTTTTGTATTTTAACATGCTGTACCCCATCTCTAGTCTATACTGCTTCATTGGAGGCTTACAGCTCACACTATTCAACCCATCTTGACAGCAGATGATAGAAGTAGCAGGCATGGCCACATTCACAGGAGGATTTCTCCTGCCTTACAGTAAGGCTGCTCAATACAGGACCAGGACAATATGGGGGATTGGGGCATTCATTTTTCCTATCTGGATTTGCCCCTAAAAGATCAAGTCTAGGTAGGTATAAGGAGGCTACATTTTTAATAAAGCACTTGAAACCAGGACAGCTTGCATCTGACAGAAAGAATCCAGTATTGAAATCAGGCTTTTGGTATGCAGAAGAATGAAATTTATAGAAGATCTTAATGGCTTCTGGGATTCTAACTGCCTGGCTGGTTTCTTTGTGGAGGCATGTATTCACTATTTAAAACTACATGCTTCACATTCAGGACTGGCTGTTTGCAGGCTTCACAGCTGAAATCTCCAAAAATAGCTAAATAGCCAAACATTTTAAAGCAATACACACACATATATAGGGAAATTCCTATGTTCATACAAAACACATTACAATCTGTACTCAGGATATACGCTCCCCCATCTTTAGTCCATTATGTCATCTTTTACTTTCTCCCTTACTTGTTGCTAGTTTGATTACTTTTGGGTTCTTCTTGGGCTGGGTTTTTCTTGTCAAAGTTTTGTTCTTTGTCCTGCGGCTTTTGCTGGTTTTTTTAATTGATTGTTTTAGGCCAGGCACAATTTCTGGCTGCCTCATGGCATTGGCCATTTTGTTTTAGGCCTCTTGGTCCCTTTGGGTGACTGGCCCAGCCATTTTGTTCTACTCCATGGGGGCCTGCCATTTTGTTTGCTGGGCTTCCCAGATGACCCCATTTTGTTTTGTTTTTTCCTTGGGGCTTTTTCCTTTAGCTGTGGGGTCTCTCAGATTTACAAGCTTGGCACTTATAGTTTTTCCCTCTGGCTGTGGGGATCTCTGACTTATGAGTTTGGGATTTGTAGTTTCCTTTTAGTTGTGGGGTCTCTGCCATGCAGGCTTGGGATTTGTAGTTTTCCTTATAGCTGTGGGGTCTCTCTGACTTACGAGCTTGGAATTTGTAGTTTTCTTCTTGGCTGTGGGGTCTCTGAATTATGAATTTGGGATCTATAGTTTCCTTTTAGCTGTGGAGTCTCTTTGACTTATGACCTTGGGATTTGTGGTTTTCCTTTGGCTGTAGGGTCTCTTTGACTTATGAGCTTAGGATGTGTAGTTTTCTTTTTAGTTGGGAATCTCTCTGACTTAGGAGCAGCTGTTATGGCTCCCAAGAAAAGTGTGGGCAAGTCCAAGGATAATTTGCCTGCTAAGAAGGCACCCCCTTAAGTGCTCGGCTGCTGTGTTCTCTGACTCATTGGGGGATGAGAGGAACATGGGGCTCAGAGTTGCCATCCTATTTAAACTGGATGAGCTTGAAAGCTATCAGGCAATGGTTTCTAGGTCTGAGCAGTTGGGAGGTAAGGAAGTACATTCTGACTCTTTTAGTGCCATGGTTCTGTCTTGTTTAGAGGCCATGGACAAGTCCTATTGTAGCAAAATATTGGTGAATGACCGAGAACAGAGACCCCAAGGTAGGAAAGGAAAACAGACTTTATTTTAGCTGGCCAAGACTCTCAGAGGGATCCTTCCCAAAGAACTGAGAGCTCTGCCTTAAACTCAAACGGTTACTTGTATAGCATTTTAACAATAGTAGGTTGGGCTTTGTCGTTCAGCCCCGGATACACATTCTATATAAGGCACGGTGTGGCATTTCAAGCATTTCATTGGTCTTATAGCTGCTTCCTGATAGTTCTACAAGACTATGTACACATGATCAGCTCATGATCCCTACATGATTGACTCATGATTTCTTCCCCCTACTGGATCTACCATCAGCACGTACACATTTTGACTTCTGCCCATCACACCCCCCCCTTTTGTTCCCATGTGGTCTGTTGTGGTCTCTTCTGACCACAAGTCTGGGATTTGTTCATGTCTGAGTCCTGTTTTGGACCAACCTACCCTTGTTTGTAGCACAGCTAGCTTTCTGTTATTCACTGCGGTTAAGCTACATCATCTGCAAACTTAAAGCTTCTCTGTTTCGCCTTGCTCTGTTGCTTGTCTTAGCCATTAATTACATTGATACCTTGGTTTCTCTGTCTACCATACTATCTTGGCAGACTGCACAATCAGATGGTGAAGGAAGAGTGCCGTGAGAGAGCTAGCATGGTGTAGTTATTGGAGTACTGAGTTGGGACTCTGGGAGACCAGAGTTTCAATCCCTACTTGACTTTATAAACTCCCTGGGTGACTTTTTACAGGTCACATTCTCTCACCCTCAGAGGAAGGCAATGGCAAACCCTCTCTGAACAAATTGGGCCAAAAAACAAATAAACCCATAATAGGTTTGCCTTAGGGTCACCATAATCAGAAATAATTGGAAGGCACACAACAACAACTGCTAGTTCTAATTTGATCGGGTTATATGTCTGTCGTTCCCACTTGAAACTGGTTCCAAACTGACTGCACTCAGTTTCAGTCGTGATGAAGCGAGGCAAATGCAAAAGAAAAGAATTATACTGGCCTAATGGCTGTAATAAAATGAATGTTGAATGTTGAAATGCAAAAGAACCGCTGTTTCCTGACATTGTTTTTTTTGGTGGATCTTTTCAAAAAGAAGCGATTAGCAAGTGTGTTCAAGTGGGAATGAAGGACCTGAATCTCATCAAACTGAAGGGAAGGGATTACTGTGGCAGAAAGTTGGCACATCCCACACCAGATTTGGGGAAAATCCATCATTTCCCCCCTTTTCCCAGGACCCATCCTACATTCTAACCACCTGTCCAGGAGGAATTTCAAAATGTCCTCCATTCTGAGCTTGACTAGGAAGCGTGCCCTCCAAATCTGCAAGGCTGGAAAGGCAGCACCTCACCCAGGGGAGAGTCCTCCATATGACATCCATGGCTGAGGCATCCCAGAGGAAAATCCTCCATATGACACCCATGGCTGATGCATCCCAGAGGAGAGTCCTCCATATGGCACCCATGACTGAGGCATCCCAGGGGACTTGGAGATGGGGAGTTGAAATGGTGGCCTCCCAGCTTTGCAGAACTTGGAGGACATGCTTCCTAGTCAAGCTCAGAATAGAGGGTGTTTTGGAATTCTCCTGGACAGAAGGTTGGAATGTAGGATGGGTCCCAGGAAAGGAGAGGCGGGAAAATTGTGGATTTCCCCAAATTCTAGTGAGGGATGGGATACTAGTGAGGGATGGGATTCTGGCCTCAGCACCCATGACTCCCTCCTGTGTTTTCTTCAATCTCTTGCTGGTTGTATCACTGATGATGTGTAGATGATTGACAAACATTTTGAAGGGGCACAAACTAGTGGGAACGACAATCATACCAAAAAAGAAATGAATAAAGAAAAGACACACTTCCCTAGTGGGAATGATGCATGGACTGGAATCGATTCACCTACCCAGAGCAAAAGTGAATCGCAAACTGGGTTAAATGTAAGTGGGAATGAGCTCCAAGAGTGTTTGGCCTCTGAAGCAAGGTGAAATGAGAAGCAGTGAAACTTGTCTCTGAGTGGATGAGGGAACTGTGTCTCTATAAAATCACAATAAAAGCAGCAAAAATGCAGCAGAGAGGGGGGCAGTCTTTGTGGCAGACACAAAAGCTGCTGACTGGTTGCAACCCCCCAAGATGGGTGTAAAGACTATATTTACTATACCATAGAATGCCAGTATAACAGAGTGAATTACCAAATGCTTTCTGTAGCACTAGCTATGGCGAATTAATGTAATGCAGGTGAATATTACTACAATGCTGCACCAAATTGAAAAGTACCGTATATGAAATTTCTTGTATAAGAAGCTAGATGTCTTACATGTAATACATGAAGTGTCAACACAGACTGCAATGTATATAAATATCTGTAGGAAATGTGCAAGTTTCCTCAACAGATGATGTGGATTGTGATGCCTCGAGATTGTGTAAGTTTATGTTCCTTACCACTACAAAGCAACATGCCTATCGATGTAATGTCTATGACATCTAATGTTGCTAGAGTGATATGTCTATGTGATAAGATGCTCCTCCAAAAGTTAATTGTTTAATGAAGTGTACAAAGGATAATAGAACAATATGTTTTCTCTTGTCATATAAATCTCCTGAAATTCAAAAGCCCAAGGGATTCTTAAGGGGAATGTTGATGTTGATCTGCCTACCAGACTATACTGTTTTTTTACAACTGTGGAAATGTCAGTGACCAAAATGCTGAACCTTGAGGTTCTTTAGCTAGATACAGATTGAGAAACATAGGCAAAGAACCTTCTATCCCTTTATGAAAAGATGGAGTGGAAGAGTTCTCTTGCTATAGGGAAGCTGAAGCCAAAGCTACAGTGAAGTAGCATTTTTTCTATTTTAGTGAAAAGCATGTGTGTGTATATATGTATGTATATATTTTGCATCTCCCACTCGGGCAGATACTGGACTCTCTTAAATACAAAATCACACCACAGACCATTCAAGCTTAATTGCCTGCTTTAGCCTTTATAGAGAAAGCACAAGGTTTGCCTGACAGCAGTCTGATTTTAGGGTCAAAAGGATGATGGATTGTTGGAGCAGGGCTTGAATTCAAGGTGCAGACTCTAAGAAGCCAATATCTCTGGCTTTGCTTCAGGGGCTAGGGAAACAATAGTCTCTATGCTTTGTGCATCACCATTTGAAGTGGCTTTTTTCATGCCACCACGCTAACTGCATTTTTTTAGGTTTTTTGGGTAAACAAATTGGTTGATTCTTCTAAGCATGATCTGTCAGGTAAAGCTTTGGCCTTCGGTGATTTGGTGCTTTCCTTCCAGTGAGCAGATTATTTTGAGGGGATCCAAGATGGATCAGAGTCAGAAGGGTGCTTTGATCTCATTGGGGTCCTGTCCTCAGAAGGAATTGTGCCTTATATTGGCCTTGCAGTCTTACAAGGCACTTCCCCTGGGTTTCTCTTTTGTCACAAAAATCTCTGCCCCTTAACTAAATGTCAATTCTGGTCTACTACACTTGTCCCTCCCCATTTGCAGGCTTGGCACTTGCAGTTTCGTGAAGGCTGCGGCTCCCTCCCACCTCCCTTTCTTACCGGCATCTTCTCCCCTGGTGCTGAGACTTGTAATCAGAGCCTGGGCAGCCAGGGCCTGTTATTGGCCCTGGCAGCCATCAGGACTCACTTTTCCAGCAGTGCTCAGGGCTCGGGATGCGCATGCCCCCCGCTGCCCTGCTCCCCTCTACTACAGACATTAGGCACGTGATATTTCAGTTGGCTGTGGTGGAGGGGGCGTGCACATGCCGGGGCCGAAGCACTGTTGGGAAAGCGAGTCCCAATGGCTGCCAGGGCCAATTACAGCCCCGGCAGCCTGAGCTCCAAATACAGGCCCCAATGCTGGGGGGAATATGCCGGTAAGGAAGGGTTGGAGGGAGGGAATTTTCCAAATAGTTAAGTTCCATTGTCCCTAATGGCACCATCTGGCCTGCAGGCAATCCAACATGTTGGAAGTCTTCTATTTATAAGACATACGCCCATAAGTTTTGATGCTAAGTTGTTAACTTTTGTTCTGTTTTTCTCTCAGCTTCCAGGTGTGGTTTGGCGAGATGATGGGTCCTGATCTGTAGCCATGGCATTGTCTATTGGGGAATGAGATAGGCCTGTCAGAGCTATTTCAGACCTCACCTTGGTTTGAGTGAAGTTGCCATTGTTGAATGGTTGGGGAGCAGGGGCTTTTGTTGGAATGGGCTGCTGCCCTTTCTGTTTGAGGAGCATGTTGGGCCTCCTCCTGATGTTTTAGTCATCCACCTCAGTTTGATCTGGGTTTGATCAAAGAAAACGCTTTGATTTATCAGGCCAGAGACAATTTTCTGAAGATTCAGAGATATTAGAGTAGTTATAACCTAGTTCAATATCTTATCACATCAAATTTGGCATGGTAATGGAAAACCTTGCAAGTTTGTTGTAGTGAGGAAGAGCGTTAACAGGGAAATCCAAAAATTTTTAACAAACGAATCTGACTTTGTGATTTCCCATCCATCTATCAGCTTCCAGTCTGATGACTGCTGTAGGAGGGCTGGAGTTCACCTTTCTGATAAAGGCAAGCTGTTGTTTTGGGGGGACTTACAGGAAGTGGTGAGGGCTGTGTTGGCCAGCCTGGTGGGGGAAAGGAACTAAACCGACACTTGACCCTTTCAGTGGCAGCGATGGGGGAAAATATGATTAGTTTGGTGTTCATCATTGGCACCCCCTTTGGGTGAAAGGTTGGGCTCTGGGACAGCCTTTACAGGTCAAGGGACCTGGGGGTTGGGAAGGAGCTTGCCTTTCAGGCTGACATGCAGGGTTTGTTCTCCCTTACAAACTTGTCTCATTTTTGGAGAGAATGCTCTATGTTTGTCTTCTAATAGGCTAGACCAAGGGTTCAATCTAATATCTTGTATTTACCTTCGGGCCCGGTGTTTTGCCCAAGGGTGGGCTGGAGGGGTTTTGTCATGTGGTGACACCTGGTTCTCTAGCTGGAGCCACACCAGGATGTTTCCCCTTTTTGTTTCCCCAAAAGTCAAGTTTATTAGTATTTAAATAGGTCAAATAAATGGTCCTTTATTTTCCCATATATACATGTCTGGGAAACATGTATATATGTTATTTCATGGTTGATCATCAATGTGACACTTCTGTCTTTCCATATACAGGCTGAGTATCTCTTATCTAGAATTCCCAAATCTAAAATACTCCAAAATCTCAAACATTTAAAGCTATATACCTGTACTGTATTTGCAAGCCTGGAAAGTGATGTGGTTGGAGACCAATGTGAGAATTTGTGAAATGGTGAGGTGTGGATTCCTGCCAAGCACTGCATTTGGATTCCCACCATTTTACAGATCCTCAGTCTTTTTCCAACCTATTAGGTCTCATTATGTATATGCAAATACAGGTATTCTAAAATAAAAAAAAATCCAACATACAGAACACTTCTGGTCTCAAGCATTTCAGGCAAGGGATACACAACTTGTACCTCTAAAATAGATTTGCCCATGCAATGTGGAACAAGGTGAGATTCCCTAAATCCTAGGCCCAAGAGTATAGGTATTCCAAAAATAAAATAAAATAAAATAAAATAAAAATCAGCAGCTAGGATTTTTCTAACTTTCCAGAACTCTACATTTTGATCTAAATATCATTTAAAATTAAATTCAGCACTAATCCTCATCGACACCACACCATATGCTGTTGAATATCTTCTTAAATGCCAGGACTGCAGTCTCTAAGATAATTGTTCTCTGTAAATAAAATGTTCTAGCTAATGCAGTGGACAATATTACTTGTACCTCTACATTATCTCATGCACCATTTTCTTTCTTATCAAACTGCTCTTAATATGGACCATGACACTAATACCATTCTAGGCAATGGACAGGGTTATGAACATTTGCCAAATACTTTTCAAAGCATACTTAAAAAAAATCTTAATTTGGCTGATGTGGTATTCTTATTTGTGTCTTTTCTGAGGTGCCTCTAGCTATAATTACTCATTGAAAATGGTCTTTGCTTCAGTGATGTTGTACACTCCAGCAATAGCTCTTGTTCCTTATTAGGGAAAATTCTGCAGCAGATGTAATCTCAGTAACCTAATGACCACAGACCTATTTTGAAGCATCTTGAATGCTATCCCTCTTAACAAGGCCATAACAATGGCAGAGGTGCCAAATTATTAGTTGTTAGATGCTTAACTGTATCTGTAAAACTACAGTGTATGAAAACATGTGTCTCTGGAATTTAGCTAACTACTTGCTACACCATAAACAGAACATAATATTTTATTTTAATAAGCTGTTGCTTTTCAAAACAGTTATAAAACTAATAAGCTATGAATCAAGATTTTTTAAAAAAGATAATAACATCAGGCCTTCCAAAAGCCCTTAGAGTGAAACATTAGATCCCATTTTATCAGAAATTAGGGAGAGGAATGTTTCCATTTGGAGATTGCTACGTTTGATCTTTGCAGTCTTTAAAAATATATTATTCTGAAACTATCACTGTATTTAATATGCACAGCATCTCAAATTGTTTTATGTTTGTAATAGGAATATTACAATATATTCCTTATACCTAGAGAAAGGCATCCATTGGCTACATTAGGGTAAGAACACAGCAATTTTATCCATGACTACCTAGAATTAAATCCCACTCAGTTACGATAACTGTGCAGCCTTTTAAAAAACGTAAAATACATAAAAAGTAGGACACTAAGTATTGGTTCTACTAAGTATTGTAGAGTTCTACTAAGTATTGGTAAGTTCTTAAGAGCTTGTTCTTTTACTGATGTTGTACATAACAAATATGTGCCTTTGGCCATATACAGTACTCACTGACAAGTAAAATCTTGATAGTTCAGCATTTGGAGATAAACATCAAGAAAGGCTGATAGTTAGAACAATTAATGATCAGAAAGCTGGACAGTTCACCACTTCACTCCTGACATGGAAATGGATATAAAGGATGAGTGGAATTGGCACATCTTTTTTCCATACGTCTAAAGCAACCCTTCTCCAAAATAGTGCTTTCCCAATATTTTGGAGAAATCCCATAATCTCTGACTGTTTGCTGTGCTATTTGGCTAGAGCTGATAAAAGTTGATAATCCAGAACATCTGAAGAATATTGCAGTTGGAGAAGAGTCACAAGAACTGTGTCAAAATATTTTAGTAGTGAAAAAGCCAATGAATTAGTAAATTCATATCAGAATTCACAAAGATGAAATTCCTCAAGTACCCACTTCTAAAAGGTACATTTTGAGTTATTTTTATATGAAAATAAGAACCACTGCATTGAAGAAAAAGAAATGAGGCCTGAGGCTGAAACCAGACATTGTATACAACCATGTGCTGCTTTCTCCAGTTGTTTTGATTACTATTGCTGTTGTGTCATTTTGACTTATGGAGACCTAAGGTGGGATTTTCTTGGCAAGTTTCTTCAGAGGGGATTTGTCATGACTATACTCCAAGGCTGAGAGAGTGTGACTACTAAGGCCTATTATTTGGTAAAATGTAATCTCAGGAGGCTGTAAGTGTAAATGGAGTAATAACATAAGAAACACCTGCTTACCCCCTTCCTTCAACTCATCTTCCTTCTACTCATTGTCTTCTACTTAACCAGGGGTAGGCAACCTTTTTCAGCCCTGGGCCGGGTTGCTGTCCCTCAGACAATTGGTGGGCCGAAGCAAAAAAAACAACACAAAAAACCCTCTCTCTCTATATATATAAAATAATAAATAATTTAAAATTTTTTAAAAATAAAAAGTAATTCCTACATACATTGCACACATCATATTTTGAAGTGTAAAAACAAAACAGGAACATATACAATATTTAAAATGAAGAACAAGAACAAGTAAAGTTAAATAAACAAACTTTATTCTGTATTAAATAACAGTGTGTTTTAATGAAGAACAAGAACAAGTAAAGTTAAATAAACAAACTTAATTCTGTATTAAATAACAATGTGTTTTAATGGGAACCTTGGGCCTGCTTCTGGCTAACGAGATGGTCAATGTCCAGTTCCATATTTGTCACTGCCACTCGTAACAAGTGATGCAAGTGTTCATCATCAGTTAGTCTCGATCTGGTTGGCGATTTCAGTTGTTTCATCCTAGAAAAAGTCTGTTCACAGACATAAGTACTCCCAAAGATGGTTGCCATTCTGAGTGCATGGTTCCTGATATTAGGATATTTCTCAGAGGGGAGAGATGCATAGAAATTTAGAAGGCTGCTTGACTTGAATATTTCTTTCATGGAGTCACAACTATGCAGGTCACACAGTTCCATTTGGTAATTTGAATCTGCATTTTCAATGTTAAAAGAAAATGGGTTACAGAAAAGCTGTATACCCTGTTCATGGAGATGAAGATCTTTAAATCTACCTTGAAACTCACTTTGTAACTTCTCCATTGAATCCACACATGTTTTTGTTGGGAATGCAACCAATGGGTTTTCCGCTGACAGAATTTTAGTAGTTGGGAAATGACTGAAATTTCCCTCATTCACTAGTTTGATGAGTGCTAATTTTAGTTCAAATGATTTCATGGATGTGTACATATCACAGATG
>CM034710.1:94889250-94902656 GCA_020142125.1 Phrynosoma platyrhinos | reverse complement strand
AGGGATTTCTGGATGAAATTGATTATCTAGATCCGTTTCAGTCTGGCTTCAGGCCTGGCTATGGCATGGAGATGGCTTTGGTTGCCTTGGTAGATGATCTTCTCAGGGAACCGGACCGGGGAGTGTGTCCCTGTTGGTCCTGTTAGATCTCTCAGCAGCTTTCAATACCATCAACCATGGTATCCTTCTGAGCCACCTTACTTGGATGGGACTTGAGGGCACTGCTATGCAATGGTTCCTATCTTCTTGGAGGAGCAGACTCAGAAGGTGGTGTTGGGAGACTCCTGTTCAACTCCTTGGCCACTGGCCTGTGTTGGGTTCTGTGTTGCCCCCCATGTTGTTTAACATCTACATGAAACTTCTGGGAGAGGTAATCTGGAGTTTTGGGGTATGGTGCCATCAGTATGTGGATGACACCCAACTCTATCTCTCCTTTCCATCTGACTCCAAGGAAGCTGTCTCTGTGCTGAGCCAGTGTCTGCTATCAGTAATGGACTGGATGAGGGCAAACAAATTGAAGCATAATCCAGACAAGACAGAGGTGCTTCTGGTCAGTCGTAAGGCAGATCAGGGAATTGGGGCTGTGCTTGAGATGGATGGGGCTACACTCCCCCTGAAATCTCAGGCTTGCAGCTTGGATGTGCTCCTCAACTCAACTCTGAGCCTGGATGCCCAAGTTTCAGCAGTGGCCAGGAGTGCATTTGCATAATTAAAACATGTGCACCAGCTGCACCAATCCTTGAGATGTCAGATCTGGCTATGATGACGCATGCTTTGGTTACATCCCATTTGGACTACTGTAACACACTCTATGTGGGGCTGCCTTTGGAAACTGTTTGGAAACTTCAGCAGGTCCAAAATGCCGCAGCTAGAATGTTTTTAACTCTTTCATTCACTGGTAAAATATTTTCTAATCTTTCCTTCTGTGGTATATACAAGACATAAATACTGCTTTTCCTCCTGTTTCTCACTAGACTTTGAAGTGAAATATCACTACCATAACATAACAGACAAGGCTGTCCAAGCACTGGGCCAGTGGTTGGATGCAATCATGGTAAAGGTGACAGCCAACAAGGTCAAGGCAAATCCTGACAAGATGGAATCACTGTGAATAAAGTCCCCATGCCAGGGAATTCAGTGATGGGTTGCATTTCTGAAGTACAAATGCATGTGTGTGTCAGGGGCTACTCTTGGATTTATTTTTATCAAAATGGCCTCATTGATGGCCTCATTCTATAGAGTGCTTTTTACTTGCTTTGGATTCTTTCTCCAGTTGTGACCACTCCAGGGCAAGCAGAGTTTGGACACAGTGATCCATACTCCGGTAATCTCTTGATTGGATTATTGTAATGTGTTGTATTTGGGGCTGCCTTTGAAGATGACTCAGAAGTTTCATAGAATTCAGAAAGCAACAGACAGAATGTCAACCAGTGATTCATATTACAATTCTGGAAAAGTTGCAGGGACTGCTTATCTGCTTCCAAGCTCACTGTACAGTTCTGGTACTTATTTTAAAATTCTAAATGGTTCAGGACTTGAAGGATTACCTCTTCCTATACCAACCTGTGCATGTCTTAAGATTGTCACAACGTGCTCTTCTCCATATAACCTTGCCAAAATATTTTTGTTCTGCTATGACAAGGAAGCAAACTTTCTCTGTGGTGATGCTCCAGCTTTAGAATGTCCTGCCCTCAGGATTTTGAGGGATATCAATGTTACTAGCTTTTTGGCACTAGGAATTTTAAAGGTAGTTTAGGATTGTAGTCTGTTCCGCTCTTTATGGCTTCTTTCACGTGTTTTATGATGATCACTTATTATGTTTCAAGATTTAAGCATGATAAACATAATTTATGTTTCTACTGAATCTTTCATATCTTGAGATGAAGTTTAGGGTAAAGCTAATTTTAATGAATTTATGAATCTATGAATTATATTTTCATTTTTACTTTCTTTTCTGTTATGTTTTTATTATCTTTTGAGCAAGAAAACAACAACAATATTAGTTAGCCCCTACAAAATAGGACTTGCAACAAAATGTCATAGAATGTATTGGATTCATAAGTGCTCCTAAATGTGCACTCTTCCCTCCCCCCTTTCCAAGTTTCCTTTTCTTTTCATGCAACGTTTTGTGGCCACCAAATATGCTTAGCAATCATTAGGCTGGATTTTTTGTGGAAAGTTGACCTCAAACATAATGTCTGTACTTACACAGAACTTGAGATTTCCATAATACTGTATTCAGAGTTTAGAAAAGTTATTTTTTTATGACAGCTCCCAGAGTTCCCTAGCGATCATGGACAGTGGCCAAACTGATGGAGAGAGTCTAGGAATTATAGTCCCAAAAAGTCAGTTTTCCCCACTCTTTGATGCTGAAACCTCCACCTTGTTTCTTAATGAACGTGTTAATACTCCAGTTCTATTAGCATCTAGCTCACTATTGGAGAAAGTGGTGATGCAGGTGATTGCTTAACTGCTCTTCATATGAATGTTCATATCAAATGGGCCACTGAATGTAAATATGTAAAAGACTGAAGCCATCCTGAATAGAAATTGGTGCTTTGATTAAACATGTATGCTTTTTCTTGCAGCCTCATCAGCCCAGTCATTACAGCTAGAGGAATTGCAAATCTTCTTTCAGTCCATCAGCATTAGTATTAGGTTATACTCATTTAAGATAGAGTTTAAGTAAATCTCCAATCTTTGTAGTCTGGAATCTACTTTTTAAGCATTTGCCTGGGAAATATATTCAGAGAGCTCACTTCCACAGTGTCAGCATAAGTTTCAGAAACTGAGCTAGCTAAAACAAGCAACTTTGGAGGAGGTGCGGTGACTACTTAACATGAATAGTTCATGAAACTGAATGACACTGTCATAGCTGGTGTTGTCTACAGTTTTAAGCAAATGTTGGTGTCCTAGAAAAATATTCCTAACAAGCAACCCATATTGAAAGATGATGGGTTAACACCAGGGTCTCTTCTGTGGAGAGAACAGTGCTGCACACTGAAGACGCTTCCATTTGATTTTCAATGATCTCTTCTTCCTTCTCACACACAAGCTCACCCCATTCAAAAGGTTTTCTCCCAATCCTTCTGCAGCATTTTCAAAGCTCTGAAGGAGGAACAGGAAATTCTGGTAACAGTCTAGATGCACACTCCTAAAACTGGTTCCAACTTATCATTAGCTTAAAGTAAACATTGTAAAGAAATGCAGTTTAGTTAGGTGCAACATATAATGATCACCTAGCATATAGAACAAGGATTATTATCCCAAAAGGTCTTTTCTGGCTTGAATTTAATTTTGTCAAGAATAATAATGATTCAGTCCATCCATCCTTGGGCTTTCTTCCATCCACCTGTCTCTCAGCTCCCTCTCACCCAACTACTTTCCTCGCTTGTTGCTTCTCTGGCGACAGGGAATGGGGGAACCTCATCTCTACCTTCTTTCACCTAGCACCTGGTTCACTGAGTACTGGAACCAGGTACCAGGACCACCACAAAAGATAAATTTCCCACTAAAACTGGTGCTTTGCTTGGAGCCATAGTAGAATGCATTGTTCTAGGCAGGGTAGGGCATTTCCTATTCCCCATGCACCTCTGTTACTAAAGGAGCAGACAGGAAGATAAGCAGAAAGTGTAAGGGAAGGAGGTTTAAGGGAAAATGCAAAATAGGAAGAGGTACCTGGTAGATGCACAGGCAGGTGGGAAAGAGAGACTGGTGGCCCATTGGAAAGAATGAAATCCATCTAGTGACAATCATCATGCCTGAGAAAGGTCCAATTTGACTCATAATTAGGTTCAAGATTAAGCTTTTTTTTTTAAGTTACAAGGAAAACTTTGGTTTTCTGAGCCAAGGTATAAGCCTGATTTCGGGGTGGGGTGGAAATTGCCTCTCTGTGTTGGTAACATTTGCATGCCTACATTTATTCATAATTAGAATGCATTTCACTTTCTAGCAGTTTAGGCACAGCTTGTTTATGGCAATCTTTTCTTTTTTTGTTTTATGGGGTTGCCTACATCCACTCTCTTCTTGCATCACACAGTCGTCCTTTGTTCTCTAGGGTCTCATGTGCCCTTGCCCCTCTCTCCCTATTTCTCCACCATGAAGCATGTATGATATGAACCTCTCCAGGGGAATTGCTCGTTTCCTGATATCATGTACTATCTTTATTTTCTTACCTCTTTTCAAGAAGATGAGCCTCTGCTGATTATGCACAAGTATCTGTGAGTGAAACTACTTTCATATACCTGACCAAAAAAAAAAAAAAAAAAAAAGACCATGGTACAAAACACACTGCAGAAATAATCCAGTTTGAGACCGCTTTAACTGCTTAATGCTAAGGAATTCTGGGAACTGTAGTTTTTTGCTGAAAGAAAGTGAGGAATGGTTCCAACTGCTTGACACCAGAAAGGATAGCAATCCAGAGAAGACTTGTCCGTAAAGAGAAAAGATAGGCACATTTCCTCCAAATGGCTCTTACTCTAGTAAAAGGATCCATGTTTCAATGCAGAAATGTTAAACATGGCTCTCTTGTCCCCAAGATACCTTTATTATATTATTACACACATGTTACAAATTAAATTACAAATTAAATAACATATAACATTATGCTCCCCCTACAATAAAAATCAACCAACTATATACTTGACTTCCCACACTCCCAAACCAAAGCCCTAAATATCAAACTTCCATACTGTTCTGCAATATTAATGTCTAAATATATGCACCTCTGCCTAATAGGCAAGTAAAAGAAAAAGATTCCATATTCAGCATTCAGAAGTCACAAATATAGTCTTCCTTTCTCTCTTCTTCATAAAATGTATTAATAATTCGCAGACTTTTAAAAAATTATCTAATGACTCCTTTTGCCATCTCAAAGATTTTCAGTATCAAATCCTCTTTAAGAAAAAAATCAGTTGAGCAAAGTGTGGCAAGGAGTGGTCAGTTACTAAGTGGAAATGGAAAGTGATGAACTTTATAAAATGTATACTTTAAAAGACCATATGAGACAGTTCAAATGATACAAAAATACATAGGAAATTAAGCTTCCTGGCACCCACTGAATTTGTGACAGACAGCACATACAAATGTGCTTGTCAATACTTCTTGCCTTGTTAAAATGAAACATCTGTGGTTTTTCGGTGAGAGGATGATCAATACACCTGCTATTGAATTTACTGTAAATCATACACTAAACCTATATTGAAAAATAAAAAATCTGCATCAACAAGGCCTGAACTATTGCTGCATAAAATAGAAAACAGACTTTCACTAATGAAAGGCAGAAAACAGGATGAAAAAGAGAGAGAGAGAGAGAGAGAATGAGTTTTCATCAAGTAATGCTGAAGCTGAGCAAATTTTTGCAAGTGGAAATTCTGCAGGGTAATAATGATGTGGGAGTGGTGAAGATTTTTAAATAATGTAGGACTGACATCTAGGATGTTACCAGATGCTGTTTGAAAGATTTAATAGTATTTTATAGACAATCCATAGAAATAAAAGTCTCTGAAACTTTAACTAGGGATTTCTTCTATTGATGAGAAGATTCAGCAAAAGGGAAAGTAATCTGAACACGATCCAGAGGAGAATAACTTTGTAGAGAGTACGTATTGAGACATTTGAGTATTAGGAAAGATATAGCCTTAGCTTCATGTATAAATTGTTAGAGCTTATAAGAAGACACAGGAAACACTTGGTGTGATGCTTTTGACCAGGCACATAGGAAAATTAAGAGGGAGCTGAGCACCCATTCACATTACGCAAATATACCACTATATTCAAATTTAACTGCAATGACAACTTCCTATGGAATCCTGAGGTTTGTTGTCTGATGAGGCACATGAGGTCTCTTCCTGAGAAATATAAATGGCCCTCCCAAAAACTGCCACACCCATGATTCCTTGGGATGTTGCCATGGATAGTTAAAATGGAATATAGCACTATAGTTGTGTAGTTTGAATGGACCCTAAGTCTCAATACCCAATAATAGTCTTCACTCAAAGATTCAGTCCTTCATTTAAGAAGAGAGACTGCATTCTATGAACAAAGGAATAAGCAATTATTTTGATGGCATCATGAAGAATTTGTGTATCATGTTTGAATTTATCCTGCCCCTTTTTATCAGTATCTCAGACAATAACATGAAGTATCTCTGGGCTAATCATAGTGAGGGAGCAGAACATTTCTCAAGTGGGGGACTATTTCAGGGGGAATAAAATAGGGAAGTTATGGTACTGAAAGAGCAACCTATATTAAATTGAACAGATGCTTTAGAGAAAGTATGATACAGGTACCTATAGGAATTAATTTCCCTCCTATCATAAAGTTTTGGTTCCAAGATTCTGGACCCTTATTCAAGAATCTTGTAGGGACAGTTCATCCCTTTGTTGTCTTTCAAAAGATTCCTCTGTCATGGGCCAAGAGCTGCAGGACGGGGACCTGAGGAAGGGACCTAGGCAAGTCTTCTGGACAGGGAACAGCCTACAGCTCTCCCTGTTACAGAACAGCCAGCCCTCCCTGCTGAAGAACCCCAGCCAGCTCATCCTGTGGAATTGCAGCCTCAGCCAGCAGCACAAGGGCAAGACTCACCTGCTGTTGAGACAGAGGACACAGCTGGACTCTTAAGTTTTCAATCGAGGAGGAACAAGAGGATCGCACAAAAGATGTGCTAAGACACTCAGCTAGGCTGCGGGCTAAGCAGCAAGCAAACAAGCTCTGATTAGAATCAGCTGGTGTCAGGATATTTAAGAGCTGAGTTTGCCTAAGGAACTGCTGGAAGCAACTTGTCTGTTTCCTGGTCACCATTCCTGTTTCTAGACTCCTGCATTCCTATTGCAGACCTCCTGGCTTCTTTGACCTCTGGACTGTGTTGACCTTGATTCCTGTTGCCTCCCTTGACTTGGACTGCTTGACCGATGACTTTCTCTTAACCAACTCTCACAAGCAAGGACACTTTCTATCTGCTTGTGAATAGCTGCCTCTGCCTACATTATCAGTTGGTAGTTCCCTCCCAGCCAGTTGTGTGTTGATGTTTGGTAAACCAGGACACGCACCATGGCTCATGAAACTGAAAAATTTGTGCCCTGGGGAGTTCATAACACAAGGAGGAAATGTGAGCCTGTAATGTCACTAAGAGGTAATGGAATCATAGAGTTGAAAGAGATCACAAGACCCATCCTGTCCACTTATCACATAAGGAGCTGACTTAAGTCTTGCAATGATCAGTCATTGCTAGAAGTGGTTGTGTAGTATTAAAGCAATACAGAGACCTCTTTGACTATAATCTTAGGGCTGATGTAGACAGGCCATTTGGGGCGGCAGAGAGCCGCCCCAGGGAGCATTGGATCGGGGCTGCAGCAACCCCATGCCGCGGCCCCGATCCTTCCTTTTGCCGCCCCTAAAAGAGCAGCAAAAAGATGCTCTTTTTAGGGGCGGCAAAAGGCCACCCTAAAAGCCGGCACAGTGACTCTTCTGCGCCCTTTCGGCGCAACATGTCTGCACACTGTGCCGGAAGGGGATCCTGATGCCACGCGGCATCAGGACAGTGTTGGGGTGGGGTTGGGGTGGCCAGCATGCAGCTGCCCCACCCAACTCTACCCCCAGGCCAGCCCTTTGAGCCGATCTGCAACGGCCCTTAGTTAACTTTCCACAGTTTGGAAAGTTAGCTTTTTTAAGACTAAGGATTCCAGAATCCCCTACCGGCCATGCTCTCTGAGGGGTTGTGGGAGCCAAAGCTCACTCACTTCTCTGA
Source organism: Phrynosoma platyrhinos (assembly GCA_020142125.1). NCBI lineage: Eukaryota > Metazoa > Chordata > Lepidosauria > Squamata > Phrynosomatidae > Phrynosoma > Phrynosoma platyrhinos. Next base: position 94,894,909 of record CM034710.1, on the reverse strand, counting down.
GTGAGCTCTGCTCACAATACAGTAGTACCTGGAAACTTTACCCCAAAGGCACAATAGTGCCTAGAAACTGCATTATTATATCAGACAGTCATTTAAGCCCAGCATTATCTACTCAGCAACTCTCTATGATCTCAGCTAAACATCCTTCCCGTCCCTCCTGTATGATACTTTTTAGAGTGAAAATGTCAGAAACTGAAACTGGGCTGATTATAATCTCCATATTCAATGGCTCTTCATAGGCATAATTATGGGCAGATTTTTTGAAGGACTTCTCAATCTGGTGTCTCTTCAGTCTGCTAGTAAAGGCCACACACACATGCACATCTCCTCAAGTTTTGTACATCAAAATTTTGCACAACAGAATTTGACCACAACAGTATCATCATCCCACGTGGTATCTCTGTTTCTTTTCAGTTTCACCTGTGGCATACTATCAGAAAACCATGTAGCACTGTCCATAGTAAAACAAATCTTGATTCGAAGTCTGCTGCAATCAATGGATAAATGAAATTACAGCAGGTAAATTCTTACACTACCATACAATCAATTTGTTTTTTGTGAGAAAGATTTTCAAAGACAAAAATTACTTTGCCATCCTATATAACAGGGGTAGGCAACCTTTCCCCTTTAAGGGCCAAGGGACTTCAGCTCCCAGAAGCCTCAGCCATGTTGGCCAATAGTCCCATGTTGGCCAATAGCTCCTGGAATTCTGGGAGCTGAAGTCCCTCGGCCCTTAAAGGGGAAAGGTTGCCTACCCCTGCTATATAATATCTGAGTCTTTCCATCTACTGAAATCTAAAGATTATTATGGGCTCCTTTTCTGTACTCGTATTAAAATGTTCATAAGTTTCCTCCCCACAGTAACACATCCATGCACTTTCCTTTTCTCATCAGGAGCTGAAGTAGATGCTAATTAAGCCTGTGGAGTAAGAGCTATTAGCTAAAAAGCAGAATTTCTTTAAAGAACAGCATACTGAGAGTGAGACGATAAAAGTTAACTCATTGGTCAAAGTTTTAATGAACTGGGAAACAATAATACAATTTTCTCATTTTCTTTTGGTTATAGTCTTATTTCTTAGTATAGGGACATCCAGATGTTGGAGGACTGCAATTCTCAGGAATCCTAGTCAGCATAGCTGATGCTGGGGAATATTGGGACTTGCAGTCCAACAACATATGGAGGTCCGCAGAATTCCCAGCAGATGTAGTGGCACCAGATGATTTCTGATTCTGTTCTGTAGGAATCAGTATCATCCCAAGAATTTAAATGAGGGAATGAAATAGCTTGGTTTCTAGGAACAATCAAACAATCTCTCTCAGACTATATCCGGGGATTTTTTTTCCCCTGTGGAAATAAAACTCTCCTGCACCACCAATTGTATGATGGTGGTGGTAGTGTGTGCCTTCAAATCACTTCCAACTTATGACAACCTTAAGGTGAGGCAATCATGTGGTTTTCTTGGCAAGATTGCTTCAGAGGAGATCTATCATCACCTTTCTCAGACTAAGGCAGTGTAACTTACTCAAGTTCACCCAGGGGTCTTCATGTTCAAATGGAAATTTGAACACAGTTCTTCCAGAGTATAAACCACTCTCAGAATCAATTGATATTTGTTATTTTATTTTATTTTCAAAAGTAAAGTTGTTTTAAACAATGTTTTGCTCCCTGTCTCCAAAGCTTTGAAGTTGTTTTTTTTTAAAAAAAAAAATTAACACAGAAGTGCTTTATTGGATAAATGTGTGGTGCTAGAATATTATATTTTATATATGAATTTTGCCAACTCCATTTCAGAAAATTAAAATTGCTAGGGAAATAGAAACAGAATGGAAGAGTGAGAAAAAACAACTCATGGGAAGGGAAACTGCCGTGGTGCCATGCAAGAACCTACATTTAATAGGAGGCAGGAAAACTACAGAGTTTTGGACAATTAGGGAAGTCTGCAGCTGGATAGAAAATAATTTACCTCAAAATTCCTCTAACCAAAAGAGAAACAAGTGGCAATTTTTGCTACATCCTAGTGAGTAATTTAATAATAAATGAATTTTTCTAAAGTTTAACTATCACTCCACATCCATGTTTCTGGCTGCTCACAGACACATAGTTTAAGCAATGAACCTACTGGAAAATAAATTCACTGAACCCATTTACACTACATAATTATAGCACAATATTTCACTTTATTTGCCATGGCAACATCCTATAGAATCCTGAGATTTGCAATTTAGTCAGTGGGGTTTAGAATTTTGAGTCAGGGGGCTCTAGTGCCTCACCAAACTATAAACCCCAAATTGATGGCTATAACCTGTATATGGTTGGCATGAATAAACTGTTACAAACCCCAAGGTTCCATAGGACATTGCCATGGCAGTAAAAGTAAAATATAATGCTACAATTGTATGTATGTATAAATACATACAATCTTTTCTTCAGGATCAATCATTTTTCCTTCAGTATCAACAAGATACAGATAATCCCCTCCCCTGTGAGACCAGAGGGGTGATGAACAAAAAGGGAGGCTTCACGCCACAGCCCAGGAACATCAGGGCCCTCCCCAACAAGAAAACCAGAAAACCATTTATGGGGACAAAGTGAGACGTGGGGAGGAGGAGGGGAGGGTAGAAAAATACCTAGGAGTGTAAAAAGTTAAGGGAAAAGATAATTTAGGGAGGAAGAGAAGAAGGGAATAACAGGCATAAAATATAGGAGCAGCTACTGGGCTGCATCAGTAGTGATTGGTTACACTGAAGTCAACTCTCACAGAGAGAACAGTAGTGTCACCATAGCTGACATTTGTCAACACTGCTCCAAAGGAGGCAAAAGGTGTCCCTCTTTGCGAGACTCACCAAGAAAACCCTTTAGGTGAGACAGCTCAAAAACCAACAACTAGAGAGGAGGAGGCTAGACAGAAAACATGTCCAATAAAATAAGCCTAGTTAGAAGCAACACAGAACAGATTAGACCAGGGCTCTCCTTGGAAGCAAAGATGAGGACCCGAAATAATGGATGCAAGCTGCAGGAAAAGAGATTTCACCTCAACATTAGGAGGAACTTCCTGACAGTAAGGGCGGTTCGACAGCGGAATACACTCCCTCGGAGTGTAGTGGAGTCTCCTTCCTTGGAGGTCTTTTAGTAGAGGCTGGATGGCCATCTGTCGGGGATGCTTTAATTGGGAGTTCCTGCATGGCTGGGGGTTGGACTGGATGGCCCTTGTGGTCTCTTCCAACTCTATAATTCTATGATTCTATGATCCTATGATCAAGTTGAAACTATTGTACTTTGGCCATATAACAAGAAGGCATGGATCACTAAAAAAACACAATAATACTAAGAAAGGTAGAGGGTAGAAGAAAGAGAGGAAGGCCACAAACCTGATGGATAGACTCAATCATGGGGGTTATGGAGGGCTTGCAGGATCTGGCCAAGGCAGTGGAAGATAGGGATTCTTGGAGATGTCTCATCCACACAGTCGCCATGAGTCGGAACCAACTCTAGGGCAGTTAACAACAACAACAAATTGACCAGATCTTCCTATTCTTGCAAAAGCAAACCATTGGGACTGCCAAAATTTAGGAAGCTACTTTTTTAAATGTAATTTGTCATGTAACTCATTAAAAAGCCCCAAAGATGTATTTGTCACTCATAATGCAACTCATATGGCTGCTATGCCCTGGGAGATTGCTTGTCTTCAGTAGCAAAGTAGATCTCCCAGGTTACACCCTGTCTGCAATGTTTAGCTCAGGAAGAAGAAGTCCTTAGGGCCAAGTATATCAGGTTGTTTAGTCCCAAACTGTGACCTATATGACTTTCCACAAAGTTTGCTTGTCAGCTCTCCATTTCACTCATGAGGAGGAAGGAAAGTCATGTCTGAGGGCTATACTCTTCCTCTCTTCAAAGAAAGGGAAGGGAAACAACCTCCCCGCATTTCCAGTTTTTAGATCCAGATGATAGCACTGCATTTTAAAAAGAGAATGAGTCAAATTCCTGGAAACAAATTATCCTTCACCAGATGGAGACCCCAATAGTCCGCTGACTTGGCTTTAATACCTGAAGGGTATGTTGGCCCATGTTTTGTTAACTGAGAATTACTGGGGCTCTTGCACACTACAAGTTATATCACTATAATAATGCAACATCCTGTGGAGTCCTGGGATTTGTAGTTGGATGGAGCACAAAAGCTCTCTAGCTGAGAATTCTGAACAACCCTTCCATAAACTGCAAATCCCAAGATACCATAGGATGTTGCTATGACAATTAAAGTGGAATCATAGCTCTATAATGCCACGAGAAGAAAGGGACTCTCATACAGCTGACAGATTGAAAACTGGAGGGCTCTTTTACCTTTAGTTGCTGTGCAGAAGGGGGAATTTCATTCAATGCTGCTTGCTACATTGTTGCATGACACCTGCTGAAACTCCTTCTTCTAATCAACCATTAACGTTATTAGAGCCTTTTCCAATTTTTGATCTGACAACCCTAGTTTTTTTACTGAGGTCAAGAAGTTTCTAAAGACATAATGAGTTCCAAGGGAATGTGTTCAAGGGACAATAATTTATCCTTGGTTATCATGCTGCTATGGCACAAAGAGGATGATATATAGTGTGTATCATTTATAAAATAATGCACATAGTATTTCTCACAAATGGGTAATGCCATGCTCCCCCACTCCCCCACTCACACTAGTTTCTCTATAACATCTATATTTTGCATTCTTCACAGAGCAAAAATGTTGATCCTAGCAGTAGATAAATTTCATCTGCCAAAGTAAGAACCAAGTGATGAATTGTGTCATAGTCCCTTCTGGTGTTTTGCCTTGAAAGAATACAGATACTGCAATTGCAGAATATCCTCCCATTATTTAGCAAGTTGTATTTATTAGAAATTTTTTAGAAATTACTTTATGTGGGAAGGCCTGGTATGATTTTAACATACATATTGCCTTAGGCTTTTGAATAGTGCCTACCAGCAAGCTGACAGCAGTGCAACTTCCAGACAGTTTAACAAAAAAAGATCCTACTTAACTGAGGACAGTAATCCATCTAGGAATTTATTTATTTATTTATTTTACAAAACCAGCTTAGGCTTCTACAATAGAATTCTTCACCATTTCAAATATGATAATTTCACATGTCAAATAATACACTAACAAGCAGCAGCTTTTGTTGCACAATAGGAAATGTGTGGAGGGTTGTGTAAAAAAAACTCAATTATCACACAAAGAATCTCTGTATTTCTGCACAGAACAATTTCCTGAAAAACAAGGATATGCAGATACAGAGTAAAAACTGCCCAATATTCTCAGCACTAGGTTCTTCTTTTTGGCCATTTCTTGGCCAGGAAATGAATAACAGCAAAAAATGTCCCTATATTGGAGATGCAACTGGAAAAACATACCCTGTAATTAAAAGGTCAGGCTATCAATCATTTCATGACTTGCAAGCTCTACAATTTTCAGAGAAACTTTAAAAGATGCTCCTTTTCACAGACAAAATGTCTGCCTTTCAAAAGCACAAACCACTAATAAGGCTTCCTGTAGCACCAGATTTCTTTCTGTGACCTTTTTTTTGTCATGGATCATTTATTGAAAATATGTTTCTTATTCTTTGTGCTTCATCAGGATTTCTGCCAGGAAGGGAATTTTCTTCCTTTGCTTTTTTTTTT
>CM034710.1:94777047-94795127 GCA_020142125.1 Phrynosoma platyrhinos | reverse complement strand
TAGTCATTCTCCATATGTAAAGAACAATGCTGGAAGGAGCGAGTCTAATGCCCCCTTTTTTATTCATGATTAATGCCTGAACAGGGATAGTATGTGTACAGGTTGAATCTCCCTTATCCTGAATTCCAAAATCCAAAATGCTCCGAAAGCCAATACCTTTTTTCATGGGTGACTGAAATAGTGCCCTTTTGCTTTCTGGTGTTTCACTGTACACAAATTTTGCTTCATCCACAAAATTATTAAACATATTGTATAAAATTACCTTCAAGCTATAAGGTATATATGAGGCATAAATGAATGTTATGTTTAGCCTTGGGTCTCATCTCCAAAATATCTCATTATGTACATATACACAAATACAGATATTCCAAAATCCAAAATGTAAAACACTTTTTGTTTCAACTAAGGAGACTCAACCTCTACTTCTGAACTTAAACCCAACAATCCTCCATTTCTCCACAGTGAAAACACCAAATCTTCCGACCTAGAAATCTGTCCACTAGAAACATTTATTAGGAAAGCAAATATATTTTCTGCATGCTTCCAGACATGTGCTTCCTAACTGACTAATTTAAAACATTTCCAGCAAATTTAACACATGCACTGAATTACTGTAGTGAAGGGAAGAATTAGGGGCACAGCTCCAGGATTCTCCCCCTGCAGGAGCAATGACATCATCTGCTGAAGTGTAAGAGTAGTTGTCATCCCCTCTGCTCTCTTGCAAATGAATGAGATGTTGACAAGATTTTCATATTTTGCTACTCTTTGTGACAGATTTGCATTAGGGAATGAACAAGATAATAAAGAAGAGGCTGAATTCTGCTTTCCATGTCTTTCAGAGGAGTTATAATTCATGCTTTGTAAGATTGTTTTCATTCTTAATTAAAACTAAGGGTTGCATTTCAACTGGTTGGAAATATTTTATTACAGTTCAATATATTTTAGAAAGTGAGTGTATGCCATAAGAAGTAAATGCTATCACTGAGTTCAATGGAGTTTAGTCCCAGTTAATTATGTATCAGACTGCTTTCATGCCTTCTAAACATAAACATAGAGGTTTAATTGTTGATTTTATTGTTTTGGGAGTTCATGTGTAAACCAATATGTTAGCTCCTTTAGGCATAAACCATGGAAAAGTAGACATATAGATTAAAAAAACTGGGAATGTTTAGTCTAAAAAAGTAACTTTTTCCAAGCTCTGTCTATGAATACTGTTTTGATGAGTTTTTACTCTTCAGAATGTATCACTACATATTCAAGATATATCCCCGGTTTAAAATGTAGCTCACAAAAATCCCTGTATACATAAAACTCTCTTATCTACTTTTAAGCGTATATAGAAACTTAGACTGTCAAACTCCCCCCCCCCAGCTTGCCTAATAATATTGATGCATCACTTTCAAGAAGCATGATATGGTGCCACCAGACTTAATACATGCTTTAGCAGCACAAAATGCTGCTTGCACTGCTAGATTAGGTCTGCTACAGATGTTAGTTACACACACCATACATATAAGTCCATTTCCATAGTTATTCATAGAAGGAGAGAGATTTTATTGCTTGATGGTTTGCTAACGAAAATCCTTTTAAAGTCCCTTAGAAGACCAACACCATGCACAAATGGCCTCCAGATGATCTACAACCCCACAGATCTTGATGGTACCTATGGGTCTTCAAGATAGCATGTGCATATAATATCAATAATTGTTTTTCATGGTCCATTGGCAAAAATCACACATCTCTCAAGTCTGGTGCTTGCAGTGAACATTTGCCTAAGACCTGTCTTGTGCCTATCTGCTTGACATTCCAGGTAGGATGAATATCTGCATCAAGAGGACAACTGCTATATTAGCCTAATGACTGAAGCAGCACAGGAGAATGGAAGCTAAAATGTGTGTCAGTACTAGCTCCTGGTTTACTTACAAGATGAAATCTCAAATTGCACATAGAAAATTACTTTGGAAAATTCACATTACTGAGGAAATATGAATAACTTGAAAGCAGTCTGTGAAGTCTTTCAATAGTTTGTTTAATGGCAAGGACACAATTATAAACAAAAAAGATGTGCTTCATTTGCTAAGCAATATATCCTGTATCACTGAGGAATGCTTTTCCCAGGTACTAAAGTGGCCCATCTAATTACACTAATTTAAAACCTGCTGCAATAACATTCAGGTTGTGGGAAACAAATTTACACAATGGATGACAACAAACACGGGTCTTTAAAGAAGAAGTTCAAAATGTAAATCCTCACCAAAGCTTGTCATAGTGTTGGACTGGGGGTCAACTAGTCAAGTACTTACTACAGGAGACTCAGAAATTAAGTATCACCAATGGATGGCTGCCCAGCTTCTTCTTGAAGACCTCCAGAAAATGAGGTTCTACTGATTCTCTTGGCAGTTGGTTCTAGGGATGTGGGATAGACTCACTTTTAATTCTTTTGCATTTCTCCAAATCTCTCTGGTACTCCCATCCCTCCCAACCTTTGTCCATATGAGTTTGCAAGATTTTCCACATACATTTTCCATAATACATACATTTATTTATGTTCTTGTCTGAATCTATGCATTTTCACACAATTTCCCCATCAACTAATGTAAGTTTGTGTGTATTTTTAATTACAGATATATTTGCCAGCATGGCATGGTGGTTTAAGCATTGGACTACAACTCTGGAGACCAGAACTCGATCCTTGGCTCAGCAAACTGGATGACCTTGGGCAAGTCACATGCTTTCAGCATCAGGGGAAAGCATCTGAAGAAATGAACAAATCTTGCCAAGAACAAATCTTGCTAAGAAAATCCCATGTTAAATTCGACTTGAAGGTACACAACAACATCAAGATATATTTAGCTTTTTGCACTGATAAACCTTATGCATGATTTTGCATACAATTTTGGAGAGGTATATTTTTGTACAGTTTTTCCATTGCCTAAAGTATGTTTGTGTGTATTTTCAATTCTATACATACTTAGCAGCTGACATTCTAAAACATAAGCATGATATCCATCCACATTTTGGGAAGTGCAAAATGACTAATTTGGTAACAATCCCAATGCCATCCATAAGAGCTTGGAAGTAACAAGTTATGGATGATAACTCATTGTACCTATTTACTTTGGGAAGGTAATGGAGATGGAATGACCATATTTCAAAAGTAATGTACAGATATGAGTGATGTTACTTGATTGACGCATGAACTAACAGTTTCTAGTTAATCTCGAAGATGAAGTTTGACCTGAAGTTCTTTTTAACGAAATTTTATACCAGCCAACTGCCTCCCCAAAATGGAAAGTAATAGAAAAGCAATAGGCAGCAAGCAATGTAAATTACATTTTCAACATAGCAACAAGCAACATCTTACTTTCTAAACAATGTAACAAGTAACAGAAGAGTAGTACTTTGAAAATATAATTTCCAAGCTCTACTACCAACATTCTTCTAACACTAGCTGTTTCCATTGAACTGTTTTTACTGCCAAGAACTTTCTCCTTATGTTCAGCTGACATCTATGATCCTGTATTTTCAGTATCTGTTGATTTTCATTAAAGGCTCACCATCCAAACTTTTGTCACCAAGAAGATTGTGATCCCTTCAGTACCCAGAAAGGAGGGGGTTATAGTGGTAAGGTGTTCATAAGGTATGTCAGCAACCAGGTGAAGTACTTTATGTCCTTCTTTAATAGGAAACATTAAATAAAGGGATAAATAACTGTGTATATAAGATCATAAGAACCCTACTGAAGATATATCCAGCACTCCCCTTTTCACATAAGTCAAACAGATGCCTCCAGTGTCACTGTTCTTTATACTTACCAACATCACCAGAAATGGGAGGGCTTCAGGAACAATACAGCAGGGAATAGCTGTAAAATAACTGTTTAATATTACAGTTAGATGGCTATTGGCCAATCTATGTTGGGACTGGTGCTGCCTGACAGAGTTGGTTGATCTTCTTCACAGAAGGTCATATTCTTTTGAGACCAATCTACCAAAGTAGATGTAGCATAAAAGAACTTGTGAAAAGTCACAGGGCCTGATTCATGATGTACAGCAAGTTTAAGGTGCCAGCATGGAATAGTGATTTCAAAGTTGGACTATGACTCTGAAGGCCAGGGTTCTGATTCTTGCATGGCCATGGAAACCCATTGGGTGATCTTGAGCAAGTCACACGTTCTCAGCTAAAAAAAAACACATCCCATGATAGGGTTGCCTCAGTGTCATTATAAATCAGAAATTACTTGAAGGTGCACAACAACAAACTCATCCTTCATGGAGGGGTATGCATCACAGTGCTCTCTGGGAGTTGATGAATTGGAAATACCATAAGTCCTGAATAGCATAATAAGCAATGAGGGATGCTGGCAGCTGTAATCCAGTAGCTTCTGGAGGGCCATATGTTCCCTATCCCTGACATAGAGACTCAGTTGTATTTAGCGTCTTTTTCTCTTTCCTTAGCTTTGTTAGATCCACTGTTGTAGCTGCCAATAAAAATAAAATTAATCATTTACAGAAGACATGCAGTCTAATGTATTAACTTTTCTCCCAGCAAGAAAAGAGGAAAAAGCAATCTGTATTTGGAGTTAATCAAGTGATTTTTTTCCCACCACCCATCTTTACGATAGTAACCTAGCAACTTCAGAGAGGGAAAGGGGAGTCCCTGGTGATGTTGTAAATGATTTGATTGTTATCGCAATGGCTGATCTGACTTCTGCAACTGTTTCAAAGTGTCCTTCTGCATAACTGAAAAAGTTTGATGGTAGTTTGAAAGTAAAAAAATTATCAGGCTTGGCTTAACGTCCCCTTCCCACTCTCTTCCCACTACCACTAATGTATAAATCAGACAGTAGATTGGGAACTACATGCAAAAAGTGGTGTGGACCTGTTACAAGAAACTGATGAATAAAAAGCAGTTTTAATCCCAATCACACGTTTTTAAAATCCAATGTTTGCACAAGCTCAGTGGTAAATAGGTGTTTCTTGTAAAATCCACTGAAATACAAATACAGACAGCTGAATTACAAAATTGCAACGCTTTTAGAAAGGGGTTCATATTATAAGGTGGGGTGGGCAACTGCAGTGGGTCAAGGGGGTATTTTTCTTCTCAGCCCACTCAGCACTCAATGACATTTTAAAAGCTGCTGATAATCAGGACTGTCCCTGTCAAATCGGGACAGTTGGAGTGTATGGAGCAGACATCAGAATGCACACAGAATTGTATGTAAAGGATCCTGCTGTTGTTTCTGAGGTACAAATCCCTCTCATCCACAGGCAGATTATTTGTATTGGCATGTTCACAAGTGCAGGCTAGCTTCAGGCCTACATCGCACTGCCACATCGATTGATTCATCCATCCTAAGATTCCAATTTATAACAAGATTTTAGTGATCTACTAATGGATTGCAACTGGGACTGTGGCCAAAACTCATTTCCTTCCTTGCAACCATTGAAGTAATATTTCCAGGTCAGATTTTAAGTAATTCTGCAGGAAAACATGGAAAAGCTCTCCCTTTTCTGCAGGTAATTAGAAGATGTTTTGTCTCTGCTACTATCATTTCAGCATTTTCTAAGATGAACACTACATTCCATAGACATTCTTTTTTTAAAAAGGTGAGTTACATACTTAGTTCAGTGTTTAGCAGCAGAACAAATTCCCTGAAGATTTTCAGAACAAAACATTCTTTTTGTGACTGGCTGATTCAATGATGTCAGCTGTTGCTTGTGATAATGAGAAAGAGAAAGGGAGAGAGGGAGGAGATTGCTTGATGCCTGTTATAACAGGATAATCAAAATAAATACAACTCTGCTCTCAGCCATCTAACAAGTGAGGAAATCATAAGCATTGTTTGGATGCACTTGGTGATTGTATTGATCTCTCATTGCTTGAAACGGGAACTTGCATCTTAATCAGATTTGCAGGTGTCTTCCTCATTATTAATGTTGCCTGAATGGATTAAATATTAAAGATGGGAAGAACACTAGGGTTTCCTTCATGAGATAAATAAAAATCAATTTGTTGGGTTTCTTTTGGTAAGTATACTAAAAATAGCAAGGCAACAAATCCCCCAAGCCTCTGGAGGATTTTTATGCAAAACTATGGAGTCTCTAAAGGGCATAAAAAGATTATTCTCAAGACAGTTGTGTGGAGAAGGAATTGCACACTCTCTTTTTCCTGAGTTATTGTTCTATCAACTGCCTTTCTGAATTGGATCTATTTATATCACACATAATGTTACAATCTGTGGAGGGCAGGTAATTTTTCATTGCTGCTGCTGCTGCTTTTGTGGGCTATCTCTGTCAAGCAGCTCTGACCAGATTGTGGAAAAATTATTTTTGTACTACAACTCCCAGAATCCCCTGCCACAATGGCCAATGGGATTCTGGGAGCTGTCATCTCCAAAAAGTGATTTTTCTGAGCTCTAATTTTTTCTGAGCTCCCTTGTGAGAATGGGATAGAATTACTATCATTTCCTGTCCACTTTAGCAGTCTGGTCACCAAGTTCCCAAAATGAATGTCTTTCATGCAAAAATAGTGTAGCCTGTAGTCTGTGACAGCGTTAATGATACCTATACATTTTAATAAAATTTTCAGTAATGGCATTTATTTATTTGCTTCATTAAAAAGAAGAAGTAAAGTGTGCAACTGTAACTTATTGATCAGGTCCAACTCCTGGCAAGGCTATGAAGATGTTCCACATATGTTATAGCAGTTTGGCACCTCTTTACTTGCCAGGTTTCTATCCTAAAGCATCTTGGGATTTCTAGTTGGTGAGGCATTTAGCCTTCTCTGCTAGAGATTTTTTGATCTATTTCTCTGAATTATAAATCCCAGAATTCCTTAGAATGAAACCAAGCTAATTAATGTGGTATCAAACTGATATAATTTTGTAGTTCAGATACACCTTTAGTTTAATTTTTATGGCATTTCTCAGAATTCCACCCATATTCCCATCCCGTCCATAGTCCATAAAGGGTTGCATAGAAATATGTAACTGTTTTGGTTAATATTTTTACAACATATATGAATTTCTCAATGTGCACATTATTCATATTTTCCCCATTGAATAAAGCAAGCATGCTTTTTAAATATATGCATTTTTAGTGTTGCGATTTACTTGTGTATAATTCAAAAACAAAACAAAAATACTTGCAGTTTTGTCTCAGTGGTATCTCACAGACCATGAATTGGATGAATTCATAACAAAACGAAACAAAAACTTGGTTCATGCAAATTTCTTTTCCTTCCCTAGCTTCTTGCTTGAGGCTGCCCTCAGTGCAATGCACTCAGCAGTCTGTCACCTCCAATGCTATGCCTCACCAGCAGTTTACTCATTTTAATATTTCACAGTGTCCTAGAATGTTGCTATGCCTTGAGCATTGTGGGGAAAATAAATGGAGATGGCCACATGGTATTAAGTGTTAAGAATTGGCCATGAGCTGCCTTGAATTCATGTGGCAACTGGGATCTTGTTAATTATACGCACGTACGCACACATGCATGCGCGCATGCACACACACACACACACAGTGAGATAGACAAATATACATACATAGTGCAACCCAAGTTTCTCAAATAATAATCATTTTAAATGAACACTCTATATGCTACATTGAAATACATGGATTTTTTTCTGGCTCCACATAATCTCAGTGAACAGAATGCCCAGCTGTTCAGAATAAAACAGTAGGCAGCCAATGTGATGCTCTTCTTGGCTTTCTAACATAAGTCTGAGTTACTGAAATGAAATTCCTTTTCTAAGCCTTCATAGGGTGACAGAACTAACCCTATAAATATCTTTTCCTGATTCTACAATCTATTGGGCTGTAAATATTTTACAAGCACACATCCAATTAGATATCTTCTTGTGTCATTAAATTGAATGATGTAAAATTTAACACCATTTTGGTTTTCATCTTCAGAGGAGAATGTCAAATTGAAACTTGAGGTACAAGAATGTCTGTTCTGAAGGATACACAGGTGGAGAAAGCTGTTAACAATGGAACAATGTTCTTGAGAATTAACATCCACATGGATCATATGCCTTGGACTTCAGTCTGGACTGTGACATATCTTTGCTTAAATAATATTTACTTAAATAAGCCAATATATCATTGTGTCCAACATTCCATTTACACAGCATTGACCAATTATATCAGGTAATGCAGAAATTACATGTGAAAATGACTAGAGGAAAGAGGATATTATTTCATTATTGTATTCATTATTATTCATCCCTAAAAATATAATCACCCCCACCTTGAGAATCTTTATATGGAAAATGGGTTAGAAGGTTCTAAAGAAATATATTTATGAGTATTAATTTGACTACAAATGAAATGTCTTTGTATCAATGAGTATTATACCACTTGCTATTGTGTTTTGAGTTATGGTTGTAGTGGTTATTTGACACCAACACAATATCAGCTCCCTAGTCATTAAATGCCCTGAACAATTCTGGCAAACTCAGAAAAGCAGCGGTTTCCTTGATGGAGTCTATCTACCTGTAATGTGGTGTCCTTTCTTTTCTACTGCCTTCCACTTTACCAAACATTGTCATCATTTCTAAAGAGTCATATCATCTCATGTTATGTCCAAAGCATGACAATTTCAGTTTAGTCATCTTCATTTTTAATGAGAATCCAGGCTTGATTTGCACTAAGACCCACAAAGTCTGAATTGTAGACAATGAGAAAATTGAAATAGTCAAAGAGTTCCTATGCCTTGGCTCAAATATTGATCAGAATAGAGGCTACAGTCATGAAATCATAAGAAGACTAGAATTGGGAAGGGCAACTGTGAAGGAACTGGACAAGATCATAAAGCGTAAAGAAATAACACTGAACACTAAATTGAGAACAGTCCAAATAATTTTATTCCCCATCATCATGTTTGGATATAAGAACTGGACAATGAAAAAAGCCAAGAGGAAGAAAATCCACTCATTTGAGATGTGGTGCTGGAGAAAAGGACTGAGAATACTGGGGATGGCCAAGAACACAAACAAACTGGGTTCTAGAACGGATAACTCTCTCTGAAGTCAAGATAACTAAATTGAGGCTATCATACTTTGACTACATTGTGAGGGAAAATGAATAATTAGAAAAGATAATAATGCTAGGAAAGATGAAAGGCAGTAAAAGAAAGGAAGACCACATGCCGGATGGTTAAACCCGATCAAGGACGACACAGGCCTGGGCCTGCAGGACCTGAGCAGAGAGGTTGAGGACAGGGGCACTTGGAGAGTCTCATCCAGATGGTCATCATGAGTCAAAAACTCAAGGGCAGTTAACAACAATAACAACAGCAACAACGTAACTGATGTATTTGTGCTTTTTTCTTTTCTGATGTGCTTTCTATACCATTTTGGTTGTACATGCATGTGGGTGTGATATGCTTTTAAGTCAATCATCAAGGTTTTACACTGGGATAGCAGGCACACAAGTATCCCAGCCACAACCTTCCATACTCTGATGAGATTTCTATTAAAATTATTCTATTTCAATACTGCTGTTT
The DNA here is from genome assembly GCA_020142125.1 of Phrynosoma platyrhinos. NCBI lineage: Eukaryota > Metazoa > Chordata > Lepidosauria > Squamata > Phrynosomatidae > Phrynosoma > Phrynosoma platyrhinos. The sequence continues at coordinate 94,785,614 of CM034710.1, read as the reverse complement.
TAAATGGAAGCAACTATTTCTAAACTAGCTATAGTACCTAACACTGGTCACCATCAATAACAATTATTCAGTTACAACTGCTATGACAGAAGTTTGTTTAAAAAAAACCAGAATGTTTTGAACTCACTTCATTGGAAACTTTCCTCTACTCTGTGTGAGTATGGAGGGGGGATAATGGGGGTGCCCCCAGCCTACCCATGAAGTAAGTTCCATATACACTGAATGGCTGTATTTTAACCCATCCCAAACATATCTTCCAAAACTGATCCATGAAGCAACACCTAATTCTAAATTTATATTAGGTACTGAATGATCACAAAGGCTGTATTGGCAAAAAGGCTGCAGGATTAAAATAAGAATTCAAATTTCCATCTTTTCTATAAGGTTAAAATATGAAGAGGGGAAAGTGATGTATTTCATAGACTGCTGTTTATCCGAAACAAGAGGTTATAGACTTCAGAGCAACACAAGAAGACATCTATTGAGGACAGATTATCATCTCAGCTGTGCTATCAGTGGTGCCTGTTCGTCCAACTCTTATCTTTCATTATTGATGTCTTGTATCTTAAGAAACAAAACAAAGCAAAACAAAACAAAAATCTTCACACAGCCTAAATCAGTTCTACTTTACACATTGTACAGAAAGAGCTTAAAAAAGAAATGTACTGTATGCATTCCTTAAATTATAGTCCACCTTGGAGGTCCATGTAATCTTAGCGAAACTTTTCTCAAAACTTCATCCACCCAGTCAAAATTTTCCATTCAACAAAGCTGAGGATCCGGGCTAAGAAAGTTCCTGTGAGACATGCCACTGTCTTGTCCAAACTCAATTTAAAGGTCCAAGTCATTATAAGAGTCTATTTATTTGTTTTTATTGTTTATTTATTTCATTTACATGCCGGCTTTCATCTCACAAAGGCATCTCACAAAGAAAAATCAGTTAAAACCAAACAATACAATTTTTTAAAACAATTTAATTTTTTTTAAAAAAAACAATTAAAGTAATCACATTTTAAACAATATAAAATTATTTTACAAGCATACAAAAGTTGAACAAAGATAACCCAAACACCCCACACACAATGAGAAGCCTCCCTGCAAGTGATTAAATATTTTATGGGAATTTTTAATGCTGTAAGCCACCCCGATTGCTCTGTAGAGGGGTGGGATATTAATAATAATAATAATAATAATAATAATAATAAGAAGAAGAAGAAGAAGAAGAAGAAGAAGAAGAAGAAGAAGCCTGCTTTTAAATTAAAAAAAGGTCTTTGCCTGCTGGCAAAAAAAAGAATAGGGAGGCACCCTAGGGTGCTTCTGTACTCTATAAATAATGCAGTTTGACACCACTTTAAGTGTTGTAGCTCCATCCTATGGAATCCTGGCATTTGTAGTTTTACAAGGGCTTTAGTTTTCTCTGCCAAAGAGTGCTGGTGCCTCACAAAACTACAAATTCCAGCATTCTGCAGGATGGAGCCATGACAGTTAAAGTGGTGTCAAACTGCATTATTTCTGCATTATTTAGCCTCCCATAGAAGAGAGTCCAAGCAGGGGTGCCTGGTAGTTCCCATATCAGTGGGATGGTGAGTCCTCTTTGGGTTTTATGTTGTACTTTAAAGAGTTGTCCAAGGAGTTGAACTCGTTCGGGGAGCAGTGTTTCAGCACTTTGGATAGTTCTTTGAAAACTCCAACTAAAATCCAGAGCAAATGCACTGCCCCACTTTCATGGAAGATACCAGCTATCACTAGATCTAATGCTATACAAGATAGTTTCAAGGTCATACTAGTTTAGGACAGATGGTTATCTAATGCCATCTGAAGACCATGTGATGTTGTCAACAATATGAAGAACTTCAGCTTGCTTCTGCAAATCCCTGGGATAAGACCACAGTCAATCTAAAGGGAAATCTCAACACAGTAAAAAAAAAAAAAAGGAAAAAGAAAATGAAAAAGAAAAAAAGTCCACTTCAGCGATGCTGGGTTTAGGCCACAGTGAACCATCCATTTATCCTTTTAAATCATGACTAGAAATGCTTAGTACCTCCCTCCCCCTTAGATACATAAACTTGAATCTATTAGAACCAAGGACAATAAAACCCAGGAAATGCTACAATGAATTGATATATTTGAACCAAGGTAACTTCTTGTTGGCATTGTCATCTTTCCTATCTGCTGTGCAAATAAGTTTAGCATTAGCTTCATTTTCTAAGCCTCTTCTTGGCATTTGTCACTGTTAGAACTGACAATCATCTATTGCGCTCCCTTGCCTTCTTGAGCTGCAGGTTCATTTGATAGTATATGCCAGTGAATCAATTATTTTATGGCTCCATTTTATATTTCCTTTTATATTACATTACAGGCAGTGGGAGGAAAAGTGGAAAGCTGTTTCATAAATCAGCTCAGCAAAAGGACAGTTAGAGTGCCCAGGCATACCTTCGTTGATCATATCCTTGAACCAGTACGAGAGAAGAGACTGTGCTGCGAATAAATAAATAAAGAAATTGAGCAATGCATGGGAACATTGGGCTTTATCTGGGTTTTTAGTAAGTTGCTCTGTTTATAGGCAGCACTAAATTACTTACCAAAGGACAAGAAAGGCAAAAGATGAGGTGAGGTTGAATATTCTTTGAAGAACTTTTAAATCAGTTTTTGATTCCATCGTACTTCCTAATGCAGCTCTCTGTTTGTTTCTCCATCAACACTTTTCTTTGTTATACATGAAGTATAGAGATAGATTTTTTTTAAGACTTTCATCCAAAAAAGATATTGTTGTGGTAGATATTCTCGATCTTATGATGCAAACCAGTACGCTTTAATTATTCTGATATAAGCCTAATTCAGACCTAATTATCTCTAACAAACCATGGTTTATTAGGCCAAGAAAAGGCATTATACACATATCTGTGCTCCATCCTTCATTTTCTTCTTGCTACTTACATATGTCATTATAGAAAATTTCAATGAGGTTGTTAAGCTACTGTTTTTCTGTTACAACTAAAATGGGAAAGTATGATTTAATCTCCAAGTACAACACAGAAAAGTAGTAGAAGAATAAATATGGTATGGGCACAACGCTCATTCTTTTCCTAGTTTGCCCTGTTTCATTGAACTGAATTTGTTATAAATGAACCAGACCATACTTTCAATCAAAGTGCCTAAAGATCCCACAAAAGAGCAAATTTCCTCACCCTTTCAGTTCATGTTCATAAATTAAGTGGGGACATAGTAGCTACTGGAAAACAGAACAAAGGTATGGTAGTTATATTGCTTAATCAATTTTATGTTCTACAACAAGATATCTTGTATATGGCATGGTATAGCCACCATAAGCATGATGATCATGATAGACATAGTGCATAGAAGATCTATGATCATAATTTGTTTTTGTTTTAATAATTAGAAGTTCCATGTAGTGACTTTGATCACATGCATTGAAGAGCAGGTAAGTGAACCTGCTGTTTGGATAAAGAACCACCAGTAAGGAGTACAGGAACAGGAGAAGGAGCAAACTGATCAGGTACATATGCATATCCTCCAACTGTCCTGATTTAGCAGAGGTAGTCCTGATTAATCTTCTGTTGTCCCACTTTTTCAACTGTTTTTAAAAAGGTTCCAGTTTCTTTACCCACTCCCACTTCCCCCCATCATCCTCAGCTTACTTCAATTGCTGCAAACTGAACTGAAAGTGCAAAAGTAGCTTGCGCTCAATTAACTCAGCATGGGAAAGGATTGCTGAGGGGGATGAATCTTGTTCTTCCCTGTAGACTCAAGCAAAAATAAACTGCTATGGCCCTTCCTAACTTGTCTGTTTCTTCTCATTAATGTAGACTCATCTTCTCATCTTCAGCCCATTTTTTCATCTGTGAAATGTTGGAAGGTGTGCAAATGGTTAATTGGTTGTGCTTTCCCCTATTACAATGAGATGAATACTATATTTCTTGAAGACAGAGTAGTCAAAGAGCAGTTCGGTGGTGAATAAAATGTCCAGCTGGCCAATCAGGAGGCAGCTGAGAGCCAGCCAATGGAATTTAAGCTGGGAGCATTTAAAAAGCCCGGGCTGACAGTTGGTGAACAGTTAGAGTTGGTGCTGAGATGAACAGAAAGTTGAGAAAGTTAAGCCAGAGAGAGGGCTGTGTTTTAGGGTGTTCCTGAGGGAACTGTATTTTGGGGAGGTAGAGTCTAGAAAGGAGAGACTCTGAACACTCACAGAGCTCTAAAGAAGAGAGTTGCTGTGGTGTTCTCTCCAGATAGATAATGCTAGCCAGTGTGGCTGAGATACTGGGAGTGCATTAGAAACAAACATTATAATTTTGTAACCAAGAAAGACTATAGTAGCAAGTTCTGATGCAAGTTACATTTATTACATGCTGTTTTAAAATAAACTTTTCTTCTTGTTCCATCATCGCTTGATGTACGTTTTAATCACAAACCATGCTACTAATATTTTGAGGTTTTGGAGGTAGGACATCATACAAAAGACAGTGTGGGTCGCTTACACTTAATTAAGTGGCAAGGGTACGGATAACAATTTCCCACAGGACTGCCAGCTAGAATTAAAGTGAAAAAGGAGAAAGGTGGCAGTAGTGTGCGTCACAAGTTCATAGACTGCATATGTCCCCTGTGACTGTATTCACACACCAAGGGCCCCTCTATCTCTATCCATTCCAAAATATTGAAAGGGCTTAAATGTATTTGCCCCAAGATTGCTAAGCATTCACCCCAAGCCTTTTGGTGGTTTCTTCATGCCTCATGTTGACAAGTTGGAGTATGTCCAGACGAGGGTGACTAAGGGGTGTTGCAGACCAGCCTAAAGGGCTGGCCTGGGGGGTGGGATTGGGGCAGGGCAGCTGCAAACCAGTGTCAGATGCCATCCTGACACTGTCCTGACATCGCATGCCCATTTGCACAGCTCTTAGGGCGGCCTTTTGCCGCCCCTAAAAGGAGCAGCATTTTGCTGCTCTTTTGGGGGTGGCAAAAGGGAGGATCGGGGCTACAGCGTGGGGTTGCCACAGCACCAATCTGCCACTCGCAAGGGCGGCCCAGAGCTGCCCCAAATGGGCCATCTATAGAGGCCCTTAAATGGTGAAAAGTTTGGAAACCTTGCCCTGTGAGGAGAGGTTTAGGGAACTGGGTATGCTTAGGACAAAAGAAGGTTGAGAGGTTATATGATAGCCCTGTTTAAATATTTGAAAGGATATTTGGAGCAAGTTTGTTTTCTGAGCTCCAGAGAGTAGGACCTGAAGCAACAGGTTCAAACTACAGGGGGAAAAGATTCAATCTCAACATTAGGAAGAACTATTTGACAGTGGAATATGCTCCCTCAGAGTGTGCTTTCTCCTATTACAATGAAGTTTTTAGAAGCTGGATGGCCATCTGCCAGGGGTGCTTTGATTGTGCATTCCAGCATGGCAGGGAGTTGGACTGGATGTGCCTTGAGGTCTCTTCCAACGCTATGCAGATTATCACACTCACAAATAAAGCATCTTTTCCCCAACAGGATAAAGTCACATTACAGGTTGCAAACAGATGTTATCGCACACCAAAATGCCACCAATGCCACTGGGTGACTACAACCTGTCTCCCAGCTGCACTTAGCTCCCTGATTTTCAAGTACGGAAGCTTCCCAGTCTTCAAAATCAGCAGGCTAAGCACAGCTGAGAGAGGGGTTACAGTTGCCCAGCAGCATTGGCGGCATTTTGGTGTGCAAAAATATCCATTTGCAACCTGTAACATGACCTTATCCCATTGGGGAAAGGACACTTTATTTGAATGTATGATAATCTCCTATGATTCTATGATTGTATGAACCCTAAGGCAAACCTATCACAAGGTTTCCTTGGCAAGTTTTGTGTAGTGTAATTTTGTTTTTTAATATTGTAAAGCCACTCTGAGTCCCCATTCTGGGAAAAGAGTGGGATATAACTAAGAAGAAGAAGAAGAAGAAGAAGAAGAAGAAGAAGAAGAAGAAGAAGAAGAAGAATGCAGGTGCCATTGCCTTCCTTTGATGCTGAGGAAGTGTGACTTGCCCAGTGTTATCTAGTGAGATTGCATGGCTGAATGGGGATTTGAACTTTGGTCTTCTGAGTTCTAGTCCAGCTTTCAAACTACTACATCATTCTCTTTTGGGTGGCACTTTTGACCATTTCACTGTGCTTTCAGAGGGTTATGACTTTGCTCTCTTTTTAATCCTTTTTTTTCCAGCCTAAGCATGACTTTTTTTCAGATTGGGAAATGGCTAAAGTAGAAAGTCTGATAACCTACTGGTCTGAGTGGGGAAAGGTCTATAGTCATCTAAACAAGGTGAAGGAGATTTGAAAAGGCCTGAAATTGTAGCAAAACAACCAGTAGTACTCCATGAGGTTGAGAATGCGATTTACTATTTTCAAAGTGTTTTCACTGATTGTGCATTGTCTTAGGGGCCCTGGTGGGCCAGGAGGGGATAAACCAATGCCTTGCATAAAGAAATGAAATAATTATATCTAAATGTGCCTTTACAGTCCTCCCTCAATTCTCATGGACTTGGGATCCAGATCCCTTGACTATCCGTGGGAGTCAAACAGAGGGGATTAAAATGGGGTGCCCATGCAGAGGCTCACCTCCATTCAAACCAATAGGGCTTGTATATGCGCAATTTTCCATTTTTGCACTGGAAGGGTCCAGAACAGATCCCCCACAAGGAGGATTATATACAATATATAAATTAAGTTATGCAAATCAATATTGTTCCTCATTTTGGTGTATAAGTGCCATCATCTGGAGGGAGAGAAGGCAAGCCATCTCATTGGGTTTAGCCTGAAGAAGAAGAAGGGCCCTCCCTCCATCCACCAACATCTGGAAGGAGAGAAGGCAGGCCATCTCCATCGGGCCTAACCAGAAGAAAGGCCCTCCCTCCATCCACCATTATCTGGAGGGAGAAAAGGCAGGCCATCTCATCGGGCCTAGCCTGAAGAAGAAGAAGAAGGGCCCTCTCTCCAGTCCATCTGCTTTGGTCCAGGCTTTAGAGGGAGAGAAGATCTGCTGGACTTATTCCCCTTCCCCACCACCATCCCCTTCTCCTTTTGTGTCTTGTCTTTTTAGATTGTAAGCCTGAGGGCAGGGAACCGTCATTAATCTATTTGTAAGCCCCCTGATAGCCTTTGGCTGAAGAGCAGGGTATAAATACTTCATAATAATAATAATAATAATAATAATAATAATAATAATAATAATACTCTAGCTCACAGAGGAAAAAATAAGCTGCACATTGTAATTACGCACTAATTATTTTAATATTATTTAGAAGTACATCATGCTGATCATGTAAAATGAAATTATTTAGTCACATGGAAAAAGCTGAATGAGAAACCTGCTGTGGCTTCTAAGGCAGCAATAGCAGTGACCCTGAGAAGAATTGTCCCAAGAAACATTTCATCCATTGTTTTGATTAAAAGAAACTCAAGTTTGAAAGCAACAAGAAGTATACTCATATATCCTTTTAAATTCAGTCTCTCCCAGATCAGACGTATGCATGCATACATGCATGAATGCATACAAAAACAAACAAACAAACAAACAAACAAATAAATAATACCATATGCCAATTTATTAGTACATTTTATGCCAGGGCCCACTGTGTTATTTCAAAAACACTTTGTATGTTAAAGCACTTCAAAAGAGCATAGGGAAAGTAGAGCATGGTGCCTGTTTTATAGTGAAATAAATGGTAGCTGATGTGATGGAGCAATAAAATCATGACCTGCCTTTGTGAGTTAATGATTTACCTTTTACAAGTGCTTTAAAGACTAGACCAGAATTCAGTAACACAAAATATTTATACTCTGGTGTGTGTGAAGGGTCACTGCGTGTGCATCGGCAAGACATCCATTACATCATTTGCTTCAGGAACTCCCAGACTAATATTCATCTGGATACAAAAGAAAGAATTGAAAAGATTGCTGAAACAGCAGGAGGAGAAGCTAAAATTACTATTAGGTATGTGGGGTGGGGAAATCTTAACCTTGCTGAGATTTTGATAAAAGTGGGCCACCCTGGCATGGTGAGATAGCCCTTCAAGGGTTTTTCAACACCTGCAAGAAATCTTCCCTGCAGCACAAGACGGTTATGCACATGATGAAAATAATCCAGGTTGAATTCGGGTTGAATGCACCCTGAATGCACCCAAATCAGTTTGGGGGAGCTACCAAAAAAACCCACTTAACCTAGGATATTCGACCCCAGCTCCCATTCACATTGTCAACTGTTTGGTGGTGCAAGCATCTGCCCAGCTGGCTTTAAGAGGAAACACTCCTTCTCTTCCTCTTTCCCTGCACACCCATTGCTATGAGTAGCTTCTGGGGGCTTCGTGGGAGAAAAGTGGTGTGTTCCTGCCCTCCCAGACCAGAGGCTGAGCCCAAGACTGGCAATGGAGGATCACCACCCCCTTCCTCAGCAGCTGACTCCTGCTAAAATCCCAAAGAGATGTGGATCAATGCCATATCAAAGCATCAATAAGGATAGTCACATTATTCTGGTAAAAACAACAACAGCATGTGAATGACCTCTGAGACACCAAAGGACCTATTCCTCCA
>CM034710.1:94749033-94770702 GCA_020142125.1 Phrynosoma platyrhinos | reverse complement strand
AGTGCCAATCTAGATATGCTACTAGGTAAGGGACTTTGGACAGAGTGTCTCAGCAGTTCAGTCTTGCTCAGCTGTGAAATTGACCATGTAGCCTTCAGCATATTATTAGCACTGGAGTTGCTACAAAGATTTATTAAAGAATGGTAAAACATATTTGTATATTTCACATGGCTGGATGTTTTTTGTTTCCACACTTCAGTGTTTTTGGCAGTGTAGTAGTGGTGACATTTTCAATTAGCATGATATTTTAGAGCTGCCAGGACACAAATTGAGGGGTGTGGGTTTTTTTTGACAACACACAATGTCACTTTGAGATATAACAAATAAACACAGCTTTCTTGTTTTGTATCTACAAGCCGATTGACAATCATTTCACTGCCCTAAAATGTCAGCCATAAATAGAATTTTGGAATTTTAATTTAAAGAATGGAGAATAAATAACAGTTACAATCATGGAGATCTAAGAAGGCCCACTGCAGTCACTGCTCTGATCTGGATTTAATCCATAATTACTAACTACAGGGTTTGACCCAAAGATTCCTATTGCCTTACCAGAGTAATTGGGAGATTTACTATGCAGGGCATGCCCTGTATACATAACACAGTCACACTTGGTGATCTATTTACAGATGAAGTAAGAGCTTTATGTTTGACAGAGCTGGAAACTCTTGAGCAAAAAAAAAAAAAAGAGGGAGTTGTAGGAAATTCCACAATGAGCAGGTTTATCAAATTTCAGCAAGATGAAACTGAGGAGTAATTCCCTCATCCCTGCTAATCTGGACTAGGGGAAATGAAGAGAATATATTGAATCTATTTTGCTTTGATGCTTCTGTGTAAACAACCAATATAAATAGAAAAGCTTGAGCATGGATCTTTAAAATTTAATAGTTCTCTGTTTAGAAGAAACAACAAGATATTTGTTAAAAACAGAAGCAGAGAACAAACATATTTATTAGGAAGAGATGGAGAGGAGGGACAGTGTGATGTTTTGGTTTGAGCATTGGATTACGACTCTGGCGATCAGGGTTTGATTGCCTACTCAGCCATGAAAACCAACTGTGTGACCTTGGGCAAGACATATAGGGGCTTATTGCATTACCTTTTAAATCAAAATTAGCCTCCCGGGATGCAGCCAAGACACGGCGTGGAGGCGGGAATTATCACATTGTAATTTGCCATCGAATCACTGGGCGACTGCAGACCGGATCCCAGCTGCATTCAGCTAGCTGCCATTTAAAACTCCAGAGCTTACCAACTTAGAAAAAGTGTCGGCTGAGTGCAGCTGGGACCAAGGCTGTAGTCGCCTGGTGATTTGACAGCAAATTACAATAAGATACTTCCCTCCTCCACACCGTCTGCATCCTGGGAGGCTAATTTCAGTTTAAAAGGTAATGTGATAAGCTTCATACTCTCAGCCCCCCCCCCAAAAAAACCCATGATAGGTTTCCCTTAGGGTAGCCATAAGTCAGAAATGACTTGATAGTACACAACAAAAAGGGAGAGAGAGAGGAGGGAAAATATTTTTTGTTTTTTGTTTTGGTGAATACAAAACGTTCACAATAGCACCTTTACAGTTTTCTGAATTTGCACTATTTGCAAAAAGAGAGGAGACGAGAGAGGAGACAATTATTTCATTCTTCTAAATGAACTCAAGAATTCAAACAATTGTGTTTCAGAAGTTTTGTTTGATATGTTAATAAGATTTTTAAAAAAATGTTCTCATGGCAGTATATTTATATATCACCAAAAAAATTGGCTGTGGCACATTCATGCATCACATCTAAATGCAGTACATTATAAGCATAGGAAGGGACAGCTGAGTCCCAGTTTTGGAGGAAAGGAGGGGTATAAAAAAACAAAACAATACAATAGGTGAGGATTTCCTTCCATTCATTTATATAAGCATTTCCCAAATTTGTACATTCTGTAAACACAATGGGGGGAAATTATGGGAAAAGCTATATAGATTTACTTATCCTGCAAGAGTATTTTATTTACTTAAGTCCTACAACTTCCAGTATATTCAGCAATGTTTGTAGTACTGATTTAGGATTACCACCTCTCTTTTTTCCCTTTTGATGGAATACTTCTAATTTTTAATAGCTACACAGTAGGAAGGACAGTATACCATGACCCTTCCCATGCTAGGAATAGTTAAAATATGGAGATTCCCTATGATTCAGAATTTTATTTGGCTTTTCTTTCATGAGAAATTCACTGAATTAAAGAAATTTCTTTGTCATTGGGATGGGAACAGCTTCAGTTTCTAAGATTCTGAAAGTGGGAGAAGTAAAACTGACAGATGAGGCCATTCTTCATTATGCATGAAATAAGCACAAATAAAATCTTCTAAAGTAGCTAATGTTCATTTTTCATTTTCCATTAGTGAACTCCTCAGTCTCAAACTCTGTTTAATGAAATCTTTCAAAAACCAGAATGATATTTGCTTGACTTAAACGCCTTTACTTTTATAGTTGATCTGTTAACTGAATATAACAAAAATGTGCATCAATAGAAGTACACCATTCAAAAGTAATCCGGAGTAGAATGGCCAGAGTATCAGAGAATCTATAAAATATAGAGAACCATTGAGATTTTGTAGGAGCCATATTGAAGGAAGGTAGAGAGCAAATCTTGTTTCTTTAGGAAATGTCTCACACCAAGTCAGAATATTTGTCCATCTAGACATAAGTGAAGAACCTTTGATCCTCCCTGCCTTTTGGCCTGCAACCAAATGTTTGGTTCTCCAAATGTTTTGGACTACAATCCCCACAGTTCTTTACCATTAGTCTTACCAAATGAGGACAGAAGGATATCATATGATAGGAAAGAGTTTTGTTATGAATTCCTAGACAGCTGTTGCCAAGGAGGGAAACCATTGGTTCTCCAAACCATTCTTCACCATTCATCTATGGTTCATCCCTCATGGGTCTAAGAGAAGTCTCTATCATCCAATTGGTACCCCTGGACATTCAATTCCATCTCACCAACCCAAGTGTCAGTCACCAAGCCCATTCATTATTAAATGTTTGATTGACTAATAGTGCCTTCATATTGCCCTAACTCTACAATTGAATCTTACTGGGGGGGTTAGATGATAATGGGTGCATCTCCGCTATAGAAATAATGCATTTTTACACCACTTTTACAGTCCTACAGAATCCTGGGATTTACTGTCCTACAGAATCCTGGGATTTTGCAGCATGCTTTGGCAGAGAAGGCTAAAGACCTTGTAAAACTAAAAATCCCAGGATTCCATAGGGTGGAGCTAAAGCACTTAAAGTAGTGTCAAACAGCATTGCTTCTACAGTGTAGATGCACTCACTGTCTTCAGTTTATAAAACACACACACATTTTCTCATCACTTTTATTTTCCTCTTTGCCCTCTCCCAACAAAAAATACTTCATTAAGAAGAAGAAGAAGGGGAAAAAGCAGAATCGCTGCACTGGGCTTCTGATGGTAACACTGGGAGCTCACCATCAGAAAGAACTCTAATGCTAAATCCATCTCTATGAATGCTTAACAAGAATTCTGAAAAGAAAGGGAGAAGAAAGAGAAAAGGACAGGCTCTTGAGCAAGCCCCATTCATCTCAATGGAACTTGCAAAAGAACCATCCTAATGAATTATGCTCAATAGGCTGAGCAAATATTGCAGTTTGGGAGACAAAACAAAAACACTTGATTTTCCTTCTTTTTTTCCAAAAAATAAAAAATAAAACCCACAAAATTATCTCCCAGTTCCTTCGGCTGCTTCTCTAAAACTCAAATGCTCTTCTAAAGCTGTTTTATGTTCGTTTTCAAAGGCATCTGGTAAAATATTGGAGGACCCTTTTAACAATAAAAAAAAAGAAAAAGTACCTTTTTCCATTTGGGTTAGAACTGAGATGAAATGAGGAATGGCTGCCACCAAGCAGAAAATTTGTTCACTTTATGTGTGCCAGTTAATTACGACACTTCAGAGGCGCTTCTGAAAGGATAAGGCAAGCTGCATAAATTTAGCTGTAATCCAGGCAGGCAAAACTAATTTGCAGGGGATGGCCTTATCTAGCTGCTGCAGCTTTCTCAGAAAATTAACCTTGGATATTTGGGCCCAATTCAGAAAGTGTTTGATTTTCCCCTTCCCCCTCTGCTCAGCACAGGAGAATTTTAAATTCAACACAATACCTGACTTTTAAGAGACACCATGAATGCTGTAGGCAATTCAGAATTATTATTGATGCTCTCTCTCTCTCTCTCTCTCTCTCTCTCTCTCTCTCTCTCTCTCTCTATATATATATATATATATATATATCTTCTTTCCAGTTATCCCCGTTTCTTACATGTGCATCAGTGGGTTTATTGCCATATGTACAGGGGGTTTCTTCAGATTACCAGAGGATGCAACTCATTTTAATGTACTTAGAAAAATTCATCAAAGTTCATTGCAGAATAAGTCATGCATACTGACTTGTTCATTCCAGCAGAAATGAAGAAATCCCCATAAAAATAGAAGTTTAATGAAGTGTTGGAACAGAGTCCTGCCTGTCATTCCAATTACCACTGATTTAGAATCTTCCTCAATATACCACAATTAATTGCTCTTACTCAGCACAATTAAAAGTTTACCTTTGGTTTCGCCAGCTTTTGCCAGTTGGTGGGTAAAGCATTTAATTAAAAATGTTGCCAAATCTACCCAAGAACCTTCAGGCATAATAATAAGCATCGTAAGTGTGACTGGCTTCTGAATATTCTACTGCACATATAACCAACGACTGGAATTTTATTTTTTTTTATCTTTGAGAGTTAATCAGCTCACTGCTAAGTCGGCACATTCTGTAGGTAAGTCCTTTGTATTGCTGCTGTGCTGAACTTTGTGTATGAATTTATTCCATATTGTTTCCCAGTGAACAATATTTATATTAATTTGGGAAATTTGGGAAATGCGCTTTTTAAATCTCACTGCTAGAGCAATACCTGCACTATTTCAGTGGCATGGCACAAATTTAACACATTAGGAAAACACTCTCAAGCACACCAAGAACATTTCTGTATTCCAAACCCAACCCATTTACTGCTTCTGACTGTGGCCCTGTTCTCTTTACCTTTATCTTGCACTGCCAATGGAGCATCCCCATGATACATTGTCTAGAACATCATATGAAAGCTATCGGCACACATCTTGCATTTTCAAGATACTTCCAGACAGACCCAGTGAGTTCATTTTTCTTCACATTTGACTTTAATAAATTCAGAGCATAAAGAGAAAGAAAATCATTCACCTTTTTAAAAAGAACAAATTTATCCAAGTCATTCATGGTCTCTCAGACTATTAATGAACTCACTTTTCAATTCTCAAGAAGAAATTGAGACTGAGATCCTACATTATCTCAGTGTAGGATAAATATCCACTAGTAGAGTTATGCTATGCTAGTACTATGCGGTTCCCATACTGAATTGCTAGTACCTTTCAAGTTTTTTATCTTATGCCTCATGTCAAGTCTCAAGTCTGTACCTTCAAGTCTCAGGTTGAGTCTCAAGTCCTTGCAAGGTATTTCTAGTAAAGTCTCAAGTCGAGTGTCCAGTCTGGGAACCGACTTTAACTGAGAAAATGAGGAGGTGGTGGGGATTTCAATAACTAGAAAATCAAGAAGATATACATACAGTTAGGGAGAAAAAATTCTTAGGAGGGAACAGCAAATGTGTTAGGCAATGGGCTTGATGCAAAAGAATCCTTCTAAAGGTTTTCAGAAGCTTTAGAAAGCTCCTCCAATGTACAACAGGCACAGGCTGTTGAGTGGACTTCAATCCTTGCCTCAAGCCTATTGCCAAGCACATTTCTGGTTGAAGTTAGCAATGGCAATAGCAGCTTCATTTTGTAATGAAGAACTTGAACCTGGGGAATTACTAAAGTCCAAGTCTTCTGTGAGATCTTTTAACCTATGTTTACAGAGGTGGCTAGGGAATAGACTGATAGAAACAAAGCTTTCCAATGAACTGTAATTTATTTTGGGATTCAAACATACAAAGACACTCTAAGGGCCTCTACAGATGGGCAGCCATAGGCTGCCCCGAGAAGCTGCGGATTGGGACCGAGGCTGCCCCGTGCCTCGGCCCCAATCCACCCTTATGGTGCCTCTGAAAAGGAATGCTAAAATAGTGCTCCTTTCAGAGGAGCCAAAAGGGGCACCGGAAGAGACACTGGGTGCCTCTTCGGTGCTCCTTCCGGCTCAGTGTGTCCAGACGCTGAGCCGGAAGGACATCATCGGAGCACCCACCATGTGCAATGGCGGGCACTCCAATGATGTCCTTAGGAAGGGGTTGGGGTGCCCAGCGTCTGGCTGCCCCACCCCTTCCTGGGATTGAAGACGGCACTTTTCCCGTTTGCATCCCCCCTAACATATATGCATACACACAAGAACTCAGGAGTAAAGCAGTTAGCTTAGATAGGAAACTCAAGGCTTTCTAATGGTATTACCTGATGGAGGCTGCTCCAATGATGAATGAAGATGGATAGACTCAACCATTATGAAAGGAAAGGACAATGGACAGAGCTGGGACTCTAGTCAGAATTCACAGTGGTGAAGTGTGACCATGAAATCTAGCCAGACCCCAATGTGTCTGAGATGTTTGGGAGCATTTATACCCTTAAACCTAGCCTGAGGCAAAGAGGTGCTATTGTATATCAAAGGATTCCGATTACTATGCTTTGAAGTAGACAATTTCCAGGGAGAGGAGATAGAATGTTAATGTTATCTCATCTTCAGCTGAACACTTCCTGGCTGGCTCTCATAAATCTTCTAGGTGTGAATATCCTGCTTAGCAGCTCCTAAGCCTGGACCCTTTGATCTGCAAATTGTTGTAAATGCAGATGTGACCTTTTTAGGTGCCTACTGACTATAGACTGAAGTCAGTTTGAAGGCATTGTT
Organism: Phrynosoma platyrhinos; assembly: GCA_020142125.1. NCBI lineage: Eukaryota > Metazoa > Chordata > Lepidosauria > Squamata > Phrynosomatidae > Phrynosoma > Phrynosoma platyrhinos. The sequence continues at coordinate 94,763,796 of CM034710.1, read as the reverse complement.
GGAAAATCTAACTTGTATGTAAATGTACAGATGTGGGAAAGTGACATAGGGTACTACAGGTCACTTATAGCTTGCTAGCTGGGAAAGTTATCTGCAGCTGGGATACAAAACAACACAGGAGATGTTCAAGGTCAGGATGTGTCTGGGAACACGTAGACAAGTGGTAGGTCACAATGTTTGTTGGGAACAACTATCCATGTAATGTAGAAAGGAGTCACAGGAAGAGGCTGGGTTTTGAGGCCTCATGCCAAGTGTCTATAAATAATCTGAGCCCTCAGCATGTGGTCTCTTTGCTCTTTGTTCTTTGCCTTTGTTCCTGTTCTTGTGCTTGTATATAGTGTTTTTTTGTACATATTGCAACTGAATAATTAAGGTACCTCTTTGGAGAAAAAACTGTCTCTGATCTATTTCCTGGAAGGCTGGAAGGTTACATTCCAGAGCAGTGAAACAACTCAAGGCTGGTGATTTCGCAGCGGAGGGGAGCAGGCTTCCAGAAGATTTATCTGCACACTCAAATTGCTACAACAGTGACAACATTTGTATAGTAGCCAGTGCTGGAAGATTTGTTTAAAGAGAAGGACAAAACATTATGTCTAAACACAATTTATCTTATACAAATAGATAACCAGTTCAGCAATTTGTCTATTTCTATTATGTCAAACATTTTCTGCAACCAATCTTCCTTACTTGGGATAAATTTGCTTTTCTAGTTATGTGCAAATAAGATCCTCACTATAGATGTCATACAAAACAATGCTTTTCCATATTTCTATTACACCTTATTTTCAAACATCCCTAATAAAAAATATTCAGGTTTCATTTCTAACTTAATATGTAAAATTTCACAAATCATTGATTTTATTATACTTGAATATTTTTTAGCATGTCTGCACATCCACCAATAGTGGATAAACATTCCTACTGTCTCCCTACACTTCCAACACATATTATTTGTAGATTTATAAATGTTTGGTAATTTGTCTGGAGTTAGGTACCACCCATAAAATATTTTGTATCAATTTTCTTTTATGTTATCTGATGGAGTATACTTGATTTCTCTCTACCAGATTTGCTCCCATTGTTACATTTGAAGATTATGCCCTGCGTAATTCACCCATTTGACCATAGTATCTTTAACTACTTCATCCTTCATCTCCCATTCTAGTAATTTTACATATGTTTTCCCTATTATCCTTGTATTATCATCAAATAATTTTTTTCCAAATCTGATTTTTTTTCTTCCCTCTCAAACAATTTAAAATCCATCACTGTTCTCTCATAAATTTGTCTGTATGCAAACCACCCCAGGTCAAATTCCAGTTGCTGTAATTCCTCTTGAGTTTTAATTTTTAACTCCTCAAATGTGTTGGGTTTTTTTTTGTAATTTCACTATGTTTATATAATTTCTTCTCTTGATAATTTCCTTCCTGTACATAGCTTCTTGTGGGGACAACCACATAGGGAATTTCTGAATAATTCTGTTTTTATATTTCTTCCATACTTTTAAAAGGGGTTCTCGTAAACCAAAATGTAGGCCAAATTTTAGTCCCTCCCCTTCTAGTTCTAGTAATCTTCTATCCTCCAATCTTATCAAATCTCTAAGCCAGAGAAAACAACAAGCTTCAAAATATAAATGTAAATTAGGAATCGCCAACCCTCCTCTTTCCTGTGCATCCTGGAAGACTTTAAGCCCAATTCTGTGTCTTCTACCTTGCCAAATGAACTTGGTTAAATCTCTATGCCAAATCATAAAAAGTTTAATAGACTCAATAAACAGGATCATCTGAAATAATTTTTTTTTACAAAAAATAGATTTTAATCATAGATGTCCTCCCTAGAAGAGACAGATTCATCTTTCTCCAATTCATTAGATCCTTTTTAATCTCTTTCCATAAACTTAGATAATTATTGACAAATAATTCATTAGATTTCTTTGAAATCCAAATACCCAAGTATTTAACCTTATTTTAACCTCAATTCCTGCCTTTTCTTGCAAGTCGTTTTCTTCATTCTTTTTCATATTTTTGGTAATAATTACTGATTTGTTCTTATTTAATTTGCATCCTGTAAATCCTCCATTATTTTCATCAGTATTTCAATATTGTTTATTGGGTTATCTACGTTTATCACTACATCATCAGCAAATGCTCTGATTTTATAATTAAATTGTTTAATTTTGACTCCCTGTAACTTCTCTTTTTTTATCTTCCTAATCAATACTGCAATTACTATTAGAAAAAGTAACAGGGACAATAGGCAACCCTATCTAGTTCCTCTATCAATTGGTACTGGTTCAATTAGATTACTGTTTATATTGATTACAGCTTTTTCGTTGTCATAAATACACTGTATCCATCTTCCTGAATCTCTCCCTTGAATCAGTTACTCTAAACAGACCCCAGTAAAACTATCCCCTATTGATAATCAATAATCAATCTATCTTTTAATATTACCCCCAGTTCATTACCCACACAAATATAAATTAACAAATTATAATCAATTAATTAATTATAACAAATTATAAATCTATCAGTAATTATAAATCACAATACTTCCCTAATTATTTGATTGAAAATTGATTCTCCATCTGCAAGTCTTCAATTTTAAAATGGTTCTTCTTAAATTAATTGGCTTGATGATCACAATTAATTGTTTTGCTTTTCTTAGATCTTTAAGTGCAATAAAACCGTCTATAGGTCAATTCGATTTAATTGGGTCTTTGAACTAATTTCATTAATGTCAATTGAATGTTTTTGTTGGGTCCGTTAGAATTTATTTTTGCAAAGTTGGTCTTTCTCTTTCTCTCTCTTTATTTGTCAAACTTTATTCTTCTTAGTAAGTGCAATTGGTCTCTTTAATAGTTCACTTAAATGTCTGCATATAATTGTCCTTTATAAATGTCTTGTAAACATTGTCAGTCTTTTCTTTCTAATTCACATTCCTTCCAAATCATTCAATCCACTGAGCAAACTGGGCTTTCATCTTACACAATCAGTCGATAATTAATGGTAGTTGTCTCCATTTTCTTTTATAATTTAAATCACCCCATAGTCAAGATATTATTGCAAAGAGTTTCTCTGAAGGGAGGGACATGTTAGCACTTAAAAGTCAGCTTGCCTTGAAGTAAAAATCAGTGACAGCGGCACTTATGCTGCAGAGATAGCAGTGGCTTGCCGTGGACGTGGCTTGCCCCAAGCATCCTTGATCACTCCAGCCTGACCCAACTCCCATCTGCACTCTTCTAAAGATTTGTTTACCTTGAACTTATTTTCACTCTTTCAGGACAGATGTGGGGCCCTCTGCATCACTTTTATTGGGGAGCAATTATATCTGTCTCACAATCACCAAGACAGAACTTATCCCCACAGAAAGCTGTCACTCTCCAGGACAAGTTTAGAGGGCAACCAAGACAACCACCATTCCACTGGAAGTCTCATCCCTTAACCAGAATTTCAAGATCCAAAATGCTCCAAAATCCAAAGCACTGTGCATGGATGGCTGAGATAGTTACACCATGATGGTTCAATGTACATATACTTAGTTTCTTGCAGAAAAATATTTAAAATACTGTATAAAATTACCTTCAGGCTATGTATATAAGGTATAAATGAAACATAAGTCAATTTTGTGTTTCGGCCTAGATCCTATATCCAAACTATCTCATTATGTATGTGTATGCAAATACAGGTATTCCAAAATAAAAAACATTTCTGATCTCAAGCATTTCAGATAAGGGAGAGATAACCTGTACTATTAAAGAAGATGCTAAATGGGTTTCTCTTGGAAAGGCATTTTAAAGTTATTGAGGACACTAGCAAAAATGTTCTTTCTGGGATAGCCATCTAATACACCATTGGCATAGGTAGCATCCAAACAAGACCTTCAGATAATGGCCTAAGTAATTCAGTAGAACCATGCTAATATGGACAAGACTGGCTCCACCATTAAACAGAGTAAGGTGGCTGCCTCAGACACTGGATGATGAGTGGTGAGGAGTAGCAGAGAGATAAATGAATATGGAATTGTATATTCATTCATCCATTTATTCATTTATTTATTTATGTGACAAGCCAATGCATATAGCACTTGTTCTGGCCTGCCTCTCCCAACAAGTATGCTGCCCTCAAGTGATGTAAGTGTCAGTCACATTGACTTTTGTAGATGGAATGGAGCATTACCATTTGTCCTTCGCATTAGACTGCATCTGCACTGCTGAAATAATGCAGTGTGACACCTCTTTTAACTGCAATGGCTCAATGCTATGGAATTCTGGTATTTGTAGTTTTGTGAGCTATTGTCAGAGTGCTCTGGTGCCACAACAAACTATAAATCCCATGACAGTGATCTATGACAGATAATGTGGTGTCAAAATGAATTATTTCTGCAAAGCAGATGCAGCCTCAGGTAGCCATGTTTTGGACTAACCCTGGATATTGGGGTCCTGCTTCTAACAGTGGCTATACATTAACCATAAATTTGATTTAGAGAGGAGTGGTATCTTTATCCATCACAACATAGCAAAACATAACCTATGATTTGGAATGTCTTCATTATTAATATGGTTTAAGTTAAATATAGTGCAGATCCAATTTTTGTGAAACAATATTGGAGACTTAACAGAAAAACTCTTATCTTTCACTGTTTAATACAGTGTTGCTTCAGTTGTTGGGTTACCATCTTTGCTCATCATGTCACTCCTAAAAACAACAGTCTGAGTCCAATTCCCAAACTGAAGGAGACCCAATGATTTACAGCAATTGGATTTACATAGATCTTGATTTACTTTTCAGCAATTAATTCTCTTGGTCTACTGAAGCAAATGAACATAATCCATAATATTTCATAAGCATAGTTAAGTGAGCAATACATTAAATTTCCTCCAATTTACTAGAGACCCTAGTACTGTGATGGTGAACCTATGGCATGCATGCCAGAGATGGCATGTAAAAACTGAAAAGAGGAAGAAGAGGCATGCACCTTTTCCTCCTCCTTCCCAACTCTCCCTGGCATTCAGCTGCCTCTCCAGAGAGGTAACACCTGGTGACGGAAGGCCTTTTAGTTTGGCACTGATAGTTTCTTCATAGCAAATACATTTTTATAAGGCAGGGTGGGAATTATATAATCCTCCAAGATATTGCTATACTGCAACTACCATCAGCCATGGGCAAAATAGCCAATGGCAATAAATCCTGGGAGTTGCAGTTTAACAACATATTCAGATACAACCCTTTAGGTCTGAAATGGTCAAAAATTGTCCTTTCAAATTTTACTTGACTATAATTCCAATCTTGTTTCACAATTGATGGCACTGGCTAGGTCTGTTGGGAATTGCAGATAATCAGTATTTAGAGGACCACATGATTTCTGTCTCTGATTTAAGGTAAAGATATCAATGATAACTTGCAAAATGGGAACAATTTAATGTATCGCTTTATTTATTTGTATCTATGAATTCAAAACAATATGCTGAAGAAGCATGATTATAAAAGGTTCAGCCTTCAGTGTACATGAAAAAAGATGTTAGACAGAAATTTGCACAGTTAACACAGGTCATTTACAAAGTTGTCTTTCATAAAATTGTGTGCTATATGATTATTTCTTCTTTCTTTCCCATAATTATTTGAAAAATTTGCTGCCTTGCTTGACAAAAAAACCCAGGAAAGTTATTGGAATGGTACTATGTTATACAGAACCTTAGCAACAATGGACAGATTATTAGCTGTCAAATTAATATGTTTCATCAAGCTACTGTACTTACGTGTGTGTGTGTTTAATTCTGTAGATGTCTGAAAGTCATACTTTATGATTCTTTGTAATGGAAATCTATTAATGATCTCTATTCAGTCATCAGTTTAATAGGATTCACTAATTGTTCCAAATTGTATTAATGTGGATTAAGACATTATTAGTCAATATTAATATTCAATGAAGCCATGGGCTGAAGAACATTCTTGTACAAGTAGGCAGTGACTTGTCATGGCTTCCAAGGCTAGAGTCTTATTTGGGAAATTCTTGTGCTATTCAAATATTTATCTACTCCATTCTGCCCTTCCTCCATGGAGATTTGGCTAAGATATATGGTTGTCTTCCACCCACTTTATTTTCATAACCTTGAGAAGTAGGATAGGTTGAGAAATAGTGATTGCCCCAGAGTCATCTCATAAGTTACTCAGCTTCATGGCTGAGTGGGGGTTTGAACATGGGTTTTTCAATTCTAAGGGACTGTAAATTTCTAATACCATCTTGCTTTTATATACATTTATGGCATGGTCATGTTTGAAATACCATGTACAGTTTTGATGCAAAATAGATGTGTGTGTGTGTGTAAAGAGAGATTGATAAAGGCATGCATATTCGAAAAACAGAGTGAAGGACAGAGGTAAAAACAAATGAACTAAAAGTATAAGCAGTTCAGGCAAACCTCACACCCTCAATTCCTGAATTAATTTTAGAATCATCCAAGGTAATCAAAAATTTGGGTGGGATAAAATGATGGATAGAGTGAATCAGAGGAACAATAAAGGACATTTTTCTCTTCACTTGGAATGTAAGTGAAGCTGAATGATGAGAGACCTCTCCGTCCTAATGAACATAGTTCAATGATGGGATTTATTATCACAAAATGTATCAGTTGTTATCATCCTGTAGAGTTTTAAAGGGGGATTAGAGAAATTCATGGAGGATAAGCCAATCAATGTTTGGAAGTCATTGTGGCTGTACATTACCCTACTCCAAAAGCATTATGCCACTCAATAGGCTGAGGAGCATGAAGCCCTATTACACTACTCAATTATAGCACTATGATGCCATTTCAATTGCCATGGTAACATCCTATGGAATCCTGGGATTTGCAGTGGAGTGAGGAGTATTTAAAATTATCTGACAGAAAGCTTTAATACCTCCCCAACCTACAAATTCTAGTATTCCATAAGATGTAGCTATACCAATTAAAGTGGAATCATAGTATTATAATTGTGTAATGTGAAAGGGCCTCAGGTGGAGCCTTTCACAAGGATGTTACCATGGCAGTTGAAATCACTTGGTGTTTGTAAGCTTACTATAGGCATCCAGCCAGCTGTTGTGGTAACATTTTATACAACAGGCCTTTGGTCTGATCCAAAATATCTCTTCTTGACATTTTTATGTTCTTTTTACACATTCATCTGGCTTTAAAAAAAAAAAAAACTACATCTGGCTAATGTGAGGCAGCTCAGAACTCTGCTATTTGGTGGTTTGTTGTTTTATTGACTTTGTTTTTGTTTTGTTTTTACATTTTGCTGAAATATGATACACTGTTGTTTGTGATAGGTGCATAATATACATCCCTAAACCGAATGGTATTATTTTATCAAGTATTCTGATAATAATGAATAATAATATCTGTGTGGGGGGTTTTTTTTGCTTGAAGGGAAAGCTACAACTTATGCTTCATAATACCTCCCACATACCAAAGGTGGTTTAGATTGGATCACCTCATAGCTGATAACCTCCTTGCTGTTAAATCTGTAACTGATCTCTAGCTTCCAGTTTCTTTTTCTTTTGCCCATAGAATGAAAAAAAGTTCATTTGTACATGGCCTTACCATTTTTTGCATTCTTCCATCTCCCCAGCAATGTAACTAGAGGTAGATATAAGTGTTTATGCAAATGCTAATTAAAATATAATTATTGCATCACTCACCTGAGAAACAACATATGGCATGGAGTGAGCTACAAATGCAAAGGCTTTTAAAAATCCATTTAAAAGATTAATTCAAATGCATGTTCCAAAAATTATTTTAAAAGCCTGCATGTGAATGTTGTTGTTTACCTATGAAATAAATGGTAAATTAATGCACATTGTAAAATTAGATAAAACAAAATAGCCTCATTTTAAACAAATTAAAAATATATTTACAAAACTGATAGTATGGAAAATTGCACAGAATCATGGGAACACCAGGAGCTTTCCTACACTGATATGCACCATTGGTCCATTCACTTCAGTATTGTCTACACCAGTGTTACTCAAAATGGTGGCCCATGGACAAGTTCACAAACCATGAGTTCCTGGTCTGTGACAAGTTTTCAGGAAAGAAAGAAAGAAAGTTTATGTTCTGTCAATGATGACATGTGGTGCTACCCTGCTTTTTCTCATGCTTGACCATTGGTGGATACAAACAAGCTTTTAGTTCAAAATCTTAATTCTTCATCTTTGGGCTGTACAAAATCAATCTATACCAGGACAAGGAGGTTAATATAGATCAGGGTGGGCAACTACATATAAAGGGATGGCAGGAATTTTCACCCAACTTGCCTCCTATCATACCATTTCTGGACTTTTTTCCATTGCTTTGGGGAACTTTGGGTCCTGGGGAGCTGCTAAACTGACCCATTTCCAATTTCAGGACATTTGTGGCCATTTTCAGATGAAAAGAAAAAATACCCTAAAACTGCCTTCAAGATTTTTTTTTTTGTTTGCTTGTTTTAATCACTGGTTCAGGGACCCTGGGATCTGTTGAGAACTTCAATGATGCAAAAGTAGGGTTCAAGGACTGCATGCAGGCCACAATCTACACTCTCCCCTCTTTTCTTATGACTCCCATGGCAATCCTATTCTTTGTATTGCTACCAGGAGAGTCAGTCATGTTGATTAAAAAAAACTAATTCAACGGATGAGCATCTAAAGGACTCACAGGACGCAATGTAGGACTATGGCTAGCCTGATTCCTTTAGGTCACTATGCTAGTGTAAAACATAGTTGTACAAGTGAATTCAACTTCTCAATGGTTGTGCAAATGCAGTGCCTAATGCACCCAGTCTTTCCACAAGTGTGCACATGCAACCCTCTCTCACACTTTTGACTTGAGGCTATTACTACACAGTAATAGCACTACGATTCCACCTTAGCTGCTCTAGAGTGTGCAGTTTAGAATTCCCAGCCAGATGTCACTAACAGCCTAGAAAGGAGAAACCACAGGATTTTGAAGTCAAGTGGAATCATAGTGTTATTATTGTGCAGTGTGAAAGTGGTCCAGGTTAGTGGGCAGCTAATCATTTGTTTCACAATGCTCAAGTCATTGGCACTGTGTAATTCAGTGTAGCTATGCTGGATTATTTTTATGTTGCACTAAAAATGATTAGGAACTGTTCAGAGACAGAATTCTAGTTCATAGTAACCAGCTCATTTGATAAATAAAGACTGAACTAGTCATGCAAGAAGCATTGATGGGCATTTCAAGGCATTTAATTAATGAGAGCAGCAGAAAACCAAGATCTTCACTGTATTTTGTATTTTGTATTTTGTATTGTATTTTATGTTGTGAACCGCCCAGATTGGGAAACCAGAGGGCGGTATATAAATAAATTTTATTATTATTATTATTATTATTATTATTATTATTCACTGAGAAACAATGGTAATTGCTATTGCTGTTTTGAACCATCATTATTCAAGATCACTTTAGTACAGCAAAGCCAAAGAACAGTAAGGACTAAATCTTTGCTGCCCTTCTGAGCAAAATATCTACAATATCTTCCAGTTTCCCCTCCCAACCGTTTCATGGCTAAGGAAAAGAAATCAACACTGAACTGTTCTTTATTCTACATTAGGAAACCAGACCAGTATTTCAACCTGCTTCTGCATCATGTAGTTAATGTTCCTTATAGACAAATGTGTAATTAGGGACTCTGTTCTATATTGCACTGAAGTAATTTGTTTAAAATCCTGTTGGTTAGCTTAAACTAGGGTAGACCCACTGAATCCATTGTTGAGTGGTGAGTCAACACATAGTGAAATATAACTGATTTAATGGCTCTATATTCTAGTTTGAAGTAATAGTAGGATTGAGTGGCATGTCCACACCAGTCAAATAAAGTGGTTTCATGAGAAGCCAAGGCCTTGTGGTCATACTTTCTATAATTTATCAGCACAGTGTGTTTGAAAGGGAGAACTGTGTAGAGAATTTTCCTGAACTTGTCTTGGTGTGTGTAAACAAGCCTGTTGTCACTGAGGATTGGGGTAAACCAAAGGTAAGCTAGATTTTCCTATCAGTGTAGATGCACTCTAGGTTAATATGTGTTTGTCATGGATATGTACATATTTAATGCATATGTTTACAGCCATGTTTATGCCATGTATGTGTTGTTGTTGTTGTTGTTGTTGTGTGCTTCCAAAATATTTTTGACTTATGGCAACCCTATCATAGGGTTTTCTTGGCAAGTTTCTTTAGAGGGGTTCCTTTCTTCTGAGGCTGAGAGAGAGTGACTTACCCAAGGTTACCCAGTAGGTTTTTATACTTGAGCAGGAAATCAAACCCTGATCTCCAGAGTTGTTGTTTTTGTGTGCCTCCAAGTCATTTTTGACTCATGGCAACCCTATCATAGAATTTTCTTAGCAAGTTTCTTCAGAGGAGGGTTTCCATTGCTTTCCTCCAAGGCTGAGAGAGTGTGATTTGCTCAAGGTCACCCGGTGGGTTTTTATGCTTCAGCAGGGAATCAAACCCTGATCTCCAGATTTGTAGTCCAACACTCAAGCCACTATGCCATGCTGACTCTCTATGTATATGTTACCTTTTCACATATTCAGAAGACATATTAAAAGATTTAGATGCAAATGTAATGTGCAATGTTTGTAATTCAGCGGAACCTCCATTTCTAAACCAGTTTACAATCAAATTCCAGAAACCCAAAGTATCAAGATTTTAGACAGGCTATTATGTAATACTTACCATTTCTTGTCTTTCCTGTCAACATGAACATGTCTGTCCCATTTCTATATATTTGTCTGTTCAAATAGCTGGTATACATCATAGAGTACAATAGATTCAGAGTCAGAATTTCTTCAGAAGCAAACCAACAAACAAAAAGTGCACTTGAATTCTGGTGAAGCTGATTTGTACTTTTATGTTGATATATGTGGATTCAGGTGGAATTACATTGGCATAAAATTGAGAAAACACGCTGGCAAATCATGCCTCCAGGTTACCTCTTAAAGCTGTGTTATGTATATGGATGAAGAAGTGCTGAATTCTTAGATACGTTATAGGTTAGGATAAAAGTACATAGTTCCATTTATTTCAATGCTGCTATGATGCTTTGTACAAGGTGAGGAAATAGCTGAGCATCAGGCAGGAGGGTGCGTGTATACCCATGCACACTTGCTGCTAGCCACTAGTCCTTATCAGATAATTGCTAAAGAGTAAACTATTTCCTGTATCTTATTTTAGCAGCTTGCCAAGGATATTTAACATGCTCTAGGACAGCTTACATTGAGTTCGAGGTTGGGTGTTGGCAATGCAGCCCCCTTTTTAGAGTGAATGCTTTGTCTTATGCATTGCAAATAAGTATTTCATTTGCACTTCAGTTGAAAGCATTTATTGTACATTGAGAATCAATTGACTGCTACAAGAACCCTTTTTATGATTTAATCCATTCAGAAGAAAGGCTGGTTGCTATCACACCATTCTCAAAATGGCATAAACAATCAATGTAAAACTTAATATATTATTAGCTGTGCTATGTGAGTACCTAATTGACATGGGACATGATATATAGATGATATTAGCTCTCAATTTGCATTCCCCTGAAATGTCAATACATGCTTTAATTAATTTATTCTTTCATGAATTAATTCCAATCAGATGCCCCAATGCCACATTATTAAATGACAATTACATGACTAAAGAATTGTTTCAGCTTTTATATGGGATAGACACAGCTCAGTATCCACAAAGTATGCAAATTTGACTGAAGTGAATTGAAGAAGCACAAGAACAGACATTTAAGTAATCTATGTACAGATGTCTATGAGAAATGGCACAACATGCTCAAGTATAGGAACATATCATGTCTCTCCCTAGTAAGATTCCAGATCTCAGGGCCTAGCTCATCTCCTTCAGTTTTTGGGGTGAAGGGAAGAATCTCAGGGCAAGAACATTGCCTAGGAAAAATGTTTCAACTGTGTGCTGCTGCCCCTGTTGTTGAAACCTGCATTGAAATGGCTACTGTAGACTCTCCTGAGACCTGGTATTCTCTCCTTCTCTTTATTTCATTTCTAAGACTTATGGTTCTTTTTTTGAATGTCATTCTTTGAACAACTGCATGCGATGCTTAATATATCATGTTCAATGACATCACCTCACCCTTTGTAATATCAGCAGGCACTGTCTCTACATATCAGATTTAGGGCTGATGCAGATGGCCAAGAAGGGGCGGCTCTGGGCCTGAGAGAGACGGATTGTGGCTGCGGCAACCATATGCTGTGGCTCCAATCCTCCTTTTTGCCACCCCCCAAAGAGCAGCAAAATGCTGCTCTTTTTTGGGGCAACAAAAGGCCGCCCTTAGAGCCGCTGCCGCTGCTCTTTTGTGCCCCTTTGCACAGCATGTGAGTACATTGTGCCAAAGAGCACCCTGAAGCCGTGCACTGTGTGGATGGGTGTGTGGCATTGGGGCAGAGTTGGGACAGAGTTGATTGCCCCACCCCTACTCCACTCCCATGTCTGCCTAAACTGCCAATCTGCATCAGCCCTTAGTCTGTGAAATTGCATAGCAATAGCATTTACATTTCTATATTGCTTAATAGTGAACTCAGCACTCTCTAAGTGATTTACAATCTATAAGCCAATTGCCCCCAACAAGCTGAGTACTCACTTTATCGACCTACGAAAGGATGGAAGGCTGAGTCATCCTTGGATCCATGGGATCGAACTCACAATATTGCTGCAGTACCGAAATTTAACCACTGCACCACCAGGGCTGTGAAATCTCAGTTCTGGGATCCTCTTGGTTTGGCAGCCCTGCTCCTGGCTTTTTTGTGCAACAAGATTGCACAAGCACAACAAAAGGCAAGCATTTTCACACTGAACTAGACAATTCTAATATCAGTTACAAATGGGTGGAGACAAGGTTTGCTAGAATGAAAACAGGGGAGAAACTGAGGGCTCCTATACCTTAAATGGTTGTGTACATGCTGCTTGTCATGTAACCTGTGTGTTATGCAACCAGGTAAGAAGCAATATCTACTGAAATGTCTGTTTCCACACAACCATTAAAAGTATAGGGATGCTCTCCAGTTTTCACTCTGGCGATCTCATGGGAATAAATGTCTATACTTTAAAGCGAGCTCATATATAAAAGTGTCAGAACCAGCAAGCTCTATTCCTAATGTACAGACAAACAGTCTTATTGTGATGAAAAACAAAAGGTTTTTAGTGAAGACATCAGGACAGACGTTACCAGCAAAGCATTTGCGTCAGAACTGAATGGTCCCCCCACCTACGATGGTATTAAAACTCAAGCTATCCAATCCCAGCCCCAGTTACTGACCTTTCAACTTTGTTCCCAAACAAAGCAAATTCTAAGAATCCCCTTATCACCCATTTGTTCTCCTACACAGCATTCCTAGCTCTACCATTCTACTACAATAAAGGGAAGAAAAATAAACCTCCTTCACATACCTGAACCAAATGCCATCTCCAGAATCATAAAGCCATAAATCCCTTCACTCTACATACCATTTTCCCACTCTGCAATTTGTCTAGCCCCCACTCCCTTCCACCTATATACCACCAGGCCCACAACCCAAGGCTCTATGCTTCTCATATACAAAACCAATACATGACCAATACATACATCCTTTACAATATTCAATAACAATCATGACGGAATCATAACCATGAATTTTGACAAAAAGTCAAACTTTCTTTATCTCCAGTGTTGCTAACCCTGATCTTTATCTGCCCATGTGGAGTCCATAGGAAGCATAGAAATTACCGAAGGCTTCAGCCAGTATACTGTATATAAAGCAAAGCAAAGCAGCTTCATTTATATACCACTTCATATCACGCTATGGGATGTCTAAGTGGTTTACAACTGTAAGCTGACTGCCCCCCAACAAACTGGGTACTCATTTTAGCGACCTTGGAAGGATGCAGGCCTGAGTCGAGCCTCAGCCCTGGCTGGTATTGAACTCTCAACCTTGTGGTCTATGAGTGAGTGGCTGCAGTACAGGCATTTAACCACTGCGCCACCAGGGCTGATATATACTCATGTATGTCTAGAAATTTTAGTAAAAAAAAAATTGGTGCCAAAAACCTGAGTCGACTTTTCCACTGGTCAATATAAGTACTGTACTTTAACTCTTATTTTTAAAAAAGGGACCATCCCCTGGTGTAAAGCAAGGGAATAATCTGTCCTGGAAGCACTGGTCTCCCTCTATTCACTCATCCACCCAGTCTTTAGAATGAGCACAAATAGTTATGCCTGCTGGAATTTTGTAAGTTCTTTGGCATTGTTTTCCTTTGCTTCATCTTTTAGATCCTTAGTTACAAGCCCCTAAGTTGTATCATGGGTCATATCAAAATCCATAATTTTGACCTCAAAACCTGCCCTCAACTGATATATGAGACTGACTTATAGTTGAGTATATACAGTAAGCCTACACCCAGACCACTTCTTTTTTAATAGTCATAACTGAATCTTGTCCAGAGTCTGTTATGAACTCTTGTTATTCTTAATATACAAGGGGACAGAAGACTGGTACTAAGGAGACACTTCTCCCCAGTCCACTCAGCACAAAGACTGTCTTGTCCTACATGGAGGAGGCCCTTCAGATGATGAAATGGTGAAAGTAAGACCAGAGGAGAGGCTCCAGTCAAAGCTAGAAGAGGCTGGCAGTTCTGCCTTGGAGCTAGATGAAGCTGGTAGTCTGCCCTGGAAGCAAAGCCTGGACCAAAACTTGCTGACCTTGGGAAAAAAAGTTGGAGGTTATTTTGTGGGTTTTTTC
>CM034710.1:94725698-94742011 GCA_020142125.1 Phrynosoma platyrhinos | reverse complement strand
CTCCAAATGATGAAAGTGTCATCCACATATTGGAACCAAGTTGTGGGATTTTTCAGTGCTTTTTCCAAGGCTTGCTTTTCAAAGTGTTCCATGTAAAAGTTTGCTATCACAGGGCTTAGAGGGCTCACCCCATCTCTCTGCTCATAGAATCCATTGTTCCACTGGAAATAGCTTGTGGTGAGGTAATGTTTGAACAGGGCTGTGATGTCCTCTGGAAAAATTTGTCAGATGAGTGTCATGGTGTCCATTATACGAACTTTGGTGAACACTTTAGTTTGGTTTACATCATGAGTGGGGACTGTGTAGCCTTTACAATGTTGTTGAACTGCAACTCCCAACATTCCTCATGGTGGGCTATGTTGGCTAGGGCTACTGGGCAATGCTATTTAGCAACAGCTAGAGTCCCCATCCCTAGAACCCTGCATTTGGAACATGAAAAGTTACACAACACATACTGTTGTGTGTCTAATGTCTGACAACTGCAGCTGAAGGCATAATCCAATGCTGGATCTATTGACTGAGGGATCATAGCATTCAACAGAAGGAATCGCTATGTGAGATATGCAATTGCATGACAAGGAATGTGTGATATATTTACATGACAGATATATTGACAGTCAGAACAGCTCAAATATGCCTGTAGAACCTTCTATCTATAGACATTCCCATGGTGAAGATGCACTGAGAGTACTGCTGAAATGGTAGAATCCTGGGTGGGTTGTGGGCAGTTTGTGACACTAGGGACAGAGAACAAATATACATACATACACTAGATCCTAGATTGCCTCACCATGTGATAGTAGCTCAGGACCTGGCAAAGGAAACCCCCTGTAGAACTGGGCTTTGCCAAAAAGAGCTGTTCCAGACTGAGATAAGAGATCACAGGCTACTTTGTAACTAAGAACATGATACACCATACAGTCATGGTATATATATATCTGAGAGCCAGTGTGGTATAGTGGTTTGAGTGTTGGACTGTGACACTGGAGAGCAGTGTTTGGTTCCCAGCTCAGCCATATAAACCCATTGGGTTACCTTGGGCAAATCACACATTCTCAGCCTCAGGGGAAAGCAATGGCAAACCTCCTCTGAACAAATCTTGCCAAGAAATCCCCATGATAGTTCTGCCTTAGGATCACCATACATCAGAAATGACTTGAAGGCACACAACAAACAGAACATATATGGCTCAACATTGTTACTGAGATTACACAGTACATGATATGTGCATACAGGTCTAGTCCCTCTGATCCAAAATGCTTGGGATAAAAGGTGTTTTACAGTTTTCATTTTTTTCAGATTTCAGAATATTTGCATATACATAATGAGATATCTTAGAGATGAGATCCAAGAATAGATATGAAATTTATTTGTTTTCTATACACCTTGTACACATAGCCTGAAGGTAACTCTATACATAATATTGTTTAATAATTTTGTGCATGAAACAAAGTTTGTGTACACTGAACCATCAGAAACCAAAGGTGTCATTCTCTCAGCTACCAATGTGGACCATTTTGATTGTGGAGCATTTCAGATTTCTGAACTCCAGATAAGGGATACTCAAGCTGTAGTGGAGTGAAAAGAAAAACTGTTGTTTTTTTCTGCCCCTTGACCCCTTCCGATTCTGTGGACCACCATTTTTCTAGAAGGTATATTATGTCTCCTGGAGGCCTCTGGAAGAGGCAATTTATCTTTTAAACAGTCTACACAAGCACTGAATAACATTAAAAAATACATAAATGCAAGCATTGAGATCCTGCATTGGGAAGGCATACTACAATGTACATTATGAAGTTATGAAGGCAAATACAATGTATCCCAGTGTTATCCTCTAAAATCCTACTTTTAAAGCATCACAGTCTCCCAACACAACCCTTTCCAAGGCTCTGAGGAACAGAAGAGTGAGTAATGATGTGTCCAGGCTTCTCCTGGTCATGGTTCATATTGGGACAGACAGCTGCAGAAACCCCTGTTGGCTTCCTGTCACAGCTGTCTGTCCCCCAAATATAGGAGAAGCATTTATGATGGAATGCAGGAAAGTTTTCTGCTGACAAAGGCCAGGCAGTGAATTTCAACTACTGCCATTACTGCCAAACAGACCTGATCTCTTCTGCTTTGCAAAACAACTCCCTGGATGCAAGGAGGAGGAGGAGGAGGAGGAAAAGCCTCTGTACAGTCTCTCCAAGGAGCAAAACATAAGTCTATTCACAGCCTCTGTAATCTCCAATCCCCTCCTAAATGGGGAGACTGAACACTGACAAAACACTTAAGTGGCATGGTTTCCTCTTCTCTCCCTCTCCTTCATAAGTATATATTGAACAACTCATCCAAAGACCAGGAGCTCCAGCTGCTGGCTGTGGCATATAACTCAGTATCTGAGTTTCTTCCCAGGGCCAAGCCTGAATTGCATCCACTAATGTAACTCAGTTTACTTCCAGTCCTGGAGTAGTATAGGTACAGGATTGCTTAGCCAGTCTATTGCTCTGGTTTTGCTTAAATACTGGAGATGTGGTAGACATTTGACAAAGATGATAGTAGTAGCCTAAAGGTTAATCTCCTGTTCTTCAGGTAATGTAGTAGGTAATTGTTGTTGTGTGCCTTCATGTAATTTGCAACTCATGCCAACCTTAAGGCAAACTTATCACAAAGTTTTCATGTCAGAATTTGTTCCAATGGGTGTTGGCTTTGCCTTCCTGAGGCTGAGAGAATGAGTTTCCCAAGGTCAGCCAGGGGGTTTCCATAGGCAAGCAGAGATTTGAACTCTGGTTTCTCAGTGTCCAAGTCCAGCACTCAAACCAATACCACACTGGTTCCTATTGGTAGTTGAGGGGAGAATTACAGTGGTCCTTCCACATTTTCTGGGGTTAGGGATGAAGGACCCGCATGAATGTGGGGAAAAATGTAAATAAAAACAAACACTGTTCTTTTTACCTGAAAGAACACCTCTTTAGGAATCTCCAGGTCCTCCAATGCAACTCTGTGGTCAACATCTATCGGAAATTCATCACAAAATCATGTTAGAGGACCTACAAATGCCCAGAGAAGCATTTGGGCAGAATTGCACTGGAGGACTTAAGGGATTTCTAGAGTGAACCTATTCATCAAAACCACAAATAATCAAATCTGCAAAATTCAAATCTGCAAATGTGGAGGGCTGACTGTATTTACTTGAAGAGATTTGTCCCTCTTGAGAAGGTTGTGTTTGGCTTGTGCATCTTGCTCAATCTTGGTTAATGGTGAAGCACCTGGAAGAGTGAACTGCTGCCTCATGGAACAAAGATTATCAGTAGTCTTCTATTTCCTTCAGAACTAGGAACCTCTTTGGGATCCATTTTAATTTGTTAACATCTACCTTATCATTTCACCTTCTGTTATATTTCTCTTTCTCAGAGTATATCTATCCTGTTATATTTCTCTTTCTCAGAGTATATCCCCAGAGTATTCATAACTTCTCACTGCATGGTCCGACTACAATAATGTCTGCCCCATGGACTAAACAGAAGGAGAGTGCTCCCCACACTCATTGTTTCAATGAGATGCATCTCTCTGCCCATATGGGACCTCCAATAAAAAGGTGCTATGTGCAATGCTCTGGCTGCAAGCTGCCACTGCAAATGACTACTGTTCCCAGACTCCTCCAGCCACTGGCCATATAATCTGAGGGATTCCAGGAAAAGTAGTCCAAAAAGCTAACTTTTCCAAGCTCTGATTAAAAATGAACAGAATTGTAAAACACCTCTATGAAACTACAGACTTTGGGGGGTTGCAGACTGCCAGAAATAGTGCAAATTGAGTCCACTTTTAGGGTTAGTGTTAGTGCTAGGGAATCATGGGAACTGTTTTTTTTCTGAGACATATAGCCTTCTCTGTCAGAGAGCTCTTGTGCCACAATAAAATACAGTTCCCATGATTCCTTAACCCTAACCCTAAAAGTGGACTCAATTTGCACTATTTCTGGCAGTCTGCAACCCCCCTTTATCACACCAGCCTGCTGTCTTGCCATTAGTTTAAGAATGAAAGCATACCAGTTTGGTATCATATATTATCACACTCCCCCCCCCCCCCCCATGATAGCACTTTGGTGATCCATGGTTGTGTGATCTGTTTTCCATGCTGCCAAATGCTGTCTTCTGGGAGGAATAAATGAGTGTTGCTGAACCAAACCTCTCCCCAAAGCAAGCTGCTGTGTGACTGTGGATACAGCAGCCAGCTTTGGGAAGGTGTTGGAAGCCACAATCACTGCTCCTGCCTCTTCCTAAAGCTCAACTCTGTTGTGTGAAAATTCATACAGAAGCCACACACTGTGGTAGGAAGGGGAGGGATGACAAGCAATTACAGCCATCAACTGCTTTCTAAGCTGGTTGCTGTATGAATACGCACACAGCAGCCAACTTTGGGAAGCTGTTGGTGGACATGATCACTGGGGGGAGAAGGGAAAGCAGAATCACATCCACTTATACTACATGACTCCCTGAGAAGCAGAACTGTATCAGATGGGATCTATTACATTGAAGGCAGAATGGAGCAGCAGTGAGACTGAGAGCCTATTGATGGTTTTTGCTCATCATTGAAAATGTGCACTATGGTAACAAATGGAATGCAAGGCAGCAGCAAAATGTGCATGATGTTGTGTGATAAGTACCAACCAAAGACACTTTTATCAAGTTAAAATTCTTTTCTTGCCTTGTGTGATAAAGTACTTCAATTCCCAGAAAGAAAATTATGATGCAAATATACATTTATCCTCCATCTTGGTCCTTCTCTTCTCTTCTCTTTTTTCGACTTAAAAAAAAGCAGCTATCAAAGTGCCCACTTATATAGCCCACCTTCAGTCAATCCATTTCTGCAACCCAGCCTACACATAGCTGAAGACAGTAAAAGTAACAAACAGGGAATCCACAGAAATTCCAAGTTATAGCTTACAATGAAAGGCTAGATTGGGGGGGGGGGGGAAGAGAAGGAATGAGAGGAGTTGATCTTTATTGGATTAGACACTATAAATTTTCAATACAAATTCCTTTCCTTCTACATTAATTTTACACACCTTTTCTTCAGTCATACTTGCATGCATTTTTATAACTGCTGGCTTAAAACTGGTCTCTGTTTGCTGAATACATAATGTCTTAGTATACGTTTGTAGAATGCATACAATTTCAATGATTTTTCCCATTGTACATGGAAATTCTGCTTCTTTTTACACCTTAAGGTCACCACAAACATCATATTTTCAATACTGATATGATGTGCACTTAATGATGCCTTGCTTGGTTCAGTAATACTCCTTATCTGTGAACATTCTTAATGCAGGAAAAGTAATGAAATCACAAATAGCTCTGTCTGGGAAAGTTTACTTCTGGACTTCATATGTTTATGTTATTGTGTGCTGTAACTTCTTTGGATATGTAATTCAGTTTGTCCATGGAGCATATGACTTCTGCTTGCAACCACCCCCATAAGCATACTGTCACATCTACACAGAGAGATGTGCCCAATGAAGCATTGTTCTATATTTACAGTTTTCCCTGGGCTGTTTCATTGTGTGCTCATTTCAGTGCTGAAATTTACTCTGAATTTGTTTTGGAGTTTAGTCTGAACAATTTTAAAACTATCCAAGGCTCTCAACCTTATTCTCAAAATGAGTTCAGCACTTTGGATAGCTCATTTTCTATTCAGTCTAAAACCTAGAGCAGAACTATCACTGACCTTTAAAAGGTAAAGGTAAAAGTAGTCCCTTGAGATGAATGTCTACTCATAACTGACTATAGGGAGCAGTGCTCATCTCTGTTTCTAAGCTGAAGAGCCAGCATTGTCTGAGGACTACTCTGGTGGTCATGTGGCTAGCATGGCTGCACCAAACACTGTTACCTTTCCACCAAAGTCATACCTATTTATCTATTTGTATTTGCATGCCTTTGAATTGCTAGGTTGGCAAAAGCTGGGACTAGTGATGGGAGCTCACCCCATCATGCAGCACTTTGGCCTCAAACTGCCAACTTTCCAATCTTCCAGTCATCAGAATTGGTGTCTAAACCACTAAGCCACCACATCCCCTTCATATCACTGACCTTTACAAACACTGAAATTTTACTAATCCTGTTGACACCTTCCTTCTGGACATAGAAGATCCTGTTTGAATAAATAAAGAGCCACATAGACAATGAGTTTGCCATGAACAACTAGCAAGATTTTATTTATTTATTTTTGATATTTTCTTCACCTCTGGAAATGATCTGTGTAAACAAAACAAAAAACTATTTTTAAAAAACAAACATTAAAGTCCCAAAAATTCTGATGTATTTGCTGAACATTTATCTTATTCTGTATAAGTAGTGATTTTTCTCAGCTGTAATATTGTAGATATTGGTTTTCTTTTATTTATGTAATTATTCAGATATACCCTTGGGGTGAGGTAGAGTTATATTTTATTACATTGTCTTTCACTCTCATTTACTACCAAGCAACTATTGATTACAAGTGAGCTGTAGCAGCTGAAACTACTACCAGTATATCCTTACCAGGTTGGGGCAGAATACTGCTGCTCTTGTCCCCCATCCCATCTTTCCACAAGTTCATGTAATTTCTGTGAGTGAGAAGGACCAAACCTGCCTTCCTCTATGCTTGCTCCCAAGTCTAACATCTACTCAAGGGCTAATTGAACCAATCCCTTGTGCAGCACCATTAGGCAGTATGAGCCTGGCAGCTTTTTGAGGGTTTGAACAGCTGCCAGTCGTGTGATGTTTAATGAGCCTATTCAGGAAGATGAATCAGCTTTAGAACAGCATCATTAGGCAGAATAAGCCTAAGTATCACCCCAGCCTGCAGCTCTTGATATCAAGAACGTCCATTTTGCCCCAGGAAATAGTTCTGCATGCCATTAGTCAATGCCACTGAACAAAAGCGACTAATCATGATTGTAAGAACACATGAAAAGCTGTATTGAAGCAAACTGGGTCTAGTCTGGTCCAGCATTCTGGTCATCCAGAAACCAAGGGATAGTCACACCCTTCCCTCAGCTTCCTTAGTAGCTAGGATTCAGAAGCATAGAAGCTCCCATCCTGGATGCAATGTATAACTATAGTGACCAGTAGCCATTGATACCCTTAATCTTCACAGATTTATCTAGTCCCTCTCTAAATCTGTCCATGTTGGAGGACATCACCACATCTTTTGGAAGCCATTTCCATAGTTCAGACATGTGCCAAGTGAAGGACTTCCTTTTATCTTTCTTGAATCACCCACCATTCAGTTCCATGGGATGACCATGGTTCACTTTATTTACACTATGCATTGTGTTATACACCTCTATCATGTCACCAAGGTTTGATGAAGAACTTTGTAGAAACGCTTTTTGAAAATCAAAATAATGTCAGTTGGCTCCCGTGCTTGCTGACATACTCAAATAATTCTAAAAGGCTTTAGGGCTTGCCTTTTCATAAACCATGTTAACTCTTCTTCAGCAAGACTTGTCCTTCAGTGTATTTTATTTTTAATAATGATCATTTCTAAAATCCCTGTTGTTGTTTTTTTAAAATGTCATATTGGTCATTTCCAATTCTATGTTACAGAGAACAATCTTTGGGAAATCACAAAAAACTTCAACAGGAAGATGATGATGATGAGCATAAGCATGATGCTCATTATGACAGTGATGATGATAATGATGATATTTATACTCTACCTTTTCCCCAACACTGAAATTCAAGGCAGCAAAGTACAAAGAATTAAGCAAGAATTAAACTATTGAAAATAAAGAAAAAGTTAAAATATACAATTTAAAATGTTTTTTTTAAATCAGTCTAACAATAATACATCTTAATACAGTACAGTACACTCTTATATGTATCCACACTGCACAGTTATAAAACTTTGATACTTCTTTAATTGTCACAGCTCCATCATATGGAATCCTGGGATCTGTAGTCTGGTGAGGTACTTAGAGTTCTGTGTCACAGAGCACCAATGCTGTAGTTCCATTATACATAACTCATCAGCCCACAAATCCCAGGATTCCATGGCATGGAATCATGACATTTAAACTGGTATCAAACTGCTATTATTTTGCAGTGTAAAGACATGCTTAACGGCCCTTTCTTTTCTTTTTCTTTTTTTAAAAAAGCTTTAAGTTCTCAAAAGCCTGTTGAATAAAAGTTAATACTGTAATGCTAGCATGCTATTAAATGGATATTTTAAAATGTATTTTCCCTCATTTCAATTCAAGACATATCCTGAAAGATGACCTTTTTAATAGCCTATAATATGTTGTTGTTTTTTTAAAAAAAATCCAAGAACTGCAAGAACTACAACATGAAGACATGAAAAATATGAAAACAGCTGTGTTCCACTTCATTGCTAATCTGGGAGGCATAGATCAATCTGGTTAGTTTGCTTCAGACTGAACAAAAATAATAGGAATCACTAGTTTTACACCATTCTCCTCTTGCAGTCACAGTGATACTCATGGGTGGAAGGGATGAATAAAAAGTCAATGTATCTGGTTACCTCATCTTTGAGGATTTATAAGTCCAAGAAAACACCTGAGACTCCGTCTGGAAACTGCTGATCTCTCATGGCCAAATAAAACCAACTAAGAAGTGAAATCTGATATTATGAATCAACTTCAGCGCCAGAAACAGACTTCAGCATAAAGGAGCTTATTTTTAGTCAGTAATTGCTTCTGATTGCCATTAATGCTTCTCTTCTTTCATCTTTTGAATGTGGGCTTCTCTTTTCAATATGCCTTTTTTTACAGTCCTTTAAAAAGATGAATTGCTAAGATAAGCCATTTTAGGTTTTTGAATCATGATGACGTATAGTCATAAGTCAGACCCAGAAAAACAGAAACAAAATGCTCTAACCCACATAGAGGCACTCTGTGTGGAAAAAGTTCTATAAATTAGGGTCAAAGTAAATGGCAATGTTATTTATCTCTTTTGTCTTATGTGTAAGGACGTATTTGATTTGTTTTGCATCCTTCTTTGCTTTATTAGATAGTATGGGAGGAGAATCCAAATCAAGATCATGGCATGATGGAAAGGAGAATTTAGCTCTTTCTCCCTCCCATGTTCCTGATCATAGTTCACACAACAGTGGTCATGCCAACAATGTAAAACTATCCCCACTAGTATTAATGGGAGGTTTCCTCATTGGCTCCAGATTGATGCCACTTTAACTGTCCTGGCTAAGTGCTACAGCATCCTGGGAATTGTAGTTTATTGTGACACCAGAGCTCTATGACAGAGAAAGCTAAATGTCTCAGAAAACTACACTTCCTAGAATTCCATAGCATTGAGCCAGGGCAATTAAAGACAGTGTCAAACTGGATTATTTCTGCAGTGTGGATGTAGCATAAGTAGCAATTGTGAATACAGAATAATTATGGATAAGAAATTCTATATAAATCCAGAAACATATATTATTTGTATTTTGTAAAAACAAAAAATACACCATGGTTTTTGCATCAAAAATGTACTTCTTGAAATAGTGTGGATGTTTTGCACCAAATGGTGTTTTTTTCACACAAAAAGTGTGCTTCTAGAAATGATATTTCTTTGTGTAAATTTGTTTCTTTGTGCAAAAACCACAAAACACACTTTGATTTCTCCCCCCCCCAAAAAAAATGTGAATACCAAACAAAAACGGTGATGGTGGTGGTGGTGGTGGTGTATACACGCACACACGCATGCATGTACGCACAAAAAGAGAGAGCAAGAGTGAAAGCAAAATTCCAGATGCCTTTGCAATTCTTCCTCCTAATGTGTTGTCCAACTATTAAACCATTTTACACCAACATAACTAGTGACAGATTAATAATTTGCTCTTTTCTCATTTCTTTTTGAATTATTGAACAGCTGGAATGCACATGTCAAATGCCCCAAATATCTTTACTTTATCTCTGGCAGCATTACTCTTGAAACTTGGGAAAATTACCTTTCAGATTAGAAGTCTTAAGCAATGTTCCTTGAGGATTCTGGGAGCTGTAGTCCAAAAACATACCATTTACAAGTGATGATTACAAAAAGAAGGATATTAAATCATAGAATCATAGAGTTGGAAGAGACCACAAGGGCCATCCAGTCCAGCCCTGCCATGCAGGAAATCACAATAAAAGCACCTCCCACAGATAGCCATCCAGCCTCTGTTTAAAGACCTCCAAAGAAGGAAACTCCACCACACTCCAAGGGAGCAAGTTCCATTGTCAAACATCTCTTACTGTCAGGAAGTTCCTCTTAATGTTGAGGTGGAATCTCTTTTCCTGTAGCTTCCATCCATTGTTTCGGGTCCTATTCTCTGGAGCAGCAGAAAACAAGCTCCTCAATGTAATATAATGAAAGTTTGGAGACTCTATTAGTACACAGGAAGCATTTTTCTGTCCCATACCAATAGTGATAACAGTAAGCAAGATTTGTTGAAGTGATGTGTTCCAATGTAGCTTGCTACATCTTCAGTCTCAGAGAGAAATA
Organism: Phrynosoma platyrhinos; assembly: GCA_020142125.1. Classification (NCBI taxonomy): domain Eukaryota; kingdom Metazoa; phylum Chordata; class Lepidosauria; order Squamata; family Phrynosomatidae; genus Phrynosoma; species Phrynosoma platyrhinos. Next base: position 94,731,548 of record CM034710.1, on the reverse strand, counting down.
TTAATGTTGTCTAACATTAAAATCATAGATGTTTCTCTAGTATAGCAGAAAAAGAATGGGAGAGATTCTTATCCCCAAGTTTTTAAAGAGAATGTGCTCCACTGACTTTCTCTACATTTCAAATATGTCCATAACAAACTACAAAAAGATCAAATTCACTGTCTAAGCTATTTTTCCATGGAGGTGAAGTAATGCAAATTAGACAAAATGACTTTCCTAGTTATAATTGGGCTGAAATGAGGTGGAAGGAACAGAGAGACAATTAACTTTAGGGTGTTCCCCCCCCTTTTTTTTTTTTTTTTTTTTTTTTTTTGTTACACCTAATCTGCAGTGTTTTGGAGTAGGTTTTAGTGCCTGGTGGTAGGACATTGTCAGTGCTGCCAGGTGAAATTATTCCGAGACCTTCAAGGGCTTTGTTTATCTCGTTTTTCAATTAACCTCTATGTTTTAACTTCATCATAATGCCTGCACCAATTCACACCAAAGAACAAATAAAAATCCTCTTTTTCTGTCATTATTTCTTTGTTTCTCAAAATCAAGGTTTTCCTTTTCCCAATAAAACCTACACAAGAGAAGATTGTGTAAATTGTAAATTATAAGACACCATTCCGCATTGCAAAAGGTTTCATATAAGTTATGTTTCTGCATTAACCTTTTCCACCTTCTTCTCATCTGTATTTTCTATTTGCAGCATGGGTAATACTTATACCAGCATTCTATAACCTATGTCCATTTGATGTGTTTGAGGAGGATAGCTGTAGGATGCTGGGGGTTATAGTCCAAATCTGACAAGAACCAGTCTGACAGAACTAAGGCTGATTTGTAGCATAAGTGTTTTGTATGCAGCTCTGTTGCTATACTTGTAACATAGTTCATCTACTAACAGTGCTTAAGTCATAGATCATATGATGTATTCTACCAAGACAACTGGAATAATAGGTTTGGCTCACACAAGAAATTACTACTCAATGTATATAGTTCCAAGTGTTAGATACATCTTCATATATGCTCTCAGCTAGAGCCCCTCATTTCTGCAGAGGTTTCTTCTTTCAGCAATAACCTGGAAATGGAATTCAAATGTTCCACAGAGCAATCAATATAGTGCTATAGTACCTAACCAACTAATGGCACTAACTTTCTGTGATGGAGGGATTGTGTGCTCCTGTGAGGCAAGATGCTATGCTTATGGGATGTGGTACTGGTATGGTTTCCCATGTCAGACAAGCTTTTGCTGAACGGATGGATTAATGTGCCAAACAGCTACTGGGCAGCAGCAGTAGTGGAGGTAACACTGACAGACAATCTCTCAGAAACAATGGTAGCAGTGGCATCATTAGGATTTAAAAAAAAACAACCTGCAGGATCTCCTTTCTCCTTCCACTGAGCTTCACTCTACTAACCCTACTAACACCATATCTTCAGCCACAGCAAATGCTACATCTCATTTTGATCAAAATGCAACTATCTGAGGATCAGTGTTGTCACCCTCTTTAAGGTGTCACCTGCTGTGGTCCGTCCACACACACACATACACACACACACCTAGTGACATCACTGAATGGCAGTGGCAATATAACTAACATTTGTTAGTACTGTGCAGAAAGGAACATAGTAAATCCCTTTAGAATGTCTTTTACCACAAAAACACTATGATGAGACAATCCTAAATGAAACAAGAACTAGTGCCAGGAGATGACACTCCCAGGTTGGATGGCACTCAATGAGTTACTAAGGTAGAGCAGAGGACAACTATGAGTTGCATTGTGGCTAATGACACAACTGGACTCAAGGTAAAAAAATGTGCAGCGGTTGGCATGCTCAGTGGTGAAAAGGAAAATCCAAAGCTGAACAACACATATTGTTGGTATGTGGACTGTGAGAAGCATGGGTCAGGGGAAGGTAGGCATAGTAAATCAAGAAATGGAATGTATAAATTTTGTGATACTTTGACATAGTTGATCATGCTCTTTTGTTGGATTCACTTCATAACCTAGAGTTTACCAAGTCAGTCCTCAGCTGGTTCACATTTTGTCTCTCAAGTCAGTCATTATGGTAGCAAGAGGTCACATAAATTCTTTTCCTCTTTCAGTTTGGGTTCCACAGCATTCTGTTCTGGGCAGTTTATGGTTTTCTCTTTATATGCTATCTTTAGCTAATTTTATAGTGTCACATGTTTTTCAATATTATCTTTATGATGATATTCAGCTGTATTTCTCTACTTCAGAACTCTCTTCTGATATTAAACATTGTATTACAGCATGTCTTTGAGCTATCTCAGCATGAATGATCCATCATTGCCCAAAACTTGACATGGCAAAGGCAGAACTACTTATTTTTCTCTAAAACCTTTTTTACAGGGTATTCTCCATCATTGTTAATAATGTTTACATTTATCTTGTGAAGGAAACATGTAGTCTTGGCTTTATTTCGACTCTATCTTTTGTTCCTCACATTGAGGCTGTAGCAAAGTCATGTCAATTCTTTCTTTATAGTATTGTCAGAATCAGACTTTTTCTTTCTGCTTCCCCTGCTAAGACCTTAGTTGATGCCTTGGTCATTTACCAGCTTGATTGTTTTAATCCTATTTTGACTGATCTTCCATTATCTCACCTTAGTCATCTGGTTCCTATTATCTTTTTGGACCATCAGTTTGATCATGTTATCCCACTTTTAATATTTCATCATTGGTTGCCCATTACTTCTGAGATTCAATATAAGCTTCTTGTTTCAACTTTCAAAGCCCTACACAACCTAGTTTCCCCCTATCTTTCTGGCCTTATTTCTTTTGACTTGCCTGTTTGAGAGTTTAGTGTCCTAGAGACTAGACTGCTCACCAAACCAAGGGGCTCCTCTTCCTTGGCTCGGCTTCATCTCTTTTCATTCACTGCTTCACACGCTTGGAATTGCCTCCCTGAAGATTTGCAGACTGCTCCTTCCTTATTAATTTATTTAAGTACTTAACTATTTTATGATGTTCATGATGAACAAATAAAAACCAATTAAAACAATACAAAGATAAAAATATTTTAAAGCACATTAAAATATTCTTTAAAACCCCCTAAAACAGACAAAAATAATCCTCAAATCCAGTTTTGAAACAGTTAAATAGCAAACACTGAATGCCATGTGGAACAGCACTATTTTGGCTGTCTGCTGAAAATTTAAAAGAGATGGGACCCACTTCCTTGTGTGGAAATTCCACAGTCAAGGTGCTGCTACAAAGAAAACTCTCTTATATGTACCCACCAACCTAACTTCAAAGTGCTGGGACACATAACAGGAAATCCTCTGAAACTCTCAAATTTCTAGCAGCCTCATATGGGAAAATATGGTCTTTCAAATATCTTGGGCCCATGTCATATTTTTAAACCTTTAAGAAAATAAAGAAAAAAATAATTGAGATATTAAAATCTTAATTTAAAGCTGTCTTGTTTTCCAAAGCTTTTGGAATTTTAGTTTGGTGTTTTATAATCTTGTATATTTTGATTATATACATTTGTCAATTTGCTTTATATTATATTTTTGTATTTTATCTGGATAATTTGTTTTACAATTCTATTGCATAGTTTTATATTTTTATTAATCTTTCCTTCCCTTTGTGTATGTCTGAGTACACACACACACACACACACACACACATTTTAGATTGTACACTTTTGCAAAGACCCACTGTTTTTGGTTGTTTTCCTTGCAAAGCACCATGTACATTGATGGCGCTATATTAATAAATGATAACAATAAGAAGAACATTTGAAAGAGATGTCATGTTGGCCAAGGAACCAATAGATATCGAAATACATAGGCTAAAATGTCATATTCCAACTTATGTCGTATCTTAACTTGAATTCTGCAGTTCTGGACCAAATGCCATATGGAAGTGACAGATGGTTCCCCATGACAGTTGGCCTAAGATATTTTGCTGCCTGAGGTAGAACAGACAATGGCATTCAGCCCAACAAAGTAAAGTTGGATGGTTCTCAAAGCTGCCCAAATGATTATGGCTCATGATGCAGAAAATCCTGCAATCACATTCTTCCATCCCTGGAAGTAAAAGATAGTAATAACAAAATATATAAATAATAAGGAATAATAAGGAATAAGAAGTAATATTAATAGAGTAATATTACAGCATGTGCTACCTTGAGACAGCTGCCTCACTTGACTTAGCCCCTTCCTTAACAGTAAGACCAGTTCAGCAGAGATCGCAATGCTCACCAACTCAAGTGTTGTTTTTACTTTGGACAGCCCTTTCAATACATTCAAGGTGCATAAAAAGAAGAAGCATGCTTCTGTGCATAGATTTCTTTTACCACATCAAACTGACAGTATATATTGTAGTCTAAGGTACCACAGCTTTCTCCCACCCATGGATATTTCTTCAAGGGAACAGAATGATTTGAGGGACAACTCTAAAATATAAACTGTGACCAATATTCATAGCTGCACTGGTGGGGAAATATGGATGGGTTAAAAGTGGATGACAGTGTCATGTGGATGGAAAATAATGGGAACAAAGTGGGCAAATCATTATCTGGAAGCACCCTAAGGTTGTATGTGTGTGTGTGTGTTTCATAACCAAACCACCACAAAAATCAGTTTCTCAGATCCTACAGAGTTAATAGTTTCTTGAAGTGAAAGAGTCACTATAAACGAGGGGGGGGGATTCTGATTAGAGCAGCTTAATCCTAATCCCTTTTCTCTGATCTTGGCAAAGAATTTTAGCAAGTAACTATATTTAAATAACTACCCAGAATTAATCCTTTTGGTTGCTCAAGGCATGAAGGGAAAACAGGCAAAAACAAAGAATTCAGAAAAGTGTTGCAGCTGTTTCATAGAACTCCCTACTTATAATTGAAAAGATTCTTCCCTCCCCCACTTTTTTTTTTGAAGGCACAAAACATAACCTTCAGCTTGCCTGCCTCGTCCTCTCTTTTAACAACAGCAAGTTTCAAGTCAGACAGTATATATTTTATACTTTTGGGGAAGGAATTTAAGTGCTTTTGACACTTTACAGTATGCAGTATAACACTGTGTGTAAAGGGAAAAGAATATTTTTTGTCCTTATATAGTTGGAGGATAATTTAATAATATAAGAAGAAACCTCCCCCAGCACCACATTTTGCTTCTGTGGTAATTGGTTGAATAGTCTAGAGTCTAGACTCATTTCCAGATAGCAGGATGTTCTGTTGAGTTCCTGTTATTAAAAAAAGAGAGATTTATATGAACGATTTTCATTGTATGATTTTATTATCATTTCATAAAACATAGCACTTTTCTCCCTGAAGTCATTTTTATCATTGTTTCTTTAATCTCCTTAGTAACCCCATAGAAAATCTTTTTAAGCCAGTTTCAAAGAAGCAAACACAGGCTTTATTTACTATAAGTTTCTATCCCTGACATACCACACCACAGTAGGGGAGAAATCAGAGCTTCCACAGCTATACACAACACTTTCCAGAGACAACTAGTGCCAAATGGAGCTGGTGGGGCTTAGGACAGAATCACCTGGGACAGAGCTAATGGGTCACTTGAGCAGAGCAAGCCACTCTGCTACCTATCCTTCTCTTTTATCATATAAATCTCTTCTGTCAGTACTCTATGAACACATGTAATCCATTGCATGTATTTGGTATGGAAATAAATCTGAAGAAGACATATCCATGAGAAGGGGTGTATGCTTTCACACTCAGTTCTGGGTTGCACTGGGAGAAAAGGTTTGTGGCCTTCACCACCCCTTACAGATAATACTGTTGTTACGATAAATCAAGCATTTTCCATGCTCTCTCTGTGTGTATGTTTTCTGGTATGTCCTAAAACGGAACTCCAGTTGCCGCTATACACTCAGAGGCA
>CM034710.1:94701896-94712674 GCA_020142125.1 Phrynosoma platyrhinos | reverse complement strand
GACTCAATTTGCACTATTTCTGGCAGTCTGCAACCCCCCAAAGTGTGTTTGTGTGTGTGCGTGCATGCTGGACTAGGGAAAGTGGGGAGGAAGGTGTGGTGTGTGCTTCTGACTGGATCAGCTGTTGCTCCCATAGAAATAAAAATTGTCCTGCACTCTCTCTGCTTTAGCAGCCCATTCCTAGGCAAAAGGGAAAGTGGGGAGGAAGGTGCTTGTGTGTTTCTAACTGGATCAGCTGTTTCTCCCATAGAAATAAAAATTGTCCTGAACTCTCTCTGCTTCTAGCAGCCCATTCCCAGGCATAGAGAGAAAGTGAAGGAGGAGAGGGAGTGTGTGCATCTTACATACAAACACACACACACACACACACACACAAAGGCCCATGGACATAGTGAGAGCTGATGTGTTCAGCCACACCTCCAAGTGCTTGTGGAAACGGAAACATGCACATGTGCATCATATGATTGACATTTTAAAAAAAAGAACCAGGATGAATAGAACACGTCTGATATTGAGAATCCATTTTGTTCCGGTGCAAAAGTAAGTGTATACGTGAACTGTGTTAAATAGACACGAAGGCATTCAGTAATGGAAAATGTAGTGTGAACTTTTTTTCAGTTCGAATCGATTCTGCGATCCTGGATCTGTTTGACTCAAAAAATGGGTTAAATGTGAGTGTTAATGACTTGTTAGTGTACATATGTCTGCAGTTCTCCATTCATCTACAAGGGAGTAAACTGCACTGTCTTCTGTGAAGTTTATGTTCAGTAATATGCTTACTAGTAGGCTTCATATCACATTTTGTTTGGTGAGTTGTTTTTTCCATAGATCGGTTATATTCATCATTCCCTGGAACCTTTCTCCTATGCATTGTTTTCATTTATTCAACATTGTCTATTGTTTATCTATATTATGGACTTTTGTACTAAGCTTTATGGAACTTCTCATGTTTCTAAGTATTATATGGTATAAATACAGCTATACTTCTGTTAATGTAGTAGATGTATTCCAGAGCATTACTTCTTTAACAGAACTTTTGGTACCAGGGTAAAAAATAACATGGAAAGGATAGGGATAGATTTCTGTACCTCAAAACAGAAGAGCAGTTTAGCATGTTTTTGGCAAAATGTTTATTCCAAGCTAAAGAATAAAGAATGTTAAATGAAACCTTGCATAAGTACACAAAATATTTTGAGTCTTCTAGAATACTTGAAAGTTTATTTCAAAATGCATCAATTTTTTTTTTAAATGCCACCAGATCTTCTGTAATTTTTAAACACTCACAGAAACTGCTAGTATATTTTCAAAGTTGTGGGTGTGTGAACAGGACAACAGCTAAAAATGTGTGCATGTTTTCGAAATGCATGGTAGAAAGGAGGGCAGAACACCTATTTTATTTTATTTTTTTACATCTGAAAGTGCTATTACCATCATATCCACATTCCTAGGATGTGTGCTATATAGCCGTACATAACTGCTTGTTTCGGAGAACATATTCAGCAAAACAAAGTGGGTCATGTTTGAACATAATGTAGTAAGCCATTTAGCAAGAAAGAATGTAGCCTCTCCCGGAACTCACAGAATGATCGTTTCCCCCACTTCAACATAACTATAACCACTAGCAAAAGTTTTCTTTTCCATTTTTGATTAACCACAGCTTGCTGTGATATCCAAGCCCTGGCAAACTGCAAGCTGAGCTCCTGGATGTACTGCACATGCTTAATTACAGTATATATCCCGTCAAAACCCACCTTTTTTCTGCTGCAACCACTCCCAATATGACCATTTTCTGGCTGGTGTAGAGAGAAGGAATGGCAGAGAAGTGTCCATCTATCTTTTGTAGCTGGATGTGCAGAAATGATATGATCTTTAGGGACTTCCACATGACTTTCCCTTTCCCCCAGGGAGGTTGCCAGGATGCTTCTCTGCCATTCCCCTGCACTGGACCAGCCAGAAATTTTCTGCATTGAGGGGTGCTGCAGCAGAAAAAAGGTGGGTTTGGGGGGATGATTGATACAGAATTCCAGTCTCCACAATAACCAAAAATGGAAGTTACAATAGTATAAGCTAGACATACAGCATGATAACTCACTAATAGGAGGCTAGCTACAATTTCTCCTAACCATGGTTACTGGAAGCAAGCCGGCTTCAACTTTATAGTTTATGAAGCCAGGTTGTTTTTATTAATCAGAGTTAGGTTCTGGAAGGCAAACTAAACTATAGTTAATCCAAAAGATGAAGCTTGTGGTCCCTTTCTCAAGGTGAGTCAAAGAAGGAGAGGAGTAGCAAGACTGGAAGGAGAACAAATTCAGCATTCACTCAGTATTACACATACATCTTTTATATATATGTTTAATGTTTTTTTATCATCACCTGGACTCCTATGGGACCATTTTAGAAAAATAAACTAAAAGCAACAATGAAAGGCATTTGTGAGGCACTCCTTTGCACAAATGACTTTAAAAAAAATCTGGTTTTAACAATGAAGAAAATCGGCCTATATGAGCAAGCTCCAGGGAAACTAAAATAATAATAATAATAATCAGCAATCCTGTTAATGAATGTTTACTCAGTATAAGCTTCGTTTTATCATTTCTATTGGTTTCTTTACAGACCATATTTCTGTTGAATACTGTGGCAAAGAATGTATTACTTAAAGTAATTATTGAATGGACTGGAAACCTTAATCAAGTTGGGTTTTTACCATTATGGCACCTACCTAAAGATTTTATTTCTTTTTTAGAAACACATTTTTAGAAAGAACATTTTATAATCAAATAGTCATGTAATAATAATGTATACTCGTCCCTCCACATTTGCGGATTTGACTTTTGTGGATTTGATTATTCACTAATTTTATTAATATGTTATGTTTAGGAATATCTAGATCCAGCACAACTCTATGGTCAACTTTAACCAAAGGTTGCACTAAAGAACCTAGAGACCCCTAGAGAGAAAACTTCATTAAGCATTTGTAGCTCTTCCAGAACAATTCTATGGTCAATATCTGGCAGATGTTGACCACAGAGTTGCACCAGAGGACCTAGGGATTCCTAGAGAAGTGTTATCTCAGGTAAAAACATAGTGTTTTTGTTATTTGTGGTTTTTCCACATTTATGGGGGTACTGTGCCCCTAACCCTAGTGAGTGTGGAGGGGTTAGAGTAATATATGTCATCAAGAGGAGTTGTCAATAAACAGTATAAATAATCAATATCATGTCACCATGTTATAAGGTGAAATTAGATCTGAAGAACTGCATTGTCATGAAGTGGGTGTGGTTTGTCTGACAAGGCCAGGACATCTGGATATTAATGTCCTTGAAGAAGCCAGGCACTTAGTTGTGTATTGGAATACACCTGTGTGTATATGACTAAGCACGATGATGTAATGGACAATGATGTAATGTATGAGCAACTCTGCACTGAGGTTATATAAAGATATATAAATTCCATCTAACTGTAAACATGTGTAGGCCAGTAGTTTTGGGTCAGTGGGTTAGGACTGGAGAGTCAGTGCAGTTAGTGTTTGTATAATGAGTATACCAGAGAGTTCTGTATAGCTTTGTAGTTGTTGAGTTCAGGAGGAGGAAGAGAGTGTATTACTTTCATCCTGGAATTCTGTTTTGTTCTTGCATCTGTAATGGTCATCTTCCTGATCACCTGTAAATAAATATCTTCATCATGAACAGTCCAGTCCTACTTCTTGATTTCATCAAGGTATCTCAAGGTCTGGCAGAGATACTATATTACATACTCATGCCTCAACCTCAATATGACATATCACAAACAGTTCAAAGTTCTACACAGTCTCCAATACCCATGTGAAATTCTCTTCTGTTCATAGACTACCTCATTTTATTCTAAACTGTAAAATATTCTACATACCCAGTGGGGAATCACAGGTACATACATGGAACATACTTTTATTAGAGCTAGGATTATAGCAAGTTATATATGTGCAACAATCCTCATATGACTCAGGATGTATCTCTTTCTTTTGTACTAAAAGCCTTACTCCTGCTTATTTTTCTTCTAAGAAAACTCAGGAGACCAACCAAGAGTAAAGAATAAATTTTGAAATGCAGGTACTCTTCCTCCTAGTCTCCCACATCCACAAGGAAAGTTTAACAAACATTAAAAACAAAAAAAAAATCACCAGGCAGCTGAGTTGATCCATATCAATATATCTGTTTGCGGATTTTCCAGCTCTACCAGGAACAGATTGTTTCTAAGCTAAGTGCCCATTCCTGACCAAACCACCTCCCAATACTTTGCATTTCAAAATAGATAGCTCACAGCACTATATGGCTGCCAAGTAAACAAATCAGCTCCCCCCCCCCCCCCCCGGTATGATAAAGGTTTCACTAAAATAAAGTGAAATAAGGAAATCTGAACTGAAGTTTGGTGAGGGGGTGACTAGTCATTGTCCCTGTTGATCAAAGGTGCCATTGCCTCAACCCTGAGAGTCCTGGTTCTACTATATTAGTGAGCAATAACCTTTGGTGTTAATAATATTTCCTGAGCTTTCATTTCATGTACAACTGGCCTGCAGGCAAGGAGACTGATGTCATCTTAGCTGCATTAATAGGAATCTCATTCATTTTGCAGATAGGTGCCTCCTGAAAGTCTCTTGAAGTGTGGCAGGTGTCCAAATGATAATAGGGTTGATGCATTATGTTGGACTTACTACACGTGCTGTACAATGAGAATTTGCTGTACTGTATTTATAAAGTGTGAGAGTGAGATATGAATCTACATACATTTGGAGACCTGATTTAGCTAAAGATAAAACTAAAGTATCCAATTTTCATATAGTATGGTCTGATTTGATTTCATGAACAAATCAAAGGCATACACAGTGATACATGCCAAGGCCTTTTCTGATATTATGGGATGGAGATTTAACATACAATACTTTGTTCTAATGAAATGGGTGCTGCTAATTATCCCAATATGGTGACATAACAAGGAAATAGGAAGGGATGGAACCTTGTAATTAGTTGGAAACTTGACATGCTGGTATAAGGTATTGCTGAGACCCACAGGCATCATTTGAATGAAAGGGGGAATTCTGATTTGCCTTCGAGTCCAAGGCTCCAAGGTGGAAGAGAGTGTAACCTTTGCAGCTGTCCAGGGCAGCTTTTCTTTTCAAATCTTGGGGCTTCTGAGCAGAAGTAGTCTGGGAGGGCTTCCTTTTACAGAGAAATCAGCAACATTCAGCTCATGGGCCATAAGTGTCACCCAACTCTTTGGCAACCCATCAGAATGCACTCAAAGACACCGAACATCCTCAATTGATGTTGGGAGGGTAAAAAAAAAATCACCCCCAAATCAGTTAAAACACTGTCAAAATGTCCCTATCATGTGGTAGTTTGAATTTATTTACCCTCAAAACCTTCATGCTCCCCCAAAACTAGGTCAAAATATAGTAAACTCAGAATTGACTTTTAGTAGTTTACAGTTTGCCCAAAATGGTGCTGATGTGGCCAACCAGAGATTTAAAATGATCCCATGCTCCAGCACAGTTGTCCTCTCCTGCTATAGAGTAATGGCTAGCTGGGAGTTCATTCATGACATGGCTGAGGAAGAGGGAGGGATCAACCCCTATCTCAGCATATTACTGCACTGTGTGTTACTGCACCTCTTGTGTAAACAATTAATAAAGTGGTTCTTCATTTACTCAAATAATCTTTCTTCACCAAGCCAGCATGGCGTAGTGGTCTGAGTATTGAACTATGACTCTGGAAAGCAGGGTTTCAATACTCGCTTAGCCCTACAAACCCACTGGGTGACCTCTGCATTCAAAGACATGAAACATCCTCAACTGGAAAGGTAAAACAAATCACTACCAAGTCAGTTAAAACACTGTTGAAACGTTCATATCACGTGATCTGAAGAAACTTGCCAAGAAAACCTTGTGATAGGTTTGCCTTAGGGTCACCATAGGTCAGAAATGACTTGAAGGCAAGCAACACCACATTTTCTTCCAGTGAGTGAGCAAAAAGCATAATGACAACTGCAGAAATTGTGTACCAGCCTACATGTAGTTTCACACATGAACGCCAACATGTCACATGTGAAAACCAGGACATGTGTGGCCAAGCAACATCACACTGTGGTCAAGATGGCAAATGTTATTAATGAGAAATAACAATTTAGGAGAGGACATAGCAGTTTGCTTTTGCCTGAATCTACAGGGAAAGGCAAGACTCCACCTTCTAATTTTCTCTCCCCACCACCAGAATCAATTGAGAGTAAACTACAAAGTGGGCAGAAGAAAGTGAAACTGCGACAGTTTAAAAGCAGATGAAAAACTGAGATGACAGAAATTCAATTGAAGCTGTCCTGTCAGATGGGAACAACTGGAGATTATGCTATATATAATTCATAATGGGCAAAAACTAAACAGTTCAGTGGGAGTGGGAAATGAAGCTCTTTTATGTCTAACATTTCTGCAAAAAGAAATGTATTTTCCTTCTAGTACCATACTCATTCTGGTTTGGATATTTGTCCTTTCATAAACTGAGTTACCAGACTGAAACTATCACATTCTGGTTTTTTCCTGTTTGATATGATCTTAAATTTACGTTTCCTACACAGTAGCTCTCTACTCAGGAGGAACATTAAAAGAAAGCATTAAAATGGATGTTCCCTCTTCTAAGAACTGTGAGATTAGAAATGGACCATGGGACAATGAAAACCCATACAGCATGGAGTGCTGCCATCTTTTGGTTATACAGTTTACCAATGTCACAAAACAGATCCAACAGGAGCAGGTTTAGTAGATGATAAAAGCACAACAGAACAACTGTTAAACAGTAATTCTGTTCCAATTACAGATTCAATTACATAACTCACTGGGATAAATTTGTAATATTTCTGCCTATATGGAGTCACACTTTTGTTAGTCCACTTTACATGCAGAGACAGTCCAAGTAAAGAAGAATGCTAGATAAACCAGGGAAATATGGTCTAGCCAAATTTTCAGCTATTTTTAAGTTCATCATACACTTGAGGAAAGCATCCTGGCTAACTTTTACATTACAGTAGTGTACATTTAATACTGCAGTACATGAAGGGTAAGCATGGAAAGAGAGGACACTATTGTTATCCATGGAAAAAAACTTTTGTATCACAGATGTATATATTCAAAAAATTAGATGTCCATAAGGGAGATGATATAATACATTTCTAGAATGAATTGAAAACCAAACTGTCCTCTTTTAGCAATAACCAACTCCATCTTTAAATTTAATCAGCATAAAGTTTAGGTAAAATGTACCCCCACTCAGTTTTCTGACTGCATTTTCATCTGAGATGTAAGTCTGCCACCTGTTGATATTTTAAGCATACATGGTTATCATTATAATTTAATTTTAACCTGAAATGTGCAAGATTCTTTAAAACACCTGATTTTAAAAGTACTTCAGAAATGTGCATTTTAAGGCATTGTTCTGACTGAAGTTTCTTGTTCTTCATCTTGCCTTATTCCTCTTATTTCTTGATGTAGAGGAAGGAAATACATATATATAGAATCATTGTACTACAGCAGCAGCAGCAGCCTCTACCCTTGACCAATGCATGTTTATTTCAACCGCTGAAATCAGTTTTATACTTACAGTGTTATATCATGTAGACACCTCTTCACAGGGTTCAGAATTGTGTTCACAGGGTTCCACATGGTATGGACACATACTTGTCAATTCCTCAGCAGCAATGAATGCTCATAGGTCAAGGCACACCCTCATCCGCATGCATTCTACCTGTAGATGAATAATGTCTGGAAAAGGCTTCTGTTTCACACCTTTGATTTCTTACTCTATTGTCAAGCCCGAATTCTAATTTTATTTCTATACAGGGCTTGGAAGGTGAAGGAGAAAGCAAGAGTAAATAAATATAATGAGAACATAAGAAACCTTAGCAAGTGTTTTTCAAATATGCCTCAAGTTTATTTGAATTAATTATACATTATTATTTACACAAAGCTCCAAAGTACTTGCATTGTTTATTTAAATGCAGGGTGATTAAAAAAGAATGACACAAAAATAAAGCTGTTATTACTTAGTTTTGCACCATTCTTTTTGAGTTACTCTGGAGAAAGAGAGAATGAGAGGGAGACAGCATGGTGTAGTGGTCTGAGTGACGCACATCTCTGGAGACCAGGGTTCAATTCCCTGCTTGGCCATGGAAATTCACTGGGTGACCTTGGACAAGTCACATATGCTCAGCCTCAGAAAATCTCATGGTAAGTTCATTTTAGGATTTTCATAAGTTGAAAATGACTTGAAGGTAACCAACAACAAATATTTTTATCTTTTTAAATATTTATTTTTAAAGAAAATTGTTATTATAAGTAAACAACTGTGTACAAAACATATCACAACAATAAAGCAAAATAAAACAATTAATCTCACAACTTTGAATTGTGTTGCAGGTTTCCTTCTTGGGTTCTGTTCTACATAAGTGGCATTTAAGTCAGCATTTAGACCGATAGCATTAATAAACCAGGATGCGAAACTACTGACCTCAACTCTAGCAAATAGGATTAATAGCTTTATCACTGAGTATATCTCTATTGACCAACCTGGCTTTATGCTGAATAGAAAACTATTTGATGCCATTAGATCAGGGGTAGGCAACCTTTCCCCTTTAAGGGCCGACGGACTTCAGCTCCCAGAATCCCATGAGCTATTGGCCAACATGGGACTATTGGCCAACATAGCTGAGGCTTCTGGGAGCCGAAGTCCCTCGGCCCTTAAAGGGGAAAGGTTGCCTACCCCTGCATTAGATGAATCCTAAATGTTTTGGGGAATGGGGACAATTCTGGAAGTGTGTCAAGATTGGGGACATAGACCTTGTGACATTATCTCATAGAATAGATCTTGTAGGTATGAGGCAATTTATCATAACATAGTTTATAAAATTATCCCACAAATCCATCTAATCCAGGAGATTTCCCTGGTTTGATGTTTTGGATTGCCTGTTTGATTTCTTCTAGTGAGATGAGCTGACTGAGTAGAGTGGTGTGTGGTTCCTTGATTTTCAAAATTTTGAGAGAATTGAGGAATGAATCAAGTTTATCGGGGGCTGATTCTTCAGCACAGAGTTTGGAGTAGAACTCTCAGAATGTCTCTACTATGTCAACTTGAGAGGTTTTGATATTGCCATTTGGGGAGGTGATCGTTGCAACAATTATTTTTTCTGCTTTCTGTTAGCTAATCTAGCTAGTAATTTAGAGTTTCTATTATTGTTTTCATAAAAGTACCGTAGGTTTTCGTGTATTGCAATTTAGTTTGAATTGAGTGTAGGTCTAATTCTTCAATTTAAGCTTTTTTTCCTAATAAAGTTTTTAGTATGTCTGAGTTTTGGGTCTTTTTGTTTGACTAGAATTCAATTTCTTTAATCAATTCCTGGCATTTCATTTCATTAAATTTTTGTTGTTTGGAGCTCTCCTGTATAAACAGACCTCTGAGCACTGCTTTGTAGCTCTTCAGAGGTGTTTTCAGATCTATTTTCTAGATAAAAAGTTTCTATTGCTTTTACTATGGTCTTTTTAAAAGGATCATGCATTAGGAGTGCTGGACTAAACCACCAAAACTTTGAAGTCTGGGGAAGTCCTTCCAGTGCCCGGTCTAATACTATTGGTGAATGGTCTAAATATAAAATTGGATTGATTGTGGAATTTAAAATTTTGCTTATAGGGACTTGGGGAGAGAAAAAAAAAGATCAATTCTGGAATATGTCTTATGGACTTCTGAGTAGAAGGTGAAGTCTTTCTCTATAGGGTGTAGAGATAGCACAAAGACAAAACCATCACATGGTCAGCAACAGTCTTCTTACCCTTTCCCTCTTCCCATACACTGGGATCATTCTGCTCAAGTGCCAACTCCTCCCCATTTCCTTTGCCTCTCCAATGAAGGCAATTTTTTTTTGTAGTCATTAAACTGTATTGTTGCAGACTAAACATTTTGGTCATGTTTATTGCTTGGCAAAAACTAACAAGCTCATTGCAGCAGCAGCAGCAGTAATAAATCTGTTGGGCTACCTCTTGCTTTCCTGCTGAGGCACTGGATGACACAAGGACAGGTTTTATGGCTCAAAATAGAGGACATTTTGGAATTCCTTCTGGACCCCAAGTCAGAAAATTGAAATGTAGGACATGTCTGGAAAGAGGAGGACCTCTGGTCACCCTGTATGGTGAGGATAGCTACTTAGATCATCCAGAAATAGTACCTAATGCAACCTCCACTTGCTCCTGAGACCTGCTCTCTGCCACCCAATCATTCTACCTCTGATTGGCTGACCTTGTAAACATTCTTTTTGAACTGTGGTGCTCAGAATTGGATGCAGTATTCCAGGTGAAGCCTGACCAAAGTGGAATAGGGTGGTATTATTAGTTCTATACTTCTATTGAAGCAGCCTACAATAGCACTGGCTTTTTTTAGCTGCCACATCACACTATTGCCATCTGTGGAAGCTCAAATCCATGGATGGCAAGCCTGGGAATAAGAAAAGTCTACTGTACTAAGTTTTCTTATAGCCTGTGAGGCTACAGCTATAAGAATCTGATGAATTAATGCCACTTTTCAGTAGTGGAGGTACTCACAGTAGTGGAGGTATTCACAGTCACAGGCCTGAAACCAGATCTGGGAATACAGTCTCCAGTCCTGGATGGAGTCACACTCTCCTCTAAGGACTGTGTTCACAGTTTGGAGGTACTCCTCGATTCTTCGCTTCACATGACTAGTCAGGTGAATGTGGCGGTCAGGAGTGCTTGT
>CM034710.1:94687481-94698560 GCA_020142125.1 Phrynosoma platyrhinos | reverse complement strand
AGTCAAAATGCAAGTGAACAATAATGGTTCAACCCACATTCTGCTGGGATTTTTTTCACCATCTGAATATCTCCTTAGTGGTATTGAAGAGGTTTGGCAGCTGTTCTTCCACACCATAGTTGTTTTATCACATCCTGGTTCTGCTGATGTAGTGATACATCTTCTGTCAGCAGAGGTTTGAAGGAGCGTTACAGGAATAGTCAGCTACAAGGATTTCCTGAGGAGAAATGTTCCCCAAGCAGGAGGCATGAGTCCTCATTTCTCAACTGTATTAATTACATTATCACCCTGAAACCGCTCGGTAAAATGTTTCCCAGCTGCCTGGACTTCAGTTAAGTCTTTGTCATCTATAAATAATCTGCAGGGAAACCAAGTGAGTGTACCAAGGGGTATCCAACTTCTTGAACATCTGCCCATCATTAGTGTGGAAAGCTTGTTCTTCCTAGCAACTGTTGCTAGACAGAAGCTGTGGAAACTAAAGAGGCCAAATGGATCCACCAGAAAAGAACAGCATGTCTGTTTTCTCAACCTCTTTGCTGAGATATTTCTTTTAAGTCCAATAAACAGCCATGTTTTTGACACAGAAAAATTGAGCTCCATACTGTGTGAATTCTGACCCTTCATTGAATGCATGTCAAAATGAGTTGAGCTGTATGGAAAAAAGCATTTTTGCACATTACACTCAAAGCAGCTTTTAAGCAGCACTTCTGTTCACCTGCATTTCAAATTTGTCATAGAATCATAGAATCATAGAACTGGAAGAGACCTCAGGGGCCATCCAATCCAACCCCCTGCCATGCAGGAACTCACAATCAAAGCACTCCCGAGAGATAGCCATCCAGCCTCTGTTTAAAAACCTTCAAAGAAGGAGATTCCACCACATGCCAAGGGAGTGTCTTCAACCGTCGAACCGCCTTTACTGTCAGGAAGGTCTTATAATGTTGCGGTGGAATCTCTTTTCCTGTAGTTTGAATCCATTGCGCTGAGTCCTATTCTTTGAAGTTTCAGAAAACAAATTTTCTCCATCTGCAGTATGACATCTTTTCAAATATTTGAACAGAGCTATCATATCACCTCTTAACCTTCTCTTCTCCAGCTAAACATGCCCAGCTCCTAAGTTGCTCCTCATAAGGCATGATTTCCAGGCCTTTCACCATTTTGATCACCTTCCTCTGGACATGCTTCAGCTTGTAAACATTCTTTTTGAACTGTGGCACCCAGAATTGGATGCAGTATACCAGGTGAAGCCTGACCAAAATGGAATAGGGTGGTATTATTAGTTCTATACTTCTATTGAAGCAGCCTACAATAGCATTGGCTTTTTTAGCTGCCACATCACACTGTTAACTCATGTTCAACTTGTGGTCTACTAGGGGGCTGTACAGACCGGCACTTTAGGCCAGGCTGGGGGTGGAATGGGGGCATGGCAACCGCATGCCAACCACCCCAACTCTGCCCTGATGCTGCCATCACGCTGCCCACCTGACCAGATGGTGGACAGCGAAAGGGCATGTATTTGGCACAGCATTTAAATGCACTGCGTCAAAGAAATGCTAAAAAGCCGCTACAGCAGTGGCAAGGGCAGCTTTTTGCTACTATAAAAAGGAACTGGCATTTTGCCAGATCTTTCTAGAGCAGCAAAGCACTAGATTGGGGCTGCGGCATGCAGTTACCGCAGCACCGATCTGGCAAGCAAAGGAGCAGCTTACCACTGCCCCTTTCAGGAGATCTGTTCAGCCCCTAGGACTCCTAGATCCCTTTCAATGTATTGTTGTCAAACAAGGTATCCCCCATTCTATATCTCTGCATTCCATTTTTCCTCCCTAAGTGGAGTATCTTACATTTATCCCTGTTGAAATTCATTTTGTTAGTTTTGGCCTTGTGGTCTCAGGTAATTCCAGACACAGCTGATCATCTCTGAATGGATATAAATTCCTAGGTGATTCAAAATGGCTGATCAACCTTATTTTCCTCTAAATTTATTGTATTCATTTATCTAAATATTTATTCATCATCCTAGAGATATCAGGATGACATGCAACAAAATCAATAAAAATAATTTAAACAGATGAAATCATATTAAACAATTTAATATGTTAAAACAAGAGAGCTTTAAAACAGTTAAGACAATTTAAAACTATGCTCCTTTGAGCAATGCTGAACTATACTGTCATTCTGTACTATATTAAGGCAAAGCTCACTTAAAACGTATTGATTTAGTGAGTTTGATTTCATCGGGACTAGCAAATGTATTTGGACCATATGTTATAGAGCATCATGGCCTGAGAAAGAAATTAAAGATTTCTCTACAACCACTGCTAATGTTAGATTTCTATGCTATTGAAGATCAATATCTAGCTTTACTTTTGGCTGCTCAAGCTTTTGGTTGTGTTTTGTGTACCCTTGTTTCATTTGAAACTCTCAGGGCATTTCATCCTTTTAAAAAGGACTTTGTCCAGTAAAGTAGTGACTTTACATTCAGAGTCCAAGAAGCAAAAATAGATGATTTTTTCCCCAGATAATTATTCTGAGTCTTCAACTCAAAGACATTCACGTGAATAGAGCAGTTAAAGAGTAAGAGGCACATAGTAAAAGCATTTGGGTACCAGAATGATTCTGAAGGCAATCTAGGTAGTTTATTACATCATCATCCATGAATACAGACACTAGAAAGACACCATAGTAGTAACACCTAATGGATAAGGAATAAGTATGGTTAGTTTGTTGTTGTTTTTTAAAAAAATCCAGATTGAAAAGCAAATGAGCTATACCAACCATATGCTACAGAGGAAAGTGGAAATGCCAGTCTGAACAAGGGATTTGGAATTAGAAAGAAAAATCTATTAGTAATGACTCAATCTTGATATCTCATTGCTCAACAAAATTGTTGCTGATGTGTCTGTAGCACAAGTCAGTGCACAAATGTGCTCTGCCATCCTTATTGCATTTATCCTAACAATGTTCTGAGTAACAGAAGGCTAGTATGCATTTGTACTAGAGTTTTCTTTGTCTGAAGCCATCACTCCAGCTACAGCACCATGTCATATTATGACTAGCAGGGTGCATATTATGATTATTTGTCCAAGAGCAATATTTTGCATTTATTGATGTTATAGCATGCACCATTATAGATGCCAGGCACACACCCTAGGAAGTTGAGCCTTACAACCCAGAGGTCTCATCTTCAGAATTTGAGTTTTAATTCTTTCAAATATTGCCAATCACTATTCCTGGTCAGATCTAAACCTCTGTGTTCTGATGTTTCAAGGATGATCCATTCAAGGTCAAACAACCCAATATCTAGCTTCATGAGCAGAAAACTTTCATAACATTATCAAATCCAGAAAGTCTTTGGATGCCCTAGAAAAGCTCAATCACTTTCAGAAGAGTGCATATTAAAATGGACATATCAAGGGAAAAAATTAAGTCCTGAAAATATCTAGAATCAAAAAAATTCATTGTAGCACATTTTGTATTGGGTTCCAGTTTTTACTGTCCAAGCAAAACTGACCACACTACAGAGACAGAAACAGCAAGATAAATATAAAGAGATATGAACACCAACGTATATCTAATTTTTACCCTTTATATTTCAGTTCAATTACATTCTGTGTTGTTCAGAGAAATAGCCATGTTAGTCTGAGAATACAGACTTTAAGATTAACTGGAAGGTAGGGAAGGTAGGAAGCTTTCATTTAATACAGTCCACTGTCCTAATATGTATTTTTTTTATTGTGTTCAGGATTATATGGCCACTTTTGAAGTTTCTTTTGTACCCTTCCCCACAATCTTTGGCTAAGGAGTGGAATGTTAAGTAGTGCTGCTACAACAACAGATGTATTAAATTATGTCAATGAATATTTTTACCATCACTAAATTTGAATGAGAAGATAAGCATCACCTGGTGAATCTCTACTTGTCAGACTATGGTTTAATATGATGGAGAGTATACAGGGTTAAAAACAGATGGTGACTGTTTCAGAATAGTGGCTTTTGTCAAGTGTGAGAGAACTTGGTTATGTTGATCGATGAGACACATCCCCCAACGAGGCCTTCTACTCCACCTTCCTCTAAACCTACTTTTGACATCAATCTTTTTCAAAAACCATGTATGACTAGGTGCAGTGAGTTCATATCTATATTCACTCAATTGCAGATGAATCAGCATCTTGAAAGCTGTTCTGTTATGATCTTCTGACAGACTTATCAATTTTCTTATTATTAATTTCCTCTCTTTCTGGTGCCCAGTATTGAGCTATTTCCTTTCCTCTTTGTTTCTGCCTTTTGATCCAAAGGCTGGCTCCTTGATTTCCTTTACAGTTTCAAAACCATCCTTTTTTCTAGCAACACCAAACAAAGGACAAGCACAAGGACACAGAAACTGCAAATGCAATGCCTTTTATTTCACCACCCTTTTCATTTTGAAACAAATAACCAAAACCTCAGTTCATCACTGCGTACTTCTGGCTCCCAGGACACTCATGAGTTCTACATATGCTCTCTTCAAAATGGAGGCTCTTGCTTCAATGAGATATATATTATGCAAAGAAATGTAATCATACAGTGAAAGAGTAAAAAATTCACCTCACTTAACAAAATCATAAACCAGGCTGATAATCATATTCCCAGGCTACTTAAACAATGAACCAAATGCATGTGTTTCTCATAACATTATCTTTCATATTGTTTCAGACTTGTGGCCTTTGCCTTAAAATTCTGCTGCTTCATGCAACAAGTTCACAGGCATGAGGAAATGCATAAGATATAATTGTGAGCTAAGTGTAGGCACTAATATAATATTTCCAAAGGCATATTGTTTTTATAGGCATATTGTTTGTTTTGAGATCTATAAAACTCATGTTCATCTCTAGCTAAAGCAGTAAAACATTTTTCAATTGAATTATATTGTGAATATTTATCTTTCTAGCCTTGGAATTTAAGTAAAATCATGCAGGAGGAGAAACAGTATCTCAGTATTCATTGCCTAAGAAAATGCTAAGAAATTCATGGGGTTGCCATAAATTGACTCTTTTGACTCTATAGACTAGAATGGTCAAACTTCAGGGGCTTGAAGCTAATTCTACACTCCTGGAAACCATTGGGTGCTGCATCAACTATCCAGTTTAAAAGAAAAGTGAAAAAGCAGAATTGTCTATAATTTTATTTTGGAAAAGTGTTGTTTTTGTTTTGTTGGTAGAAGTTGGGACTAGTGACAGGAGCTCACCCAATCATGCAGCACCAGGCCTCGAACTACCAACCTGCCAATCTTACAACCAACAGAGTCAGTGGACGTTTTCACACGGGGCTTAAGGCAGACGCAATTCTACCTCCGTCCGGCCCCAGTCCGGCTCCTTTGCAAAGTTTTCACACGACGTCGCAGCAAGCCCCGCCCCATCCAGTGCCATCCCTGGCGCAATCTTGCGTCAGTCCGGGTCCTTGCTCCGAATGTTCACACTTACGTCACAGCAAGCCCTGCCCCACCCCGCCCCATCCAGTGCCATCCCCGCATCACCCCTGCTCTTTTCAATTCCTTTTTTAAAAAGGAATTGAGTTGCCGCTGCCAGAAGCAATCAAGAGCCATTCCGGAATGATGCTGCTTTCACAGGTCTGAAGCTGCAGGATCCATTCTGGAATGGCTCTTGATTGCTTCCAGGCGGCTTTGAGACCCCAAGTGTGAAAACATCCAGTGTCTTAACCACTTGAGCCACTGCATCTCTTTAGCCATCATTATATCTTTATTATTTCTTTGAAGGATTTGTATCCTGCTCTTTAACCAAAAAGATCCCAAAGCAAGCAGTAGAGAACCAATGCATATCTACTTGTGGGCTTACAGTCTAAAAAGAGATAATACAAAAGGGAAGGGGAGAAAAGGGGGTGTTTCAGAAGGTTTGGCAAACTGTAGGGATGTAAAGAATATTCACAAATTTTCTCATCCTCATTAAGGCCCTTCATCAAGAAAATGGTCAACCACCTGAGATACTCAGAAACTCTCCTAACAACCAGCAGGAAGAATGCTTTTAAAGTTATTTGTTCTTGTAGGAAATAATGAAATAAGCATGTATGAAAAAAGGTGAGAGTGGAAAGAGGTGAGCTGGCTGGTGAAATGGCCTCACTCCCTATCCTATCTCCCTCTGTTCTTTGTGTGATGAATTCTAGAGTTTTAACAATATGCTATCACTATGCAATGCAAGAAATGCTTGGTGGACACTCTAGTTCATGTTTTATTAACTGCAGTAACCAAACTGAGTGACCTCCATGTCAATGAGATGCTCAATCCACTAGGGGCTTTAATCTGAATTTCAAAGGAGTTGTCCAAGTTCTGAATCCATGATTCAGCATCTTTAAAGCTTAATCTAAAACCAAGGGAAGCTTCACTGCCCCACAGACATGGCAGACATGGCCCACCACTGTAAAGAATGACTTTCCTGTGCCAAAGGTCTGGAAAACATGTTCTATGAGGAGTGACTTAGGAAGGTAGGTATGTTTAGCCTGGAGAAGACAGTTTAAGAGGTCATATTCAAAGTGCTGGTCATGACCTATAAAGCCCTACATGGCTTAGGTCCAGACTATTTGAGAGATCATAATTCCCCATACAAACCTGCTGGAGCCCTAAGATATTCGGGAGAAGGTTTTCTCTCCATCCCACCACCATCACAGACTTGCTTGGTGAGGACACAAGAGAGAGCCTTCTTGGTGGCTGTTCCCGCTTTTTGGAACTCCTTTCCACAGGAGGCTAGGCTGGCCCCTCCCTGCTGGTCTTTCGCCAGCAAGTAAAAACTTTTTATTCAGGCAGGCATTTTAAAATCATGACAGAGTGGCTTTTATATGGAGTAGGTGTTTTAGATTATGCTTTTTAACTTTTCTATGCTTTTAATCTTAATTGTATACTGTTGTAGCTGGGTTATTTTAATTGTTTTTAATTGTTTTTTGAAATTGTTTTTAAGGTGTTTTTGTCTTGTGATCTGCCTTGGGTTCTTTTGGGAGAAAGGTGGCATAAAAATGGAATAAATAATAAATATCACAGCCCTTTTTAAATACTTGAAGGGATGTCATATTGAGGATGGAGCAAGCTTGTTTTCTGCTGCTCCAGAGAATAGGACACAGAGCAATGGATGCAAGCTACATGTCCACCTCAACATTAGGAGGAACTTCCTGACAGTAAGAGCTTTTCAGCAGTGGAATGCATTTCCTTGGAGTGTGATGGAGTCTCCTTCTTTGGAGTTTTTAAATAGAGGCTGGATGGCCATCTGTCAGGGGTGCTTTGATTGTGTACTCTTGCATGGCAAGACTTGGTGGTCCTTGAGGTCTCTTCCAATTCTTTGATTCTATGAGAACATCAAAGGGGCCATCCAGTGCTGGCAAAGAGCAAGGCTTGATACATTGCTACATTAATGTTTTCTGAGTATGTCATCAGTAGAGCATTTTAGAGCTCACCTGGGCAGAGTATGATCAAAATGTCACCATCCCAGTTCTGGACATTCAACCAGGTTTAGCTGAGCAAACAGGGAACAAAGGAAAGTATAACTAACTTCTGTGTTCACCTTAATCATATTTTCATGACTAACAAATAGCAAGGAATCTTTTTAAAAAGGCTTTGAAATGTTACTCATAATGCCATGAAGAATCAATATGCTTTCCTTTGGAAAATGGAGCACAAGAAACTGATTCATTCCTTTCTTAAATATGCAAAAGTCATACCTGAACAATCAGCTGCATTGACCACACAAAGCAACACGTGAGGGTCAATTCATTTATCTGCTCAACCCTGCAAGTTCCACAGTTACACCTATTGATCTAGACTCTTCGTAGAATTGTAGACAATTAAGTGTATACTATATATGGATTATGCCTTTTAAAAAGGCTGTCACTGCATTGATGTTTTGCTGTTAGATGGTGGATGGATAAATAGGTAGGTAGGTAGATTTTTATGTGTCTTGCAAAGGCACTGGAACAAACTGATTTTTGCAAATTTCTGTCATAGTCACTGTACATAAATGTTTAAAAAAATGTATGTCTGTTACTTCTGATACTACTTTATGATTAATTTTGCACTAAGGGCCTTTGCAAACTGCTAGAAATAGTGCAAATTGAGTCCACTTTAAGGGTTAGGGTTAAGGAATCATGGGAACTTTATTTTATTGTGGCACCAGAGCTCTCTGACAGAGAAGGCTCAATGTCTCAGAAAAAACCCAATTCCCATGATTCCCTAGCACTAACCCTTAAAGTGGACTCAATTTGCACTATTTCTGGCAGTCTTCAAAGGCCCTAAGTGTCTCGAAAACTTATAACAGGGCCTTTATGAGTAAAACACACATACCCATCACTGAGGCCTAGAACAGTTTAGATCAAATTTGTTTATCCAGAATAGCACAATGAAAGAAACTCCTTAATTTTTCATTGCAATTTTAGACTATTTAAAAATTCTAATGCATGAAGTTTGACAGTGTTACAGACAAACTACCTGTGCAGGTTGAGTGCTCTCCTTCAGGGCAAATATTTAAGTAGAAGTTGGACAGCCATCTGTCAAGGATTCTGTAACTGCTTTATGCATTGTAGACTTTCAGTGGAGAAGGAAGTTAGCCATCATTTGTTTATATGGTTTTCATAATTTGTACGGTTGTACTGTGTATTGAATAGATATTACTATCCAACAGTGGTGATGGAGGAGGAGACAATAAGAAGGAGGAGATGGAGAAGAAGTAGGCCATGGTCATCATCATCATCATTGATAATCAAATAAAGGTTATCTTCTCAATGGTCACTGTGAAAGCCAGCTTTCCAAATAAAGATTAATTGTTGTCATCCTAGTTTCTCTTTTCATTTCATTCTGTTGAGTGGCTCCTTCTACAGACAAGACATGAAAGGTATGAGCCAAGCCTCCTATGCCTGGTTCTGAGGTCATTTACCCCTATATGCAAAGCCACCTTTCTCTTTTAGCAACACTTTTGTTTTCTTCTGTCCTGAAGTATGCTCTTCCTTTTGTGTTGCAGTCTATAGTTTCCTCAGTCTTTGTGGAAATGACTACAATGTTGAGTTAGGCTAATAATTAACAGACTTTTGCACACAGCATCAAGGCTTCCCTTATCTCTTTATCAGCTGACAAGAGAAAACATTAAACTATTCCAGTGTCATTAAAAATAGTTTGAGCTGAAGAAATCAGCAGGTGACAATTTTCATGGCATGGAGATGAATTCTATCAGCTGCTAGCATCTGTTATTAAAACAAGCTGCTATTAAAAGCATGAGAGCAAGCAAGCTAGAAAAAAATTCACATTCACATTAAGTCCCATGTCTATGTCTGAAACTGGGTAAAGGAACATTTCTGGAAGTTTAGGTCTATATTTCTGTAATGGTGGTTCTCTTTATTCAAATTTATTTTCATCACTGTTGAGAAGAAAGAGTGGCAGCCCACCATAATGACTCTTGGAATATCGAGGGAGGGGAGGAATAGCAGCCTTTACAAGTTGAACTAAAGTTGAAATGAAGAAGAAACTATTGCTACTACCAAGTATTTAAGCACTTCACCACAATCCGCTGAAATCCCTTTTCAATTCATCTTTCCATTATATTTTTCAGGAACAAGATAAACTAATAATTTTGCTGTTATTCAGCTGTAAAATTTTAAAGAAAAACTTTTAAAAAAATGTCCCCAAGCATTTTAATACACCGAGTACAGATGTATCGCTTTACAGGGCATGTCTCTTCATGAGTAATCCCTGTTAAATTGAATGCTTCAGACACCAGGGTAAGCATGTATCACAGGTTTACAGACTCAATTGGGCCTGATTTGGTCTCTTTTAAAACATTTATCTGCAGTTTCCTTGTTATGTAGTATGCCAGCATGAAACTAGATATGAGGAAACTAGTAATTTTTTTTTTTTAAATGAGAAGACCTATCCCAACAACTCTGGAGGAGTTCTGGTTGTGCCAAGCACCAGTCTGGAGCAAAATCTCATGAGGGTATCATTCATTGTTTGTGCATTATTTGGAGCAATTAGTAAGCCACTCTGATTGCTATTATAGTAGAAAAGCAGGATACAAATAAAAGTTTTATTTTATTTAGTTAGTTATTGCTCCAGATCACATTAAAATCTTGCGAGACTTGGAAGCGGGATTTGGTAGGTTTTATATAGGCCTGACCACATGGTCTTGGGCATTGTTGACCATGGACTCAGCATGAGCAGGTCACTCCTAGGAAGGTCCTGCTTTACCACCAATGTGGTGTGGCCTGCCTAGGCTAGGGTGCAGTACGTGGGTAAGTATGATTTCAAGGGGGGGGGAATCACCATGGGAGCAGGGAGAGGAAAATGTGGGTCCCTGAATTTGGGACAGATACAGGTGACTACAACCCTGAACTACATTTTGGCTTTAAGCAGTTAGTGGCTAAGATGGAATACCCTGCCTGGAGGTTTACTGACCTACATGGGTTTACACCCCCATATAGTGAATTACCAGGTACTGACACATCAGGGTCTCTGTCCCCTCCTTCTTGCTGGTGCAGATATATTTATGTATGATTCATGACATGATTTATTATTCAGATATTACCATTAAAGTTGTGGTCTATTTACAACTCGCATCACAGTGCCCAGCCACTGGTCTCAGCGCAAGATGTGAGACTCTTTCCTGAAACAGAACATCTCCTTATGAATTGCACTTTAAAAGTGTTGATTTCTACCAATGCAAGTGATGCTTATTTATTTATTTTAAAAGGCAGCAATATTTAGTCAGGAATATGCACGTACTCTCTCATAATGTCATGCATCTCACTCACAATAATTTCTTTCTGATTAACTGCTTGGGTACAATTTATTTTCCTCTCAGGCTATGAAGGCGAGTGCAAGTGTGGCAGGTTCTGGTTGAAGCTGATAAGCCATCCTATAGAAGCAGCACTGCTGGCACAACGAGATTTGTTAAGAAGACAATATACTATTGGCTCTGACAAATCACACAGTATATCAAAGCTATCAGCAATAATATCTATACAACAATGCCTTTGTGCATCTTGGCAACACATACCGAAAGCTCTCTGGTGTTTGTCTAAAAATTCTCTCTCTCTCTCTCTCTCTCTCTCTCTCTC
>CM034710.1:94658977-94673327 GCA_020142125.1 Phrynosoma platyrhinos | reverse complement strand
GACTGGATGGCCCTTGTGGTCTCTTCCAACTCTATGATTCTCTGATTCATAGAAGTCTCTTCAGCACCCCATTTCAAATATGCTGATTCTCTTCCTATCTGCTTTCTTCCCTGTCCAGCTTTAACTCCAATATATATATATATATATATATATATATATATATATATAGTAATCCAAAGGCTCACAGAATGCATTGAGAACATTAGCTGATGCCAATCAAAATGCTGTAAATGCATTAATGTTCTATAGAACTCACAAGTAGGTTAGATGTACATCACACATTATAACCCCCCATTTATTTACCAACTATTCAGAACATCTCATAGCAATTAAAACAAATAATAAAATTCTGATCTATCAAGAATAAATTAATAAGAGGAGCTGGATGCCACCCTAACTTGTAATTTGGAGTAATGGAGATTTACAAGGAACAAAACCTTTATCACTTGTATCTGTCCTTTCTTGGGCTTCATTTCATTTGCAGGGGCCTCCTCCTATAGGACTCCATTTGAAAACAGACCTGAAATAATTTGGTTGAGAGTTATGGGCATGTGGGCTCAAACTTCATAATTAATTGAGTGACAAAATATTTTTCTTTATTAGCAAATCTATTAAACAGACCTTGGCTAGCATCAGTGCAATGCATCTGTTCTAGTAATGGATATGAATTTGCCAAGCTATTCTTTCATTTTGTGAAGTACGAATAAAACAAGCCCAACCCATTAACAAGGACTAGGTAAATGATTGCACTCAATCATTTTCAAAGGAACTGATGGAATGTGAAATGAGTTTCCTGGCAGTAAAACTGCATGGGACTATAGAACTTTTAGGACAGACAGACAAAAAGAGATGAGTATAATTGAATTGTGTACAGAAAATTGGGACACATCCACAAATAAGGAACTGGTGGTATTCTAACAAACTCTGGGGAGTCATCCTTCTTTCCTTCCTTCTGCCAGCAGGACCTATAAGAGGGGCACTCAGCTGTCCATTGGTCCAGGGCCCGGACAGCCAAGGAGGGCCCCATGAATTTCTGGTGGCCACTGCATTATTTTTAAAAGGTTAGCAAATATTATTATTATGAAGTATTTATACATGTAGCTCTTCGGGTATTTTCTTGGCTTTTTATCCAGCCTGACTATTTTTCCTACAAGTATTTTATGTTGTTGTTAACAGCCTTAAAATCAATGTTGACTTATGACGACTCTATGAATGAGAGATCTCTAGTATACTATAGCAGAGAGTGAAACACTGAAATGTTTCACATCTAGAACTTTTATATTTGGTGTGTTCACATGCCCTTGGTAACCTTGCTCCTCCTTTTCTATGGATGCCCTAACAGTGCATATCTAAATGTACAAATGGAGTTTTAAGTTACTGCAATGCTACAAATTTGAAGATTAGAGGAAAATTTCATTGACGGGCATAATTCTTATTTGGGGGACAATGCCTCATTTGCTCCACAACCATCATTTGGGCAGGATCAGAGAAAGACAGAGCTTTAAAATATTGATCTCTGCCTGTGCAGGGCAATTTATTCTACTGACTATTTACTTGTATTTAATGATTTGTTCAAGCACAATAGCCATCTTGAATCCCATGCTGGGAGAAATATGCAATATAAATTAAATACGTAAATAGTTAAGTAAATAATTGCTTTCAAATGATCACACCCAGTCAGGTGGGGAACAGATGTCCCACCCTAAGGGACAAGGCAGAAGATATGAGTTAATCCACACTGTAGAAATAAAGCAGTTTGACACCACTTTAACTGTCATTGCATCATTCTGTGGAATCTTGGGATTTGTAGTTTGGCGAGGCATTCAGTCTGATCTGTCAGAAAGCTCTGGTGCCTCACCACTACAAATCCCAGGATTTTGTAAGATAGAGTCATGGAAAATGGTGTCAAACTATTTTATTTTTGAAGTGTAGATACACCCTTAGAATGCAGGATCCTGGCAGATCCATGTTTTAAAGGCTTTTTAAGCAACTGGGCTATGGCTCCAGCCAGGCCAACTAATGATGAAGAATTCCAGGAGTTTAAGTCCAACAACATGCATAGCCTCCCCACAGAGAACCCTGGCTTTGAAAGAATAGTGCTGTCCAGAGGGGGAGAAAGGAAATGAGGATAAAGGGAAGGTGCCCTAATGACTGAAAATGAGAGTATCGGTGGAAGAAAAAGATAAAGAGATGGCAAAAGGAAAAAAAGAGAGGCAGTGGTGCCCTCACCCACTGCCATCATGTGGCCATGGGTAGGTTGTCTCCAAGTGAATGTGGTCTTCTGAAAGATTTTTTTTTTTAAGATGTGCTCAAAAACAAAAGAAATTCACAACCCTCCTATAGACTACCATTTTTTATAGCAGTATGTTGATGAACAATAATAAAATATCCCACTCAATCTCCAGAGAACCAAACCTGACCTCCAAAGTCAAATTAAACAGAAAAAGCACAGGCATAATGAATGGATAAATATGTGATAATGGAAGACAGCAAATAAATGTTATTTTAATGAACGTTAAGCACATTCCTAATTAATTTCAATAGCAAAGCTGAGTTTCCCAAATATTTAAATAAATTATGTATAGCTAGCAGCATGGAGATTAGTGTATTTCTTGGCTTTCTTTTAGCACCCAGCCATGAATTCCTTTTATATACCCAAGAATCTGTCAGAAGGCAAATTAATTTTGGAAGTGTATCGAATGTATGTTTGGGCCATTAATACTGGAACAAATCAGCCAATGAGAAATTTGTGCACTGGCGAAATATAATCAAAACTAAACAAATGGGGAAAAATAAGAAAATCTAGCATATATTAGCACATGGATTCTAGGTGACGGGGAAATTATTATTTCCACAATATCAATGTCAATATTGAAGCCCCCAATATATTCTTTAAGGTGTAAATATGAAATTATTCTGTTTTCTGAAAATCCCCGTTATTCCCTGTCTCCCAGATTTCAAAGCCACAAACTGTATTTGTTTAATGTGATGTAAAACAAATGTATGGAAATACTTTCCAAGTTTTCATGTCAAAGGTGTGAAATTAGTTTTGTACCAGTGGATGTTTTTGATTGCTGGGGATTTGGAATATCAAGCAGCATAACCTCTTATGGCATAATTGCTTATGTTCTATTGTAAGGATGATAAAGAAATTCATATAATAAAAAGCAGGAAGAAGAAATATATTTGTTATAGAATCTGTTATATAAAGCTAGAGAGAAGTATTTTTTTAACACAGTGCTGGATATTAAGCGCATTTGAACAAAATCTTTGTTGAAGGCATTGAGTATGTTAGTCATCCTCTCGTTCCTGCTAATTTTTCCTCTGAGACCCCTTTACATTGCAGTTATCACAAATTCTCTATAATAACAAGATCATTTTGTTTACAAAAGCATAATCTTGCCAAACATTTGCATCACTAATGTAATTAAGTGCTTGTGAATGTGATAATGAGTGCCACCTAATCTTAGGTTTGCAAATTTTCATTTCTGTGGTAAGGGGTTGATCTTATAGTTTCCCCCTCACCATTTTAAGCAAATGCTTCCGGCTTGGATGACAAAAACATTCCTTTGGCTGACTTGTCCTATTCAGAGCAGCTGAGAAATCTAGGCTGAAGGGCACAATTTCATTACAGTCAAATAAATAAATAAAATTACCTTCAATTTACATTTTTAAAAAGGAGGAAATGCAATAGGACTCAAATTAAACTACTGTATTACTTCCATTTACCATTCTTTTGTAGCTTATAGGGAAGACAGTCACAATGGAATGGAATATGGACCACAAGAAATATGGCTGCTTTTCAAGGCCGATCCTGCCATTAGGCAGAGTGATCCAGCCAACTCAGGCACCAGACTTTGGATGCTATGAAATGGCAGACTAGTAAAAAGCACTTAATCTATCTCTAAAATAATAATAATAATAATAATAATAATAATAATAATAATAATAATAATAATAATAATAATAAATCTTTTATTTCTTTCCCACGTCTCCTCATGGCTTGAGGTGGTGTACAACATATTAACATGGGGAGAGGATCAAGGATTGCGGCTTATTCTTTCTTGTCTTCATCGTGTAGCCTAGAAATCCAAACTCTATCAGCTGCAGACTGGGTGTACCATAACTGACTGTCACTGAGCTTCTTTCATCTGCAAGAGTGGAGTGCTGTTCCATCAAGCTGGTCACAGAATGACCCAACCAGCAGTTGGGAGAAGACTGGCTGGCCACTTTATGGTCTTACTGTCATACAGCTTTATCTGTGATTCAGTGGTCCATGGATGGCAAGTGGAAAAGAAATAGGTGGGAAATGAAGCAAGACTTGGAGTGCATCCACTCTGTCAAAATAATGGAGTTTGACACCACTTTAACTGCTATGAAAGGGTGGCTCCCCTCCTACACTGCCCTCATTCATCACCTGGCACCACTGCTGAAGTCAGAATGAAACATCCAGCCATGCCATTGATGCTGCACCCTCAAAACAACTCACGCCCACAGTGTCGGCACTGACCTCAAAAGAACTCATGTCCACAGTGGTTGCACTGGGCAACTCACAGGGACAATGAGTGAAAAGACAGCCACCATCGTCACTGGGAAGACAGCTAAAAACCCACATCAAAAGGTAAGTTACTTAAATGCAGGTTAGGGAGAGGAAGCCTCAAATCAGGTGCAGAAAGCCCAGATGATGGGGGAGATTCAGAGTCAATCACCCATGTAGACAAGCCCTGGAGGTGTATCTTAACTGTATAAATAATGTAGTTTCACACTACTTTAACTGCCATGGTTCCATCCTACAGAATCCTGGGATTTGTAGCTGTCTTTGGCAGAGAAGACTAAAGACCTTGCAAAACTAAAAACCCTGGGATTCCATAGGATAGAGCAGGGGTAGGCAACCTTTTTGAGCCGGGGGCTGGGTTGCTGTCCCTCAGACAGTTGGGGGGGCCGAAGCACCATAAATAAATAAAAATAAAAATTAAAATAAAAAAAATTAAAAATTAAAAAAAATGCATGCACACTCTTTCAGCCCTGTGGAGATTTTGCCAAGAAAATCCCAAGAACAAGTAATAAGAACAATAATCAATATCATAATGGCGGGTGGCAGTGGCAGCGGGAGGGCGGGGGTGGTGGCAGGACTGGCCTGCGGCCAGTCCAAAAGCCTCGGGAGGCCGCATCTGGCCCCTGGGCCTTAGGTTGCCTACCCCTGGGATACAGCTACATCACTGAGGGTGGTGTCAAACTGCATTATTTCTACAGTGTAGATGCATCCTTCAAGTAGCTGATCAGTGTTCCTGTTGACTAGATTTCTCAGAAAACCGGATAACAGTGGTGGTAGCCAGGCTGCTCCACAGCCAACCAGCACTCAGTTTCATTTTGTGATATGTGTGTGTGTCCAGTTTGGACAGACGAACAGTGGGTGCCACTCTTCCATTCTACCTGATCTGATCTAAGAGGTTAATCTTATCTCATGAATAGGCTGTTCATAGTTATGTTATTAAAGTTTCCACTGGATTTTACTGACTAAAGGTTACCAGTTTTTATTTATTGACTTTAAAGTTTACTGATTTTTATGTCTGCTGTTTTTTAAATTTTGTACTACTAGTTTAATTAGTTTATTAAGTTCATTTTTATTACCATATATACTTGACTATAAGTGGATCTCATGTATAAGTCGAGGATAGGTTTTAGGGCCAATATTATGGATTTTTATATGACCCATGGATAAGTCAAGAGTAAAACTTAGGGTCATGCAACAAAGGATGTAAAGGATGAAGCAAAAGAAGACATTGCCAAAGAACTTACAAAATTGCAGGTGGCATAACTATTTGTATTCACACTGAAGGCTGAAAGAGTAGAGACTAGTCAGTGCTTCCAGGACAGATTACACTCTTGTGCTTCACCAGGAGCTGATTTCAATTTCTATGAGAGTTAAAGTACAGTACTTAACATTGACCCATGGACAGGTCAACACAGGGCCACTCCGGGAAGTGGAGGATCGGGGCTGAAGCTACCGGATGCCTCGGCCCTGATCTTCCCTTGTGCTGGCCCAGAAAAGAGCGACAAAATGCCACTCCTTTCAGGGCCGGCAAAAGGGCACCCTAAGAGCCAGCGCATGGCTCTTTAGCACCCCTTCCAGCGCAGTGCATCAAAACGCTGCACCAGAAGGACATCCTGACACCGCAGGTGCAGGGTTGGGGCACCTGGCGTGCAGCTGCCCCTTCCCATCACTGTTTCCAGGCTGGACCTTTGGGCTTGTCTGTAGAGGCCCTCAGATTTTTTGAGTCAATTTGTTGACTAACGCTTCTAGACTTATACATGAGTATATACAGTATTTTAACTTGTGCTATCCCATGGAAAGCTACTGGAAGGCATTTTATAAAAAGCTGTGAAATGTTTTGGTTCTTGTAGTGCTACCTGTGTAAGGTGATTTGTTTTTCATAGAACTGCCATACTTAAGGCTTAAATGATATTAGTGTAAAAGTATACTTCTTAGATCATTAAAGCCGACACTGCAGATGAATAATCATTTCCTTTAGTCAGGCTTATTTAGAAGGTAGTAACCAATTTTTTAAAATTACAAAACACTCCATGTTAGTTTATTTCTTGTGTTCCTTGTTTGGTTTGTTTTATTATCAATCTTGTTAATATCAGTGTGGCATGGTGGTTTGAGTGTTGGACTAAGACTTTGGAGATGAGGGTTCAAATCCCTGTTCAGACATGGAAACCCATGGGGTGACCTTAGGCAAGTCACAAACTTTCAATCCTAGAGGGAAGCAAAGGCAAACCTCCTCTGAACATATCTTTTCAAGAAACTCTGTGATAGACTTGTGTTAGGGTCCCCATACAGCAGAAATGACTTGAAGGCCCACAACCACAACATGTTAATATACATGATAATCAGGGCCAAGATCTTATACTAGGGTTGTGTGTAGCCTAAATCTTTGCATTTGGAGTTACACATTAGTTATGTTACAAAATCTGTCTATTGAATGGTAATATTGCACAACTGAATGAATGTACAATTGAATGCAAAACCCAAAGTGTATATCCATGAACAAATCACATGCACATCCCTGTGCGATCCACATCTGTGTGTGATGCATATATTGAATCCATCCATAATGCACATCCATGCTCAATGGCATGACATGCACAACTCCACTTTCACAACTTCGAACTGAAGGTTACTGTTCCACATCAGACAAAACATACTGTTCCTACCTTAGAGAAACCTGCACACGCATAAGACACCAACAGGATTCCAACCATTCTGTGGCTCTAGTTTTTTTAAAAAAAATTGGTCTGAGGTGTGTTGTTTTAGAAATTATGTCTGCTAGCCATATACTTGCTTATTGTAACTGACCCTCTGGAGTCTGAAGAATCTCACATAGCTGAATGGCAAGGAGTGTCTGGCTCTAAATCAGTGGTGGCGAACCTATGGTATGTGTGCCAGAGAGGGCACTCAGAACCCTCTCTGTGGGCACACATGCCATCACACCAGCACAGAGTTCACCAGAGTTCATTACTAGAAAGCCAGAGGGATGTGGCACTTTGCAATAAATAAATGAGTTTGGGGCTGCAGTTTGGGCATTCAGTCTCTAAAAGGTTCACCATCACTGCTCTAAATGATAACTCCTTCCCTGATTCTGAGCAGTTGTTGTCTGGAGCAGCAGAGGAGCTGTCTCCCCAATGATGTGACAAATGCTGAAGAGGCACCACCATCCTTTGAAGTGTGGCAAAGAGAGAAGGATAAGCTTATATGTAATCAGTGTCTGTTAAGAAGATGATGATTTATTAATCAATTGCCTGGTATCCAGAGGCAGCCACTTATAAATATTCCAGCAACTATTCACAATTCTTCAGCCTCTGGCAGTGCTTTCAGTGTTTGTGTTTTTCCTTGAACTGTTGACCTCCGGACTGTCTACCTTGAACTCCCCCTTTTTGGCTTTGGCTATCTAGGCTACTGGCTTTGAGTAACAACTTCTGGACCAGCTGAGACTTTGCTCCCGCACCTCCCTTCTTGGATTTCCTGTGCTTGAATGGGATTGGATTGACTTTCCTATAACTGTTTTTCCTGGATAACCTGTTTGTTTGGACACTTGCTGCCCATAGGCACAAGACAATGCCCAGTGTTCATAACTTTAAAAAGCTACTTTTTCAATGTTATCATACCATATTCTTTCTCCTTTTCTTATTCATGCCCCCTGCATGCCACTTCAGTTTGAGAGAGCGAGACTCCTCAATCTGTAAGGATAGATAACTGTACAATATTTTTAAAGAGGCCATCATTCATATAGGAAAGACAAGAGTTGAAATGGAAAGGTGCAATAGAAAGCAACCCTCGTAAAGTGAAAAAAGGGCTGCATAACAGCAAAGTGACATAACATCTATCAGTAAAATGAAACAGCTGTCTTGGGCAACAAAGATAAAGAGCAAATGCCTTCAAAATAGAAGGAATTCAGAGCCACCAGATATTGTTTGAAAACTGAAGCATCCTATCTATAAAGAGTACAAACTAAGCATTAAGTATTGAACATTAACTAAGGGTATGCCTAGACCAGATGATTTTTAAATGAATGTGTTGCAGAGTGGAGATGAGAGTCTTTGGACGTTATCACATGGGGTCTAAAGCAGTGCCATCCCCGTCGCATCCCCGTCCCATTCCGCTTCCTTTTCCCCGTGTGTTCACACGACGTCGCACCCATCCCCGTCCCATCCCTGTCCCATCCCCATCCCATTGCGGCATCATCCGGCATCATCCCTGTTCTTTTGAATGCCGGATTCTTTTGGGAATTACATTTCTGCCGCGACCAGAATGATACCGAAATGATGCTGCTTTCTTTTTGCC
This sequence comes from Phrynosoma platyrhinos, assembly GCA_020142125.1. Lineage (NCBI taxonomy): Eukaryota > Metazoa > Chordata > Lepidosauria > Squamata > Phrynosomatidae > Phrynosoma > Phrynosoma platyrhinos. The sequence goes on along the minus strand of CM034710.1, from coordinate 94,664,482 downwards.
GGTAAGTTCTGGATTGAAAAGGAACCGCAATGGGATGGGGATGCGATGGGGATGGGACTGCTTTAGGCCACGTGTGATAACGTCCTATGTTACCCATTTTTGAATCTGTTCCTTATTTGGATTACTGTGCCCCATCCATGATAATTCCCACCCCCATCCATATTAATTATGGACAATATCACACTATAATGTTATAGGACTATTGTTCCACTTTGATTTCTATGGGTGCCTCCTGTGGAATCTTGGAATTTGTAGTTTAGGGAGAGGCATTTAGAATTCTCAGCCCATGGGGCTCTTAGGCCTTGATAAACTACAAACCCTAGAATTCCACAGGAGGCCACCATAGCTGTTAAAGTGAAATAATAGTGCCATTAGAGTGTAATATGATATTGTCCATCTTTCACTAGTTTGGATTATTGTATCCCATCCATATTATTTTGTTTAATACAAACTTCATAAATACATTAGCAATACTGGCTTGTCCTGGATAAAAGTTTCTGTCTTCCTTGTCTTATCTTTCAATGGATGGCTAGTCACTGCGACATTACTGGAGAAGTTTAGTTCACTCTGGGTTTTAGTATGAACTACAGAGCAGCTACACAAGTGCTGATGTGAGAACCACCAGCTATCAAATGGTCAACAAATAAAATTAGAAATTATGGAACTCACTATATATTTTGGACATATGGGAAAGTATTGAAGATACTTTTGTTGGGGTCTGGTTTGTCCTCATGCTTCTTTTTCAAAGCCTTCTCTCTGCGTTTCCTCCCATTTTTCTAGAAACTATGTTAATTTAACATGCAAATGTGTTTTTAGGGGACACTGAAACTTGCCACATCACAATCCAGGAACTAACCAACTGACTGACTCTCTTGGAACCAAGCAATTTTGCAATACCACATGCTGAGTAAGAAAAGAAGAATACAACAATCTTTGGGGGGGTTGCAGACTGCCAGAAATAGTGCAAATTGAGTCCACTTTTAGGGTTAGGGTTAGGGTTAGGGAATCATGGGGATTGTATTTTATTGTGGCACCAGAGCTCTCTGACAGAGAAGACTCAATGTCTCCAGAAAAAAACAATTCCTATGATTCCCTAGCACTAACCCTAACCCTAAAAGTGGACTCAATTTGCACTATTTCTGGTAGTCTGCAACCCCCCTTAGTTGAGTTTAGATTTCTGAAAATGAAAGATCATCTGTGTTGGAAACAGTGAGAAGGATTCTTTTTTCCCTGTAACAATGAGGAATAAAGTTGTAATAAAACAAGATGAATTGTGGTAAGTGCCAATCTGAGTGTACCCTGAGATTAAAGAGAACTTCAGGTTGATAGAGATGGAGATTTTTCTCCCTCTGAGCTTCCTCAAATTCAAATCTAATCCACTAACACTTTTCTCCACCTCTCCAGCTCTAGGTATTATAAAGTTTATGAAGTCTAAATAATATTCTCCCCTCCAAAAAAAAAAAAAAAAAGACCTGCAAAAAAGCCATGTGAAAAACAAACAAACTTCAGAGCAGTTCAATGAGGACTGAACCTGCTCAGTGAGAATAGAATAATTATCCAGGTAGTGGATGAATGGAATGTCTGTGATCCTCCATATTGTACATTTAGCATCATATTTGGTATTCCAAGAATTGATGAATAATGCCTTTTTCATAACTGATATATACAATAGCATAACAACATAGTAACCAAATGTCAATCATTCTTTGTAAATTTTGGTAAGGAAGTTACTGTGCAGTTGCATTCATACCAACCTTATATACTCAGCCCTCTGTATCCAAAGATTTTTTTACCCATGGATTCAAGCATCCACAGTTTGCAGATATTTTAAAAATATATAAATTCCAAAAAGGAAACCTTGACTTTGCCATTTTATATAAGGGACATCATCGTACTATGCCACTGTATTTAATGGGTCTTAAACATCCATGGATTTTGTTATCCACAGTGGTTCCTAGAACCAGAAGCAGGAGATACTAAGGACCCACTGTACTCTAAGAGGTTATAGAGATTTCCAGGAAACAGACGGGCCAAAAGTGCCACCTTCAGGCCATTCCAGGACTGTGGTGTTCAGATGATGCGCACCCCCAGATTGGGCCAAAGTCATGCTGCAGCTGCTTAAGGCAGCCCAAACCCTGGGCAAAAAGGAATGCAAAAAGTGCTCCTTGCTAGCAGTCTATTGTGGACAGCAGTGGCAGACAGCCTAGGGGACGTGACATCTGGTCGCCACAGTCCCACACTAAACAAAGAGTGATCAGGGCAGGAGTGGCATTTGGCCACTCCTTTTGCCCCACCTGTTCAAGGCTATAGAGATAGGTAACAGGGCAGGCTATGGATTTCTACACTGGCAAGGGCTTGAACAAGATGACCCTTGGGATCCCCTCTAACTCTATAAGAACAAGAGTAAGATGCCCTACCTGCAATCACCATTGTTGTTGTTGCTGTTGTGTGCCTTCAGGTCATTTCCAACTTATGGCAACCCTAAGGTAAAACTATCATGAGGTTTTCTTGGCAAGACTTGTTCAGAAGAGGTTTGCCATTGCCTTCCTCTAAGGCTAAGAACATGTGATTTGTCCAATGTCACCCAATGGGTTTCATGGCCAAAGAGGGAATTGAAATATGGTCTCCTGAGACATAGACAAAACACTACACTATGCTGGCTCTAACAATCACTATTACATATACAGCAATAAGCCAGGCTTGCAGCTAAATTTTATTTTGTGATGGGATCACTTCCTCCACAACATGCAAAGGTGCAGGCTTTCACATCCAGGAAACATCTGGGGTAGCCATGTTGGCCATATAGCACTTTAAAACACTTTATTTCCCAGTACCACATGTCCAGAAGGAGTGGCCTGCCTGCATAGATATCCCTACATACTCAGAAGGATACCAACAACTTCTTGATAAAATGCAGGCCTGTGACTAAAAAAATTCTCGTGTCTTATCTTTAACAACCTTGCCTCATGAAAAAGGCAGTGGAGCTTCAAAAGCTTGTGACATGTATTTTATGCATTTTGGTTGGTCCACTGTTTTGGGAATTTGGGATATTATTTTAGCCTCAGTGCATTCTTCTCAGTAGATGATCTTCGTATTAACAGAAGTCTCTAATATCCTGATACTAATGGCATTATGTGGATAGATGCAATGTGTGAGGTCAGTAAATGAAAAAAGGTCATGTTATAGATCAAAGAGGAATGGAAAGGAAAGGAGAATGAATGCTTTCCTTATTTTCATTGATATCTCTATATGCCCCATTCATTCTGCTTAATTCAGCATTAATTTTCTATAATTTTTTTTAATGTCTGGAAACTTATCAGCACATTATGCATGTGTGTGTTTTCCTATAGAAGAAGTTAGGCACAGTCTGATATAAAGCATCCACATTCAGGTCTAGGTCATAGAAACAGAGTTGTGCAAGCAGTGTCATTCCACAACTCTGTGTACATGCAGATCTGCATTCAGCAGCACATTTGGCTGTTCATTCAGTTCTACAATGTTGCCATTTGACACAAGGATTGCATATAGCACAATCACTGCATATCACTTTGACACCGCCCTGAGGTAAGATTCTTTATGTACAATTGACCTCCTAGCATAGAGTTGTCTACTTATTAAATGGAGCATTATAAGCAAAATATTCTGATTGCTAGCCATATATTATGTGTTTTTAGAAGATATTCTGAAAGCCAAGCAGAATTCATTTTTGAGCCTGACAAGTTTTGATAGCACTGGCTTGATGTGTTTTGCAAGTCATCTTCTAATTCAGTTCTTGCTATTTTTAATCATTTGTGCAGCACTCTTGTTGTACACATTTATTTCGATTTTTAAAGCAATTTGTCCTCATAAGCAACCTGTGAAAAATGTCAGATTGAATGATTGAGTCTTTCATATTAATTTTTCAAGGAGAAACAATAAAAGGGTAGTTGTTGCTTATCCATGTTGCTGCATCTACACTGCAGAATTAATGCAATTTGATGCAATTTGATGCTACTTTAACAATCATGGGTCAATGCTATGGAATTCTGGGGTTTGTAGTATTGTGAGATATTTCACTTTTCCTGTCAGAGAGTTCTGGTGCCTCAACAAACTATAAATCCCAGCATTCCATAGGATGGAGCCATGACAGTTAAAGTGGTATCAAACTACATTAATTCTGCAGTGGCACAATACTGACTCACATATACCTCAGTCTTGCTACTTGACCTCACTTGTACTTGATCGTGACACGAACCTCAGAGAGAAGCAAAAGCAAACCCTCCCCCAAACAAAAGTTGCCAAGAAAACCCTGTCATATGTTCACCTTAGGGTCTCCATAAATCGGAAATAATTTGAAGACATGCAACAACATGAGAAAGAGATCCCACCACCTTGGTTGATAGCATGTCATAAGTACACTGAACTCAATAAATCATATTCACACAGAATTATCTGCGTCAAGATATAGGCAATATTAGCAACAGGAAATTATTATACAGCTTCATAAATGGTAAGCCCAAACTCCCAGTGGAAGGCAGGATGACACATTTGAGGCTGTCATACTTTGACCACACCATGAGAAGACATGAATCATTAGAAAAGACAACAATGCTAGGAAAAGCAGAGGGTAGTAGAAAGAGAGGGAGACCATATGCTATATTGTTAGAGTCAATCACAGAAGCCATGGGCCTGAACCTGCAGGACCTGAGCAGAGCAGTGGAAGACAAGGGGGCTTGGAGAAATTTCATCCATAGAGTCACCATGAGATTGACTTGAGGACAGTTAACAACAACAAAGTGAATTACATAAGTATGGAAGGGAGGAGAGACACACACTCTAGCCCTGCTCCTCTACTTACAATATCCACAGTCAATAACTATGGTAAGCCAAGGTTCCCTGTGGCATGGAGTTTAGTAATCACATTCATTTGTACATGGTTACATTTTCTTTAGAACTTCTGCCTCAATGTGAGAAGATTGTGAGGGAAGGAAAGAGACTGGACTATACATTCTTGCTTATCTTCATGCCTGTAACATCTGAATGCCCAAACAGGATTACAGAATCAGATCTAGATATGATTCTGTAGCCCTGTTTGAGCATTCAAATGTTTTGAATGCTCAAATCAGCCCTGGTGACGCAGTGGTTAAATGCCTATACTGCAGCCACTCACTCATAGACCACAAGGTTGCGAGTTCAATACCAGCCAGGGCTGGGGCTCGACTCAGGCCTGCATCCTTCCAAGGTTGCTAAAATGAGTACCCAGCTGTTGGGGGGCAATCAGCTCACAGTTGTAAACCACTTAGACATCCCATAGCGTGATATGAAGCAGTATATAAATAAGCTGCTTTGCTTTGCTTTGCTTTTTGACTTATTTTGAAAGAAAGGAAACCAGTGAATAAAATCCACCACATATAAATTTTGGATAGGGCTTAATCCAAACCAATATTTAGTCTGAGAATTGATGATGATGATGATGATGATGAATAAATAATAATAATAAACATAAACAGCAACAACAACATCATC
>CM034710.1:94617555-94658877 GCA_020142125.1 Phrynosoma platyrhinos | reverse complement strand
GCAGAATTATGCCAAGCTAGCAACAGCCATTCAGGAGTAAGCTGGCAATAGCCAATAGAATTATGGGCTGTAGGTGATAAAGAATTCCATTGCTGACAGTTAACAGTCATTTTGGGTCTGGTTGTGTAAGAGTCCAGGAGTCAGGGACTGTGAGGGCTAAAGTTCAGAAGGGAAGGACTTAGCTCTAGGACAGAACTCCAAGTGAGAGAGTTTCTGGGATTTGATTAGCCTGAGGGCTATTATAGAAATAAGTTTGGAAGGATAACAGTAAATAAGGATGGTGTGAGGGTCCTAAATGAGAGTATCTGGTGTTCTCTAAAGTTAAAGAGTGTGTAACAAAGTGCAACAAAAACAAGTAAATGCAACATCATAACAAATGAAACATTGTTGAACATCATCCAAATAAAGTTTTATTGTTATTTAATTACAAGCTTGTCTGAACCTGGAGTGAATTTCCACACTACTAAGAAATAGAGAAACCAAGTTTGGGGAGTTAAACCCATAGATATAAATAAAAGTGGTCAAGTACATCACATATTGGGGCAACGGTGGGATAATAAAACCCATTGGGCTACCACATCAAAAAAAGTAAGTGGCGCTTGTGACAAATTGATGGCACCACCAGGATATGTGAAATCCAGTGGCTGGAAGTGTGCTTAGAGGTGCTTGATGATCAGTGTTACGGGGTCTGAGTTCAAGGAACCAGAAACTCAAGATTTGGTCTGAACTTGGAAGAGGAAAGTTCAGAGGACTGAGTTTAAAGTAAAGGTGTTAAGTGTCAGGGGAGTAATCTCTGAGGTAACTGTAAAAGGTAATTTGTAAAAGATTACCCAGAAACTGACCATGCTGGGGGGAAAATATTATTACCAGTCCCTGAGGTAATTTGCTGAGGCAATTGTAGAGGACTGTGGAAGAAAAGAGATAAAGCAACACAGTGAGAGTGGGTAAATTCACTCCATATCTAAAAAAGTACCAAAGCCAGAGCACACTGAGAAAATATCTTAGAAAAGTGATTTCTGAGGTAAAAATTTGGAGTAAAGTAAGAATTCACTGGTTTGCTGTTAAGATCCAAGTGTAATTGGTAAACAAGTGTAATTGGTAAATTAGTAAACAACTGATTAAAAAGTAGTTAAGAGTATTTCCTGAGGTAAAGGTTTGGGGTAATAGTAAGGAAATACTATAAAAATGCCTCCTAAGAAAGCAAAACCCACTGGGACAGAAACAGAAATGGTGGGAGAAGAATTGGTAGCAAGTTTGGACACCTCAGTATCCGAATCTCAGAAGAGTGTGGAGATTTGGAAAATTAGAGGGAAATGGAATTAGCCAGACTTGAAAATGAGAGAAGGGAACAAGAACTTGAAAAGAAAAAAATAAGACTAAGACAAGCAGAGATGGATTATCAACTGAAAATGAGATAGTTAGGGGCTTAACAGATGGCCCCTAAGGGGTGGCGTTCCGCTGCCCCTTTCCTTGCCGGATCAGGGCTGCAGCAACTACACGCCACGGCCCCAATCCAGCACTTTACAAAAAAGAGCAAATGCTGCTCTTTTTTAGAGTGGCAAAAGTCACCCTTGCTGCTGCAGCGGTGGTTTTTCCACACTCCTTTGGTGCAGTGTGTCTGAACAGTGTGCCAAGCGAGTGCCCTGACACTGCCCACCATGCGGTGGAGCACACGGCATGACAGAAGCATGGGGGAAGAGTTGTGGCAGCTGGAGTGCAGTCACCATGCCCCTACTCCACCCCCCAGGGTCGGCCCTTTTGGTCGGTCTGTACAGGGCCTTGGACAGGGGACCCCTTCAACTACCAATGACTCCTGAAGTAAACCGGATACCTCAAATTGACATGAAGAGGCTTCTAAGATATTATAAAGGAAATAACATTGACTCTTTCTTCACAAACGAGACACTTAGGGCCTTTGCAGACTGCCAGAACTAGTGCAAATTGAATCCACTTTAAGGGTTAGGGTTAGTGCTAGGGAATCATGGGAATTGGGTTTTTTTCTGAGACATTGAGCCTTCTCTGTCAGAGAGCTCTGGTGCCACAATGAAATACAGTCCCATGATTCCCTAACACTAACCCTTAAAGTGGACTCAATTTACACTATTTCTAGCAGTCTGCAAAAGCCCTTTGAGAGAACTTGTGAAGAATTAAAGATAAAGGCTGAGGAAAGAATGATTTATTTAAGATCACAAATCTGTGGAGGATTACCAGAAATATATGCTGAAATGAGGGTGGAAGAGTCCCAAAACTATGACATAATAATAATAATAATAATAATAATAATAATAATAATTTCTATCACACCCCACTGCAAAAGCAATTGAGGTGGCTTACAACAATAAAATACCACAATGAACAATCCCAAACCCTCCTACCCCTTAAAATAGTATTAAACATCACAAAGATTAAAACAATAAATGAACAATAAACAATTAGCAATGAAAAAAAATCAATTTAGCAGGCAGACCACCAGCAAAAAAGAAATGTAGCAGTGGGTAGGGGGAAGAAATAAGCATGCTCTTAGGCTGGGAAACTATTCAGGAAAGGCCTGCCAGAAGAGATCCATTTTCACAGCTTTTTAAAAGCTGTTTAAAATGGTAATCTGATGGATCTCGTCCGGCAGGCCAATCCATAATCTGGGAGCAGTTACCGAAAAGGCCCTCTGGAAGGTTGTAGACCACGGAGTTTTAACAGGCTGAAGCAGATTCCTCCCAGAGGACCGAAGTGTGTGGGTTGGGTTATATGGAAGGAGACAGTTCTGAAGGTAGTTTGGACCCAAGTCATTTAGGGCTTTAAAGGTGATGATCAACACCTTGTACTCAGCCCGGAAACTAACTGGCAGCCAGTGAAGTCTTTTCAGGACTGGTGATATATGGTCTCTCCTAGATGTACCAGAGACCAGCCTGGCTGCCATATTCTGAACTAATTGAAGTTTCCAGACCAAGCATGAGGGTAGCCCCATGTAGAGTGCATTACAGAAATCCAAGTGAGAGGTTATCAGAGCATGTACCACAGTTACAAGATCCCTTACTTCCAGGAAAGGGTGCAACTGGTGGATCAGCCAAAGCTGATAACAGGCACTCCTGACCATTGCATTTACCTGATTAGTCATATGGAACGACGGGCCCAGGAGTACCACCAGACTGCAAACACAGTCCTTCGTGGAGAGTGTGACCCCATCTAGGACTGGAGGTTGTATCCCGATACCTAGTTTCGGGGCTGCTACTCTCAGTACCTCTGTTTTATCTGGATTCAGTCTCAATCTGTTTTTCCTCATCCAGACCATTACTGCCTTAAGACAGTCATTAAGAGGAGATGCCATCTGAAGTCATAGCCAACAACCGAGGCGTGGAGAAATATATCTGGGTGTCATCAGCATGCTGATAACACCCCAGCCCATGCCTCCGGATTATCTCCCCCAGCAGCTTCATATATATATATATTGAACAACATTGGGGACAGGATGGCGCCTTGTGGGACGCCACAGTTAAGCTCCTTTTTAGTGGAGCAACTGTCCCCAAACAACACCCTCTGGAATCTGCTCGAGAGGAAGGAACGGAACCACTGCAAAGCTGCGCCTACAATTCCTAACCCTCTCGGGTGATCCAAAAGGATGTTGTGATCTATTGCGATCCATCAAAGAGATGGTAAAACAGAGATTTGAGTTAATTCCAGAAGACCATTGAAGAGAATTTAGAGCAGGGGTAGGCAACCTGTCCCCTTTAAGGGCTGAGGGACTCCCAGAAGCCTCAGCCATGTTGACCAATAGTCCCATGTTGGCCAATAGCTCCTGGGATTCTGGGAGCTGAAGTCCCTCAGCCCTTAAAGGGGACAGGTTGCCTACCCCTGATTTAGAGGTTTAAAGAAAAGAGGGGATGAAACCTATAGTCAATTAGGATGTAGATTAGATTACCTATTAAAGAGTTGGATAAATTGGTCTAAGGTGAATTCAAAAGAATTACAGGATTTAATAGGTTTGGAGCAATTTTACAATATCATCCCTCAAGAATATAAATGGTTGGTACAAGATCAAAAACCTCAGACAGTGGCTGAAGAAGCCCAGATGATGGACCATTTAGTTTTGATAACAATTAAGAAAGGAGAAAAAAAAGTGTCAAAACCTGAAGTAAAATCTCATTATAATGACAAGAAGAATTATACAAACTGGCAAGCTTCGAAGGATAGATCTGGTGATGGTAAAAACGTTCAACCCTGGCACCATGATAAAAATAAAGCTGAGAAGAAAAGTGACTGTGACTCTGAGGTGAATAAGAGAAGTAACTGGGCTAAAGAGGGTCACCCAGATCTGAGCTATAGAACATGTTATAAATGTGGCAATCAAGGACATTTAAAATATAATTGTCCTAAGTTAAATAATAGAGAAATAAAGTCAGGTTCAAAAACAGCATATTATATAAAATCAGTCAAGCCTACAGAAAAAGACCGAAAAGTGGGTGGTTACATCACATATTGGGGCAGCGGTGGGATAATAAAACCTATTGGGCTGCCACATCAAGAAAACTAAGCTGTGCTCATGACACCATCCAACATAAAATTTAAAATATACCAATTTAAAATTCACAGTTTAAAATCGACTGGGTAGGCCTGCTGGAAAAGATAGGTCTTTAATTGCATTACATTCAGACAGCATATTTAGCTGTCAAATCTCTTCTGGCAGGTCATTCCACACCTAGGGGTGGCAGATGAAAATATCCTCCGGGAGTCCGTTATCAGTCTAGTTCTGGCCAGTTGAAATAAATGTGCCCCAGAGGGCCTGAGTGTACAGGGCAGGTTATATAGAAGGAGGCAATCCCATTGATCAGATGAAATAATGAGAAGGGATGTAGAGAGCTGGAATGTATTTCCTCTTCACTGCATAACTACATCTCATTCTCACAATTCAAGAATTAATAAGATGGTTGGTGCAGAAAGGAGTGTCAAACTCCTCCAGTCTTTGTTGAAAATAATCACAGCTGATGCATTTTTTTTCAAAAAAAAAATCTCACATAATTTTCTCAAAACTGTTATGGGTTTTCAAACTTTTTTCATTACATCAGACAAAAGTGTATTTGATATCATTCAGTCTGCTAAAGTCTTTCATATCCTGAAGGACAATCTATTGTATTAATGTGTGAGGTCGCACAATTCATCATAAAGAAGGAACAATACTAATCACCCCTCTTGCTTGCATCAGCCATCACTCTTCAGCTCTTAATGTATCTGAATCAATCTAGGCTCATTTATATTAATCGTGACTTGTTTATATAGAAAAGCGTCAAGCAAGAGTAATATGCATAGGTGCCATACCACAATGAAGTATATTATGAAAAGAAGTGCCAGCTCTATAGAACTTTAGCAAATCTGGATTTTTTTTCAGTGCTATTTCAGAAATAGACAAGCTGATCCAAAGATATGTTTATTTAACAATCACCAGCATTTTCATATCTGTAGAAATATTCTTTGTGAGCGATGTACAGTGGGCCCTCGGTATCTGCTGGGGTTTGGTTCCAGGATCCCCTATCCCCATGGATACCAAAATATGTGGAAGCTTAAGTCCCATTATATACCATGGTGTGGTAAATTTCCCTTATATAAAATGGCAATAGCAAGGTTTACTTTGGGGGGGGGATTTGAATATTTTCAAACCATGATTACGGTTGGTTGACTTTGTGGATGCAGAATCCATAGTTGGTTGACTCCGTAGATGCAGAATCCATAGATACAGAGGGCAACTCCAAGCAAAGCAAATGTTTAATTATAAATTTTCCTGCATATTGTTGTTCACTTGGGGTTATCCAGAAGTAGCTCCACATCAAAGTATCAGCTGAGGGAATCACAGTTTTCTGGAATTCACTATCAAAACCTGTGTTCATTTGGAACCCAAAATTGCACTTCTTACTGGAAGAATTATCATGACTTTTGAATGTGTCTACTGATGGCTTAATATTACCACCAGCAATCCCACATTACAGTCCTTCCTGTGCTCCACCATTCTTCTTTGCAGTTAATACTGCAAGTCTTCCATCACTAAACTCACTCTTTAGTCAAAACACCCACTCTATTTTATGTTTGTTTATTGACGGTCCCAACAATTGATCTTACCTTACCGATGATATATATGGAATATGTTGCTTAAAATACTCCTGCAGTAGCTTGATGTGATACATAACAATTGTAATGGCATGCTGCTTTTATGTCATTTTTTTAAGATGGTGTCTGCACAGACCTAGACCCAAGTTCCATAGAGATCAAACTTCCACTCTTCCACCACATCCTTTCGTTTTCCCCAGATCTACTTTCTCTTTCTCAAATCTTGCCCTTTTTTCTTTCTTTCTATAGCTCTCAATCTATCCCATACCTCATTTGTTAGAGGAATTTAACCCTTTTCTTCATGTTATATTAGCTGTACATAGACAGGGTTTGTCCTCTAGCAGCTCACAACTAATTTTTCTGCCTCAGCTAACAAGCAACAATTAAAAATGATAATGAAACTGAAAGAAGCTAAAATACATACCACAAATAAACACAATAAAAAAGTAAACAGTTCTAAAACAATGCCTCAATAATATCATCAGCCAGAAAAAGTCCAAAAGATTGCTTAAAATGTGAAATCTTTGCCTCCTCTGAAAAATGAGCAGAGAGGAAGCTTAAAAGGCATTTTGAGGGAAAGGATCCCAGTTTAGGTACCACAACCAAAAACTGTCTTACCACAGTTGTGGTAGCAAAGGCCACTGATGTTTGCTTGGTGCAAAGAAAAGTTCACAGGGGAGGATGTACTGCTTTTGAAATACTGGTTGGGGACCATAAAATGCTATGTTAAATATGTCATGGCAATAATTGATATCATTGCCACAATAAATCAGTAACTTGGGTTACACTGTAAGGAACTGGTCTCTCCTAGTTAAGCTCTAGAAGCAGGTTACAGGCTCAATGGAGTAATGTTGCCAATGAAGTAGAGTTGTATGATTTGACAAGGTTAGGTTTAAGAAGAAAAAAAGTGAAGATAAGCTTACACAGATGTTTCTGTTAGAGACTCTGTTGTCTGTTCAAAACCAGAGTAGAATTAGACAGAGCTGATCGAGATCTTGGACAGATCACTGGCTAATGATTTCTATTCTATAGCAACTGGAGGGGCAGCAGGGTGCCTTCTGGAATGTTACCAGCTAGGGATTAGCATCAGTGCCTCTCCAGATACTTCTGGAATGAACCTCTAAGAATCCCTCATCATTGGCTATGCAGGCTAGAGTAGATAGGAATTGTATACCAAAAAGTTCTAGGGGATCACAATTGCCCACCCATTGTAAATGTTGGCCAGACTGGTAAAGCTGTTGATTCTGCCCCAATGGGAAGCTAACTTGCATCTTAAAGCACTGTTGATTTGTGCCTTAGTTGTTGCTGTTTATGGTGAGCTGATGAAGAGGTCTGCACCCAAAGACCATCACCTGAAGTGAGAGTTTGGGACGTCTATATATTCTGGTTTGGAAAGACTTGGTGAAGGGATAGAGACTACTTCGATCATTCATCTTCTAAGCTAGGGTTGGGGGTTCAAAGTCATCAACCATGACCACACTAACTTTTCAAATGTCATGTATTGGTTTTCATGCTCCAACAACTCAAGCACATGTTTGTTTCCACATTTAGGGCTTCATGCTGGCCAAAACTGATAGTGTTTGGGTTAATATTTTACCTCAGGTTGAGTCAACATTTATTTCTGTGCAGCTTAGCACAATGTTGCCATAATTATCATGTAAGAGTCTACCTGATGGGAGTAAACCTTTGTGCACAAGGTCCCAGCTACAGATCCATCACCTACAGCCAACAGGGACATAGTGATGAAGATAGGGAAATCAGGAAAGGCCACACTGTCCATATCCATGCAGTTCTTGACTTTGCTTGGCTTTTCCATTATTGGATTTCACAAATAGGGCTATCGTCAGACAGAAAAGTGGTCATGAACCTTTCTCTATGACATCTAAAGTTCTTCTGAGACATTTACTGTGGAACTGACCTCTCTTTTTCTATACCCATTTTACTGCACAAAAGTTTCTTTCTCCTCGAAGCTTCCAAAGACTTAAAAGAAAAGGGGAAAGAGTTGGCCAGAACCAAAAGTCAAGAGCTATTAGAAGAATGAAAGAAGTCTAAAGTTTTTCAGTATGTCAAGGCTACAAGAGGTAAAAGTTTTCATTTAAAAAGATTTTTATATAAAATTGAACAAAGACTATGAAATGTTATGACTCAAACCATCTGTTGCTACTAATTCTATAGCAGGGGTAGGCAACCTAAGGCCCAGGGGCCGGATGTGCCCCCCCCCGAGGCCTTTGAACCGGCCACAGGCCAGTCCTGCCGCCGCCGCCGCCACCGCCCCCCACCATGATGATATTGATTATTGTTGTTATTACTTGTTCTTGGGGTTTTCTTGGTAAAATCTCCACAGGGTTTGCCATGGCTTTTCTGGGGCTGAGAGTGTGCATGCATTTTTTAAATTTTTTTTTATTTTATTTATTTATTTATGGTGCTTCGGCCCCCCAATTGTCTGAGGGACAGCAACCCAGCCCCTGGCTCAAAAAGGTTGCCTATCCCTGTTCTATAGTTTTAATGCAGGTTGAGTCAGGGTGACCAGATGTACTCCTTTGCCAGTACATGTCCTGCATGTCAGCCTTTTTGTCCAGGAGGAATTCCAAAATTTCCTCCATTTTGAGGATGACTAAGAACCATGGATTTATATTTATATTAGTGGCTTCACCTTTCATTTTGTCATGTCCTACAGTTTTCTTGAAAGACCTACATTTTGTGGTTGGTGCCTTGTCCTCCTTTGTGTTTATGACAGCTGGGCACCCTGGCTTGAGCACCCCTTATCCAGAATTCCAAAATCTGAAATACTCCAAAATCCAAATTGTCCACATAGTTGGCTGAGATAGTGACATCTTTGCTTTCTAATTGTCCCATGTACATAAACATTGGGCCTTTGCAGACTGCCAGAAATAGTGCAAATTGAGTCCACTTTAAGGGTTAGGGTTAGTGCTAGGGAGTCATGGGAATTGTTTTTTTTCTGAGACATTGAGCCTTCTCTGTCAGAGAGCTCTGGTGCCACAATAAAATACAGTTCTCATGATTCCCTAACCCTAACCCTTAAAGTGGACTCCATTTGCACTATTTCTGGCAGTCCGCTAAGGCCCTTTGTTTCATGCACAAAATTATTTAAAACATTATAATTAAAATTACCTTGAGGCTATGTGCAGAGGTAGCTGTGTTGGCCATTTAGCAAATCCAAACAAAAATCCACCAAACAGTGATACCTTTATTGGCCAACTGAAATGCACAATATACTTGTTGCAAGCTTTTAAAGCTCCACTGTCTTCTTCATCAGGCAAGATGTAACAAACCAATCAGGAAAAAAATTAGAGATGTTAGCAAGATGCCTGTATTTTGTTGTTTCTGTCCTTAGTTAAGATGGTATGGGGAGGGCATCTCTTGCAGGCTGGCACCTCCTCCTTCTGGCTCTGTGTATAAGATGTATAGGAAACATAAATGAATTCCATGTTCAGACCTGGTCCAATTTCCAAGATATCTCATTTTATGTATATGCAAATATTTCAAACTGGAAAACTCCAAAATCCTTCTGGCCCCAAGCATTTCAAATAAGGGAGACTCAGTGTGTAATGTTTTGAAACGTCAATGTTTCATCTAAAATGCAAATGCGTAATATATTGATGTATTTTCTATATTAGTTCTATTTTCATTCTAAACCAGACATGGACAACTGTGCATTAACAGATGTTGTTTGACCATTGTTACCATCAGCCCTAGCCTAGGGCTGATGCTGGCTGTTGGGAAGGCTGCACAAACCACAATGTATTTTGCTCACAAAAATAAAATTTACTGAAATTCCTGCCCCCCCTCCCCCATAAAAGTCCTAAAACACAACAAAAGATTGAGAAATGTACCTAAATGTTCATAATCTATAACAGCAGGGAGAAAACTTTCCATATTTTATGTTCTCACATGTGAGAAGAGCATAAAGTGAAGATTAACATCCTTAACATAGGAACCAGTTCTAAAACAATGCTACAACATAACTTTTTCAAATTTTTCAAACTCAAATTTTGGGAAGTCAAATTCTCCACTGCACTCCACTCAGCTAATATTATACAACAGAAGTGTGAAATTCAAGCAAATGGCTATCAATATGTCACATTGTTTTAATAAACTAGCATTGACCTAAGTAAGCAGAAAGTCTGTTTATGTTGTGTCTATTGTTTTAAATGTAAATTTTAAAATTTGGCTATATGTTTTCAGTGCTGTTATAAAAAAAATTAACCATAGTCACAAATAAGATTTTAATTAAGAATAATCCATCAAAGTTTGTGTTCAAGAAAAGATACATTTGTGAAACATCTACATTATTAACTCCTCTAAAAAAATTAAATGTAAGGGCCGATATAATACTAAACCAAGTTAAACATGATATTCTAACTGCCAAATGAGAGTTATAAAGATATCTTGCTTCACCAGTGGAGAAAATAGAGCTCTTTATATACAAACCTCTTTCTGTTGAAAACTGATTTCTGCTGCCTGACATTTCATTTTTGTTTGTACACAATTTATGTCTCACTGATTACATAATTTCTAAAATTACCTTGATTCTGTCACCTGTATTTGCAGCTCTTCATAACAACCAATTTAATTTTAATCAATTTACATAATAAAAGCAGACAAATATCTTATTCCAAAGGAAGTAACAAAGTATGTCTGTAAAGCTAGATAACCTAAGTATTGTTGCATTTCTGTGTTTTTGAAGAGTGAATTAAATGTAATAAGAATTTGCTTCAAGTATTGTGGAAGCCTTTTATACATAATTGAGGTTGGTTATTGGATCCCAATCCTACTCATATTTTCCCCAAACCTGAAGCATGTAATTCCTAAAATGGAGCCAAGGCTGTCCCTCGAGAGGCATGGCAAATTTAGTACTGTCCACTGACAAGAGCTTCATAAGTCTTGAGATTTTTCACCATTATGGCGAGTTGTGAGAAAAAGTGATGGAGTATACAGAAAAGGGGAAATAGCACAACTGTAAAAGGGGAAGTTCCAGGTGTTATACAGTGAATCAAACATGCACGCAGACACACAAAGAAAGAGAGAGAGAGAGAGAGAGAGGTGCCTTATACCAGCTTAGAAAAAGTAGCTGAGATCCTGCCTTAGGAGACATAGAAGTAACATATAGGTACTTATCCTGATGCTAGCTGCCATGACCCCTCTTGATAATTCTCTTCTTCAAACAATGATCCAGACTTGCCTTTGGAGGACCCACAGCAGATATTAAGTCCTACTTCAGTTCAGCAGGTCAGATCAGGTTCAGAGAAGGAAGAGGAGCTAGAGTGGAGCTCCACCACCACCAATGCCAGAGGAAGGTGGAGGCTCCAGTGTCTGCCCCAGACTGTTCCCCATAGAAGAAGTGAGAGACTGCCATCAAGGCATCAGGAGGAGCACATCTGTGCATGCTCTCCCTATATACTGTCTAGGATCTGGGCATTGGTTGATCATGTTACCTATATAAGGAAGTTACAACCACTACCAGCTTTGCTGAGCCCAACTTCAGTCTTCCTCTCAACAAACTGATTTGTGTAAGTGTGTATCATATTTGTACAACCCCTGGGTTGTTTAATGATTCAGCTACCAGTGACTCCCTAAAAACCTGGCTCTGATTTACAGCTTTCTTGATCCTGGACTGTTTTGACACCAGATACCTCTTGCTTCCATGGCTTACTGACTTGGGAATGTTGAACTTTGAGCAGGACACTACCTCCTGACATGTTCTATGAGTCCCCTCCTGCTTCTGCTGAGTAGGATGGAACCCTTTGAGGGCAGCTATCTTGTTTCCAGATCAGCTGCCACCATGCATTGATTTTAACCGCCCCTTTCCTAGTAATTCAGTGGGAAGCTACTGAAGGAACTTGATTCATGCTTTCCTTTTGACTCTGCAGGACAAACACACACACACACACACACACACACACACACACAAGGCATGTAAAAAGAATGTGAGAAGTAAAGGAGTTATTTAAAGGAAGCTTTATTCTAAACAGCAGTCCACATTAGCAAAAGGGTGTGTCTTTCATGAAGGGTAACCCCTTCCTTCAAGCATACTTAAAAGAAATAACAACATCCTAGATCATATTCATCTAAGGTATTTCCCTAATATGTCTAATTACAACATTCTTTTATACTACTTATGATACAGATGTCCTTGGCTCTTGGATGTTCCTGAGACAGCTCTCTTGTCCCTCTTTGTTTTTGTTTTTGTTTTTGTTTTTTGTTTGGGTTTTTTTGTTTGACTCCATCCTTGTGGTCCCCCCTGAGATTAATATATCTTCTTCTGGAAAGGATTTCGAAGCTTTGTGCTTCTGCTCAATTGGCCATTCTCTTTGGGCAATTGTCTCTCATGACATTGACTCCAATAAATGCAACTTGACACCATCACCTCATTAACTCTTTGGTTAACAGAAAAGGAGACTTCAGCTGTGTTGCCCAAATAATGAGAGAATACATTATCACACACCCCAAAACTCCTCACCTTGAAAGTAGCACAGCCCATCCCAACACAGCCATTTCTGTGTCATTGGAGATCAGAAGGATAAGGAGAGAAACATCCAGCTATTTTCCTGTAGCTGAACATGCTGTGACAGATTTCTGCAGAGACCGCCCAGGGTCTTCAAGAAAGTTGCTAGATGCATCCTTGTTCACCTCCCTGCTCTTTGACAACATGAAAATGGCTTTGTTGGGGAGCCTATGCTGCTTACAAAGTGAGTTGGGGGTGAGATTTTGGTCAGTGTACTGTCAGTACAATAACCATAAAAATGAGTTGCAATGGTGTAATCCACTGTAATCCACTAACAGGATTCCACCCTTTATCTGTCATTTGCCTGAACTGAACCCAGGACCTTCTGCATACAAAATATGTGTACTAAACTATGGTCTCTTTGTGTTTCTAGGACTGGATATTCTTTTTGGCCCCAAGACCTGCATTTGATGAAGCCTCGAGGGCCCAGACATTCCATAAGTACATGAAAACATATTCATGCATGCAGATACACACACAGGAATGAGAACACTACAAATGGGGGTGGGGAGAGAAATCAGTGACCTTGGGAACATGATTAGCTTGGGAAAGTTTTTCACCTCTTCTGTTCTCTTGCAATCTCCATCAAAATAATTGCTTCTCTCCTTTTACTACCAGCAGGGAACCAGAAATTTCAGCAACAGCAGCATCACTTGGGGGGTGGTAGGGGTGGTGGAAGAGACTTTGAACTCTCCCATGCATCCACCTACCTACCAGCAGTCTTAACTGAAATTGCTTCATGGTTGTTGCTAATAGAAATGGTGGGAAAGAGTCCCAGTCAGCAAGGCAGTATTGGGAAATGGGTAGAAGCTACTCCTGCAGCTTCCAAAGACTACAAATCGTACATCCTTGCTATGAGAGATGCTCATATCTCTGGAATTTCTCCCCAAACCAGCAGCAAGAGTCTCCTAACACCAGCTCCTAACACCAACTCTTCCCTTTGTGTTACAAACCTGAACCTGTAGTTTACTCAATTCTTATTTCATTCAACCAACCTAAAAAACTGTGGATACTGGCACATATCAAAGTTTCTTGCTGAACATGGAGATCAGCGTAAAATAAGCATATTCACAGAGTGAAGTCATGATAACACCAATGGAAATCACAGACAAAATATTCTGAGGGAAACTTCAAAGGAGTAGCAAAAGCAGAACTCTGCATGGGCAATGCAGAAACTTTCATTCTGGAAATTTTGAGCCTCAGGAATTCTCTGTCATTTAGATGATTATGCTATTGGCTTTTAAAGCAGGTTCAGAGGAATGCCCAGAAACTAAATATTTCCATCCTATTGCACTCCTTAATCAAGATTCAAAAACATTTACTTCTCTTTTGGCCTCCAGAATAAATGAGTTTATTTTAGAATACATTGATCCTGACCAGGTGAGCTTCATGTCGGGCAAACATCTAGCAAACCCAGTCCACAGGGTATTCACTATCATCCACCATTCCAACCAGTCAGACTCATCTAGCTTACTTTTGCTTGATGCTTTCAAAGCCTTTGACAGGTTGGAATTGCCATTTCTTTTTGGGATCCTTCAAGGAATGGATTTTGGAGATGGCTTCATAGGAGTACTTCGCCTTATCTATTAGAAATCAGAGGTGATGGTTTTGGTCAAGTGCAAAAGACTCAATATCTTTTGCACTTTCTAGGGGCTCCAGATAAAGATGCCCATTGTCACCCCTCCTATTTGCATTGACAATAGAGCCCTTGGCTAACATGATTCAGCATAATGCTGATATCACTGGCCTTTGCATCAACAACCAACACCACAAGGTTGCATTTTATGCTGATGATGTGTTGATTTTTTTTTATCACACCCAAAATTATCATTTCTGCCTCTTAAAAGGACAATTGAGTCCTTTAGTAGTTATTCAGGTCTAAAAATTAACTTTAACAAATCCACATTAATGGCTCTAAACACTTCCTACCAACAGTAAAAATCATGGCAGGACCTAATGGGCTTGTAACTTTGTCCCTCAGGTTTTTCCTATTTGGGAATAAGTCATAAAAGACATCCAGCAGCTCATACCCTGAAATTATAACCCAGTAGACACATGCAAATCCCGTTCACCATCTGTGACGGAGAATACTTTGAAAACCATCCATAGATGGTATCTCACACCTGTAACACTGTCTAAAATGGTTAAAACACTCTGAATTGCTGGAGGGGTTGTAAATCTAGAGGCTCTTATATGCATATGTGGATTGAATGTCCTAAAGTGAGAAAATTCTGGGATGCAGTTCTCTATCAAATTTCATGTATCACTGATCAAATTGTAAACTTCTATCCAATTTTGCTTTGCTTTCTATGTTTGTTAAAAGTAATTCTAACTTGAAACATAGGAAACTGATTTTTCTTATTACTGCTGCCAGATTAGAAGTAGCCAAATGTTGGAAATCAGGTGACCTCTCCATTGAGAACTGGTGGTCTAGAATTTGGGATATGTGGTTGATGGAGAAACTGTCTGCTACGATGAGGCCACAAAAGGACTGGCACATTTCAAGAAAACTGGATTGATTATGTTAATCATCACTCCCACCGAATCCAACCTCCTACTTCACAGATAGATCTGTGGACATACACTCTACACCTTGACAAACCAGACTCTCTGGCTCTTGCTGAGAACTAATTTTTTGATTATGCTGCAGAATAACTACTCATCAGATACATACCTTAGCCTTTGTAGTTAATTGTTGTTGTTGTTGTTGTTGTCGTCGTCATTGTTCTATAGATGTTATGTTTTATTGTAAAAACTCAGTAAAAATTAACTAGTAAAAAAGCAGGTTCAGTTTCACTGAATGAGAAAAGAAAACCTATTAAATAAAACAAAAGTTCCACTGAGTGCCTCTACTTTTTCTGGAGATATATAAAGAGCATCACTGCCACACTGAAAGCAGGGCAACACGTTGGCATGAGAGTTACCAAATATTACCTAAAGAGAAAGTGTAGATGACATACTTGTTATTAAGAAAGGCTACATGTCACTGATAACAC
Source organism: Phrynosoma platyrhinos (assembly GCA_020142125.1). Lineage (NCBI taxonomy): Eukaryota > Metazoa > Chordata > Lepidosauria > Squamata > Phrynosomatidae > Phrynosoma > Phrynosoma platyrhinos. The sequence goes on along the minus strand of CM034710.1, from coordinate 94,643,265 downwards.
CACCATCTACCCTAAAAACAGCATTTCACCCTCCCTTTAAATTGGCTTCTAAATGAGATAAGATAAAGATTCTAGTACTCTCATTCTTCCCTAGAGCAAAATGACTGCTGAAGTGGAGAAACTATCAATCTCTTGAAAACTCTAACTTTTTTCTTCTTTCTTTCTTTTTTCTTTTTTAACCACAACTGCAGTTCAATGCAGTGAAAACCAGCTGGAAGATTTTTAATGTTTTCCTCAGTGATCTTCTGTACACTGCAGATTTGTATTGAAAGGGTACCTTTGCTCATATTTCTAAGGAGATATTTAATAGGTATTGCTTACAAGAACTTTCAGAGCACTTTGTATTGCCCACCCACCTATTCAGGATAAAGAGACAGATACACAAAATGTATGGATAAATTAAGGACATTTTAAAAAAATTATTTAATTCTGATCTGCAGCAGGATTGCTTACTGCCAAATATTCTGAAGCAGGTGTAATCTTATCTCCTATTAAGCATGCCAATGGTGAACTATGCCAACTCCAGAGGCAAGCTAATCAATTTAGCTTTACCCCAGCCAGTCTATTTCCAAGAAGCCTGAAGACATTGACCTCCCCTCAAGCCCTAAGCCCTAAAGAAGAAACTCAAATCAAGACCTAAAGATCATTCCCTTTCCTATCTCTGAGTCCCATGGGTCAAATGGGAAGTCCAGAGGACTCCTTTTCACACAAAAATGCCCATGGATGCTAACCAATTATGAGCCATGATTTCACTTTCCCAGACTAACCTGTTGAAAGTACCAATTACTAATCATTATAATGAAATCTTTATTTTTTTAAAAAAAAATAAACAACTTTTAAACATAACCCAGTTAAATTGCATTGAAGCCAATATCCCATTTTAAAACATCCCCAAAGCCAATTTTACCATAGTACCTTGGTGAATCAATAAAAGATAGACAACCCTCCCCACCTACGAAGATGAAGGCAGAAACAAAATTTCTACCCATTCACCAAAGAGTGACAGGCCAAAACCTTTACTAATTTCCAGAGGGATTGAGTGGACCAAGAAACATTAAAAGATAGAAGAAGTGGGACAGCCCACCAATGCCACTACCTTTCCATGGTGGTGGGAGCACATTAACCTGTAAAGCAAGAAACTAGTGCTGCTGGTAGGGTCTCCCATGTCAGTTGGGTTTTTGCTGAGGAGCCATACTAAATGTGCCAAAAAGCTACTGGACAGCAGCAGTAGTTTGGGGAGTGACATTGGTGGAGGATCTCTCAGAGACAACAGCAGTGCCACCATAGCTAAGACTTGTTAGTACTGCACAAAAGGAAGCACGGTAAACTCCCTTTGAATGTCTTTTATAATGAAAAACCTATGACATGACAATCCAAAGTGAAAAAAAGAGATATTGCCAAAAAATGACACTCTCAGATGTGAGATGACACTCAGTGAGCTAGTGGGGTAGAGTAGAGGACAGCTATGAATAGCTTTGTGGCTAATGATGCAACTGGACTCAAGCCCAAAGGATGTTCAGTTGTTGACGTATTCAGAGGCAAAAGGAAAATCCAAAGCTGCACATCACATATTACAGGAACATGGGATGTGAGAAGCATGAATCAAGGGAAGCTAAAAGCCAGTATGGCACAGTACTTTTGACTGTTGGACTATAACTCTGGAGACCAGAGTTCAATTCCCCACTCAGCCATGAACACCACTGTATGACCTTGGGCAAGTCACATGCTCTCAGCTTCAGGGGATGGCAATGACAGGCATTCTATGAACAAATTTTGCCAAGAAAACCCCCTGATAGGTTTGCCTAAGGGACACCATAGGTGGGAAATGACTTGAAGGCACACAACAACAACAACAGACAGACTTAGGGCCATTGCAGACCAGCCCAAAGGGCCAGCCTGGGGATAAAGTTGGGGTGGGGCAGCTGCACATCTGCCACCCCAGCCCCACCCCGATGCCGTCCTGATGTCGCACGGCTGTACACTCGGCATGTGGCATCAGGATGTCTTTCCTGCACAGCATGCAGACATGCTGCACCGAAAGGGCGTGGAACAGCCACGCTGCCAGCTCCTAGGGCACCCTTTTGCTACCCCTAAAAGAGGCAAAAGGAAGGATCAGGCTGCGGTGTGGGGTTGCCGCGGCCCCAATTCACCGCTCCCTGGGGTGGTTCTTGCTGCCCCAAATGGGCCGTCTGCATCCGCCCATAGTCAAACAAGAAGTGGAATGTATAAACATTTCAATACTTGGGGTGAGAGAGCTAAAGTGGACAGAAAATTCTGCAGCAAATTGTGAGTTTTTTGTTTTTGTTTTTTGTTTTTGTTTTTTAATCACATTAAGGCATTTTATTCCAAGTTTGCTGATGAATGGGCCCTGCACTGTGTATCTTGGTTGTGCCAGATTTAGGACAAATGCCATGCAATGTGTGCCCTGATCAGCACAGATTCGGGAGGGGAGTATTTGGTTTTGTGTAGACTAAGGGGCTCTGCAGATGGCACAAAGTGCCATCTTGGAGCCAGGGAAAGGGACGAGCAGCCAGACGCTAGACCCCTTCCCGAGGATATCATCAGAGCACTCTGATGACATCTTCCCCCTCGCAGCTTCCAGACACGCTACACCGGAAGAGATGCAGAAGAGACGTGTGGTGTCTCTTCGGGCACCCCTTTTGCCTGCTCTGGAAGGAGCGACATTTTAGCTGTCAGGGACAGCCAGGTGGAGGACTTGGAGGACTCTGAGGGGGAGGATGTGGGGCCTGATCCTAGCTTGGTGCTACCTGCCCCCATAGACCTAGCTGAACCTGGACCTAGCTGTGTGGAACCCATTGAGCAACAGCCCCTGCCTCAGCAGCCTAGCCTCCCTCCTCAGCAGCCTAGCCTTCCTCCAGCAGAAAGCCTTTCCCCAGCAGAGGAAGAAGCAGAGGAGCAAGAGATTGAAATCCCTACCTTTTCTCAGAGGAGAACAGATAGGGAGGGGCTGCAGTGTTCTCGAAGGCTAGCTGAGAAACGTGCAGCTAAAGAGAAACACCTGGGGGAGAGGAGCTGAGGTTAGATAAGCAGCTGGGAAAAGCCAAGCTCTCTGTCTAGGCTTATCTTGGATTCCCCGGTGAAAGCTCTTGGCTCTCGGCTTGACTTTAGACTGCTTATACCCGGTGACCTTTGGAACGGCTCTGGACTACCTGCTCGCTATAACCCTGAACTTTGGAGTGCTCTCTGGACCTGACTTTCGGAACTCTGTTGGTTGCCTGCTACAAGCAAACAGTGGTACGTCATTTGCAACTGGGTTGCTGTCTGGGAAGAGGCCTCTGTCTTATCAGCCACGTGTTGGCAGCTTTCCCGGACAGTAGCACTCCTTCCAGGGCTGGCAGAAGCGGCCCCAATCCTCTGCTTCTCGGGGAGGCCCATGGCCTCCCATCTGCATCCCCCTTAAGAGGCTAAACTGATGGGCAAAAAGAGATGCTTTCAGGCTGGCTTGAAGGTGTGGCATTTAGATGAGGCATGCCTTGAAGCCGGCAGGAAAGCACCCTCTAGGTGCTGTATACCGGGAAAAGCCACTCCAAAAAGAAGCAGTTTTTTTCCGCTTCTTCCTGAAAAGTGTGCACCTTCGCATTTGCATATAAATGCACCAATGGCAATGCATCTCTAAAGGGGCACTCGTTCCAAACCCTATCCCTAATTGTGCATGTCACTGGAGCGCACTTAAAAAGTACAGAGCTGCTGTAGACAAGTGGTGGGAGTGTCAGTGCCCAAAAGAGAAACCATGGAATCTCTCATGGAGATGAGTACAACATACACAAAACAGATAGTCAAAGAGGGGGCATAGGGTGAAGGGGGGGTGAAGGGAGGCATGATTGTACCTTGCTGGCATTTGCATGGGCATACACCTCTGCTCTGATGCCCTGTCCCAATGAAGCACTGCACATGCAAATGTATGCAAGTTCACAGGGACAGCCATGCAATGGGATGGCAGTCGCCTGCAAAGGTGCGCAGGGTTGGTGGTGGGGACAGTAAAAAAAAAAATGTGCCCAGTGGTGCAGCTTGAAGCCATGCTGTGTGGTCATGACATGCATACTCCAGCCACCTTGGGAGCTGGCAGTGTGGTTGGTGGGGTTTCACTGTGGCTTCAGAAAAGGCAGCTTCAAGCCACTTTTTCCTGCCTGTCTGTTTTGTCCCTTAGTCTGAGAGAAAGAAAATAAATGTTTCACTACTGGTGCTTCACTCTGGCTTTGTCCCCTTCTAGAATCAACCCCCCTCCCACTATTGGCATGCAGCCAGTTATCCCTGAGAGGTGTGGCCCATGATGAAAATATTTCCCATCCCCTGGATTAGAACATAGTTTATTACATAAACAGAAAGTGTGTGTGTGTGTGTGTGTGTGTGTGTGTGTGTGTCCCATTCAAATGAAAAGAGCAACCATTTAATTAACTCCAAGGCTTAATAAATAACTATTAGTTGGAGGTATTTGTAGGTAGCACATTTTCTTCTTACATTGTTTATGGGAAAGGCTCAGGATTTGATGAATTTCCTAAGGAAGGTGGAGCTGCAGCTATATATCAACTGCTAAGTGGAATAGAAGCTATGCTTGGCATATATGCATGACAAGAAGAATGATACCACCTCCAACATTTATCATCAGACATATACAGCAAATATACCACAGGTACAAGCCTATATATACACCTATGCAGAAGTATCACAGATGGCCTTTTGTACAAGTTAAATACATATAGGGTAGCAGTATAAATACTGCTTAAAATAAATGATCAGAGGAAATCATAAATACACATACAAAAATTGCATATATAGTTTCCAATACCATTAGTTTAAGAAAGAGCATGGTGGTTGGAATAATGTGTCACAGATTAATCTCTTAAAATATCAGAAATGTATGCAAATGCTGAAGATAAAGCTGGAGATGCCAGGGGGAAAATAAATGTAAAACCCTTTCATTGGATTACATATTGGGACTGCAATTTGGCAAGTTTTACCTACATATTACCTAAAAGTTTTTCCAGATGTAATAGTACAGAGACTCCTTGAGAAATTCAGTGTTCTCAGCTTAAGAAAGGAGCAGTTAGCTTTGCCTAGGACATGGACATTTGAGTCTCAAGAGAAGTTACCTTTCTGTTATTAATGGAAGTTGAAATGTTAATTGTCTTTTATTGCTCTTTGTCCTGAACATTACATGGACAATAATAGAAGTGGCCTCTGCCTGCACTGAAATCCCTCAATACCATCTTAAGACAGCATCTCAGGCAGAAGGTAAGCCTGTGACTCTAACATCATCACTGTTTTTCTCCTGTTTCATTTTTAACATCTTTGCCTGATGAAGAAGCCAGTGAAGCTTCATAAGCTTTACTTGGGATGCATCAACACTAAAGAAGTAATGCAGTTTGAAAGAGCTTTAACGCCATGGCTCAATGCTATGGAATTCTGGGATCTGTAATTTTGTGAGATATCTAGCCTTCTCTGTCAGAGCGCTCTGGTACCACAACAAACTACAGATCCCAGGATTCCATAGGATGGAGCCATAACAGTTAAAGTGGTGTCCAACTGCATTATTTCTGCAATGCAGATGCAGCCAAAATGTATTTTATTCTTTGGAATAGCCTCAAAAATGCTATCACTGCTTTTGGATGTTGGATTTTGTTGTATTTTGCTGGATATGCCAAGTTTCCAGAACTGCAACTTTTTAAAATGTCATTAGCTAAAGCCCATGCAATTTATTATGTGGCATTCCCCAAAGTTTGACATTTTACTGCTCTTACAGCTTGTATATTTTGTATATTTAATTCTTATTGGTAAGTTTTAGTTGTATTAAAATGGCGTTTGACATTTTATTTTATATTTTATATTCAATATTTTATATTTCAACTTTGTTATATGACATTTGTATATTTCTTTGTTTGACATATTTTTATAGGCAATTAAAATTTGAACTAAGAACTAGAACTGATTAGAGATGCAGCCTGTGAGAATGTGTGAAAATAAGTGCATGGTGGGGAAAGGATTCTAAAAAATCATATAATATTAAATAGTGCCTAAGGATATGAAAATGCCCTAGTCTTCATCCACACTACAGAAATAATCCACTTTGATACCATACTAGCTGCCAAGGCTCAATGCTATGGAATTCTGGAAACAGAAGTTTATTGTGGCACCATAGCTCTCTGACATAGAAGGTTAAATGTCTAAAACAGGGGTCGACAGCCTACAGCCTGCAGGCCGGGTGCGGCCCACAGAGGCCTTGGGACCAGCCCATGGCTGGTCCCGCTGCTGCCCTGCATGCAGCGGGGCACAGTACGTGCTAGCGCAAGCTCCATTTTGGCTTCCAAAATGGCGCCCATGCTCGTGCGTGCATGCACCCAGCAGCAGGCGCCATTTTGGAAGGCCCCACAGCAGCTGCGCAGCCGCCATGGGACCTTCGGAAGGCCACACCACGGCTGCGCCGGGTGAATTCACCTGCTGCAGGTGCGGGGGGGGGCTTTCCAAGGCTCAGGGAAGCCCCCTCCGTGGCTGTGCCAGGTGAATTCACCCGCCGCAGGTGCAGGGGGGGCTTCCAAAATGGCACCTGCGTCACGTGCACCCGCGTGCCCCCCCGCACCATTTCCACCACCCCCTCCCGGGTCCCCCGGCGACAAAGGTTGCCAACCCCTGGTCTAAAACTACAATTTCCAGAATTCCATAGAATTGAGCCATGGCAATTAAAGAGGTTTCAAGCTGGATTATTTCTTCAGTATGGATGCAGCCTTATAGAAATATTTTTTAATAAAAGACATATCCAGGAATAGCCATTTTGACTAAGAAGCAAGTACAATAACATCTGTTTTAGGCATACTTGTTTCTATAAGATGATTAATAATTAACACCAAATCATCACGAGTAACCATGATAGACATAAAAAAGTGACAAAATCCATATTGTGGTAATAAAACTGATAAAGTCAACAAATATTGCCTGTGTATAATAAGAAAGAGTAATGGTAAATACATTTTATAGAGCAATGATATCCATTTAAATCATGGTTTAAGGTCAGGTCTAAATTTTTGTGTTTTTTTTTTATAGTGGGAAAATCCAAATATAATGCAAATGTTGCTACTCTAATTGGTGGTCCCTGGATGAATACCGCTCCACAAGCCATTGGTTGCTGATGCCAGAAGAATTTCTTGGAAAGAATGGCAATCGTACAAGTATAGTAACAGTTCTTGGTGTGTTTTTGCCTCAGGAAGTCTAAGAAGCACTGGTGTAAAATGTTTACGTTGTTAATAAAATGAATACTAATTGCACAAGTCTTTATATCAACAATGAGAGATGTCATTATGGGGGGAAATGACATTTTTCCTTGAGGAACTCATGCTGCTCTATGCTTAGCATGATGAGTACCTCAAGGATACCAGCAACAACAGAAAAAGTAATGCATCATTCACACAAAAAGAGCCACTGGGCATTACTTGCCAGGAAATCAGGAAACAGCATGGGATAGCTCTAACAATCTTGCTGACAATCTGAAGATGTATTAGGTAGAAAGATTTCCCAGATTAATCAGCTGAAAGACCAGAAAGTTATCTGAGGAAAGGATGAGGGAATAAAGTCTGAAAAGAAGGGGGGACTTTGAGTATTGTCTCTGTTTACCATTATAAACATAGCCACATAGAAAAATCTGAAGAATACTCAATCAGTTGCCCTTCCTCTTCCTTCTCTTCCAATTTAGAGCAAAAAGTGTTTTTGCAAAATGCCATATCAGTGTTTGTTCTGCAGATACATTTAATGTCATTTGCTTCTCCCCACAACCTCCTAATATTTACATGATTCAACTTGGATTGTGGCAATTTCACATACAGGAGGGTCACGGGTGTTCCTATGCAGGGGGAGTGTGGGCATTGTCCAGCAAATAAGAATAAAAATTTCCTTCAATCTTCACATTTCTAGCATTGTGATAAATGTAGAATTTCAGTTCAGTTATCTTTCCATTATCTTATAATATCTTCCCAGGCATTTTCACATTCATTTAGAACTTTTCCCTTAATTAGCATCATTAGCTTGTCCACTAACATGCCAATTTATGTGGCCAATCAACAATATTTGGTGTATCCTTCTCTTTCCAAACTATTCCATATGCTGTTATCATGTGCAGCATAATTTTCTTCTATGTCTTATTATCTTGATCTTCTATCATATTCTGTAGATATGTCTCTGGTTTCATTTCCATTCTCTTTCCCAATTTTTTCTCAATCATTTCATGTATATTCCTCCAATATTTTCCAGCTTGTTCACATGTCCACCATTCATGATAAAAGGTTCCATTGCTTCTCCACATTCCAACATCTTCCATCACTGTTTTTATATGTCTTGGCCATCTGTGCTGAGGATAGATACAATCTAAAAAGCATCCTGTAATAGTTTTCTTTCAGGTCCATACTTAGGAGATTATCACAGTGTTAATAAAACCAGCTTACCTGTGCTAGCTTAAAATTTAAAACGGGTGACATCCTCATGTTATCAGAAGGATTTAACTGCTGAAATTGCCACCCGGGTCCACCCCGGGTCCATCCCCACTCCCAGGGCCACTCCAGCAGCCATTTCCTTAAGCCAGAAAACTCCCGGCTTTGAAAAGAAGTGCACTGAGCACCCCTGAGAGCAGGGATGGACCCGGGCTAGGTCCAGGCAGCAATTTCAGCAGCTAAATCCTTCTGATAACATCAGGATGCCACCCATTTTAAATTTTAAGCCAGCTCAGGTAAACCAGTGTTATTAGCGCTGCAATAATCTCCTTAGTGTAAACTTCAAATATTTCTTCTGCGTCTTCAAATGCTGATGTTAAAAATGTTTCCAGCTAGACAGAAGACAAGAAGAAAAAAGTGAGGGTGTGCAGATACAAAATGGCTGTGTAAAAAGGAATTTCATTGTCATATGCTTTGATAACCAAAGTAGGCCTGTACAGTTCCCATAATCCCCACCCATCATAGCTTTTTCAAACTCTGTCTAGGTGGCATAAATGACAGTGAAGCTTCACTTTCTGCTTGATCATCTTGCACTTCAAATGCTGCCTCCCTGTCTTTTGCTTTGCATGAATTCGGCAGTAATCTGACTTTGGCTCTCTGCTGTAATATTTGCCTTGGCCCTAAATTGGTCCCTCAGACTGTGCAAACTTCCCTTTTGTTCCAGAAAGTAATTTAAAACTGTTGGCGGATTCATTTTTCCTTTCTTCATGACCTAATTCACACTGCATCCTAATAGTACAAAAGTAAATGAATCACATTTCTATCTAATTATTGTGTGTGCACTGAGCCTGCATTTGCATTTCCCATCTAGAAGTGCACAAGGACACGCTTCAGAAAACACTCGTCACCTCTTCTTTAATACAAGCAAATACTCCTTATTTTCACTTAGAAAATGGAAGCAAAAAAACAAACTTGAGTTCTCTCCCATTTTTTGCCATTATCTTAATTTGTTCATTTGGGTACAGTTTTAAGATGACTGTGGACTCAATCCAACCAATGTTAGCTGTATTATGTACATTTCTATAAGCAACTTTGAACAGATTTCAATTATTAACGTTTATTTTTTTAAAAGTATTTACAAAACCATGTACAATCATGTACAACAGGAACATGTGGCCCTTCTATATGATTGAACAACAGTTCCAACATCTGTAACCCAGGTATGGTCAATGGTGAGGTATGAGGGGGCAGTAGTTCATTAATATCTGGAAGGTCAAATGTTCCCAACCTTTTGGGTTCATGGTGTTTTCAAAGTGCAACAATCTAGAACAGCAATCGTTTTACTCTGGAGGAATCCTTAAAGTGAATTCGAAGGCTTTCACGGCTGGCATCCCTAATTTTGGGGGAGGTTTTCAGGCTATGTGGCCATGTTCTGAAAGAATTTATCCCTGACGTTTCGCCCGCATCTGTGGCTGGCATCTTCAGAGGGTGGTGACATGGAAGTACATGGGGTATATATATACTTGTGTGAACTCTGGTTGGGACGAGGTGATTTACATGTTAATCTGTGTTTTGGTCTGTTGTTGAATGGCAAGGCCTCAGGGTGGGAGGATATGAGTGTCTATTTAATTAGCAGTCTGCAGGGGAAACCCCTGACTCTGGGTGATATTCAATGGACTCCCTATGTAAGTTTTCACACAGACAGATACCTACACAAGAACTCCAATCATCACCCTAGACAAAAAAGGAGCACAATAAAAACACTGGTAGACCACACAAAAAGGATTTGCAAACCCCACTTCCTGGAAGATGAATTGAAATACCTAAACTGGGCTCTACAGGCTAGTTACTCCAGCTCAGATATAAGAAGAGCTGCCAGATCCAGAAATAATCACAAGAGTGAACACAAACAACCATCAACCAAAAGGAAGGTGTTTTTTACCATATAATCAAAGTAGTCACAGACAGAATAGGGAAACTGATGAGTAAACTCAACCTTCAAATTATCTGCAGACCGACCAAGAAAATCCAGCAAATGCTGCACTCAGTGAAAGCCAGAGAGACCCAGCTGTGGACAAGTCTACATAGGGACCACAAAAAGCAGTGGTCAAATCAAGCAACATGAGAGACACTGCAGACTGGGCCAACCAGAAAAATCAACCATAGCAAAACATGTTATAAACCAACCTGGACATGCTATTTGAAAACACTGAAATTCTAGACCAGGGCTAGGCAACCTTTTTGAGCTTGGGGCCGGTCCCGCAAAGTCCCTCCCGCCGCTGGGCCGAGGGGAGGGGAATGGCGGCACATGCACGCGCACACACGCACACACACACACACGTGCACGCACACACACCGCCGCCGCTGCGCAGCCGCCTCCGCACACGCTGCCACCGCCATTTTGATTTCCAAAATGGCAGTCGTGGCGCGCGCGGCCACATGGCAGCAAAAACGTGCAGCGACGGCAGCTCGCGGCAGCGGCAACCTTCTGCCTGGGCCGGTAAGTCCAGGGACCTGGGCCTTAACCGGCCCGCAGGCTGTAGGTTGCCGGTCCCTATTCTAGACCATGCAGTCAACTATCAGGTCAAAATGCACAGGGAGGCCATTGAAATCCACAAACACCTGTACAACTTCAACAGGAAGGAAGAAACCCTGAAAGTTTGGCTACCAGTCCTGAAAAACACCAAAATCAAGACTCAACTCATGAAAATGACTATCACCCAAGGTCAGGAGGTTTCCCCCACAGACAATGAATTGCTAATTAAACAGACATTCATAACCTCCCACATATCCTTCCACCCTGAGGCCTTGCCATTCGACACAGATTAACATGTAACACAGTATATATACCCCACTCACTTCCATACCACCAACCTCTGAAACTGCCACAAACATCAAGAATAAATTCTTCCGGAAAAGGCCACATAGCCTGAAAAACCCACAATCCTTAAAGTTATTGAAGGAGATAGAGAAGGGTGCCCTGTGGTCAGGACAATGGCAAAGAAGACTAGCTTTTTCTGGATTGTGCTCATAATTTACAATTATAACATATCACCATGGCTGTGAGAGGATGGCCATATGTACTCTTTATATAAAAATGCAAAAATTTAGCTTGCATTGCTCAAGTTAACTTTAGTTATGGTTTGAATGAAACACAAAAGTTGGACTGGCAGCACCTAATTTTTTTAAAAAAAATGTTTCACACCAAGTTCTATGCAAAATGGACTAAACCCTGTGAATTAAAAATGGGGGGGGGGGGGGGGCTCAAGTTTATTGATTGGTCCCAAACATGCATAAAATTGTTTGGGATGTCAACCTAAATTAAATATCATATTTGGTCAAAATCCATTCATAAATGTGCATGATAGAACAAAAAAATGCTGAAAACCAAAATGTATGTTCCAGATTTACCTGAAGTAGTTGACAGACCAGGTCCAAAATGTTATTACAGTTTCTGTTTTGGTCCTACAAAAAACATGCTGAGTTTAGTGACATTGTGATCAAGTGATCACAGCATAGGTTTGTATAGTACAGGGGTGTGCTATTGTGTCAGGGTCAGGGACAAAATTTTCTTCAAATATTTTTCTCCTGTATATATTTTTAATATTCTTCCCTGGTGAAGAAACCAGTGAGTTTCAAAAGCTAGCACAATTTATTTTGCACCTTTTGGTTGGCCTAACAAAAGTACCATCACAATATGAATTTTAGATAGCTGTATCTAGCATAATAGGGGACAGATAAATCATGTATTTGAGCAGTTGTCAGGACAGCCCTGTATTGGAAAGTTTCTCTACTTGAAACTTGAAACTCTACTTGAAACTGAAAAAATAATGCTTGAGCCTGCCCAGCAACAGATCTGAGCAGCAGACTGAGCAGGTGCACAGGTCACCTGAACATGGGATGTGGGGTATATTTCTGTATAAATCTGGCCTTATTTCCAAATCTGCATCTATTATATATCTGGAAATTAGCACATGCAAATTTTATGAAAATTTGTGACTTCCTTTGACTTCTCCTTCTTCTTCTTTGTGGATGTAGCCAGGGCAGGGTTCTTTTCCCATTCCTCCAACCCCACAAAGTTACATTCCATGCTAAAGAAATCCAAATTTTCATAACAGAATACATTACTTAGGCTTATGGCATTCTACTATTTTGCTTGCTTTACATAATTTATATTACTTCTTTGATTCAGTGTTTCAAATAATTTCAATATTATTTTCCTTCTAATCTAGGATAGCATTCCCTGCTTTCTCTTTCTTCTCTCCATCCCCATATTTTATTCCTACAACAACGGTTTGTCTAATAAGCTTATTGTACTGTGTTCTCATAACGTAATGAGTATGTAATGTAAATGGAATGGAAAGTATTTTATCTCACAATATGATCCTCATTGAGTTTCCGTTTCGTGCTCTGACAGTCTCTAGCCCATTCCAGCAGGAGAACTGTAAAAATGCATCCTCAGCCAGCAAGAACGCTTATAGGCCATTCTAGATGATGTGTGTGCGATAATCCTACCTGGTCTCAATCTGTCCTTGTGTTCTGATTGGTTAAGACGACCTCCTCCCCTCCCATCCTAAAACATCCACAAACTCAACTCAACTCTTCCGGTGTTGACGCAAGGAAGGTGCCACAGGCAATTTAAAAAATATATTTTTGTAGATTGAATTGTGTCATGTTTACGAGAAAAAACAATGAATGCTCACTACCTAAACCTCTCGGTAGCATTCTTTCCAATGCAGACATGGGGGTTTTCGCAACAGTGAGCATGCACCAATGAGGGACAGCTGAGGAACTACTTTAGTGCCGGTACCCGTACAACAGTAAATGCAGTGTGATAATATGTGTTCTCATAACATTACTATCGCGTTATCAATAGTCTAATGCGGTAACACCCATTCCCATATTGTTACATTCCAGGGACTCGGTGGGAACATTACAGGTAATGGTGTGATAAGCTTATAAGAGATGCGCTAGCTGACCCAAGGTGGGCCTGTGAGGTTCATGGGCAAGAAGCGTTTTAGAACAAGGATCTCCACAGTTGTGATACGAGATTCTACTCATCCACCATGCTAGTTAATACAGTGGCAATACAGTGGGGGGACAGAAGACAAGGAAATACAGAAAAGAGATATAGAGTAGTGGGTCTGACAGAACTGTAGTTATTGTGTGCCTTCAAGTTATTTCTGACTTATGGTGATCCTAAGGCAACCATGGCTGCAACCACACTGCAGAAATAATCCAGTTTGATGCCACTTTAACTCCCATAGCTCCATGTTATGGAATTCTGGGAATTGTAGTTTGTTGTGGCACCAGGACTCTCTGGCAGAGAAGGCTAAATATCTCATAAAACTACAATTCCATAGCATTGAACCATGGCAGTTAAAGCAGTGTCAACCTGGATCATTTCTGCAGTGAAGATGCAGCTGAAGAATAAGAATAAACAACACTGTAATTGAAATTGATGGGACTATAAATGCTTTAAGTATGAACCAACCAAGGTTAAGTTGTTCAATTTCCATAGTTTGCATTCAGTATGGAAAACAGGCCTTTATATTTGTCTCAGAATTGCAGTTCTGGATTTAAAGTCTTCTCCTTCATACTGATTAATTACAAATGGTAGTGTATTATTATCCGGAGAAAATTCAAACTAATGAAGCTTGAAATATTGGGTGAGGTGGCAAAATTGTAAAACTATTGTCAGTACTTACGAATTCTTCCCATAGAATTTCATTACTATTTGACTTTATAATGTACATTAGCTTGAAAAAGAGGACGGCAAGTTGCACTTACCTGAGAGTATGGCCCTTTGAAATCAGTGCTGCTTACATCTAAGTAGACACATGGAATTGTATTTCAGGATCTTATTCATATATTTCTCTCTGCAATATCAAACCCATGTTAAATGTAAACTTCTTAATTCTTTAGTATCTCTCTATACAAAGCAGATACAGCTATTGCACTGTCAAGAACCTTGATGATAATGTTTTGACCTTGTCTCAAAACTATTTTAGCTCTCATTCTCACCCTACTGTGGCTATCACAGCAGTACATTCATGTTGGCTTTGGGGTGATGGAAAAGTGTTCCCAAAACAAAAAAAAACAAAAAAAAAAAGAAAAAAAAAGAAAGAAAGAAAGAAAGAAAGAAAGAAAATCTGGAAATACATATGTGAAAACTAGTGGAGGTTATCAAACCCCCACACTCACATTTGTTTGTGATACAGTAACACATTCATTATCTGCCCATACTGGGTTTTCATAGGATTAATGTATCTTCTGTACGCTACCAACAGATAAGACCAGTGCTGGATTTGACATTACTTAATTTCTTCCCTTATATTGATGTCCCATTATTATATAAAGACTTTACAGTGTTCGTCCTGTTAGACAATTATAGTTTGTTCTTGGAAGACAGGTGACTTGTTGTGGATGACCACATGGCATGTGAAAGTATGGAATGCAGCTCCAAGAGGCAGAGATTTAAATGAAGACATGGAGACAGACTCTTGCAGAAATATGATCTCCCTTGATTTGATATACAAATCAACCCACAGGTCTGAGATGACAGGTTCTGACTACACATGGCCCCAAGTAAGATAATTCATTTGGTTGAACCAGATGTATTCCTAAACAAAAACTACCTTCATAATGAAAATAGTTTTTATTTATTTATTTTCATTGTTTCTATGTTATGTGTTGTTTACTTCATTCATTATAATGTATTAAAATTTGTTAAAACAGAAAACTTCTGAGTGTGATTAGTGTGAGTTCTTGGGAATCCCCCCCCCCAAGAATATTTATGCACATGTAATGTCTGTAAACTCTCACATCACCCCACTCCCACATTGATTCTCCACATTTTAAAATCTAAATCTTCTCCTCTATGGAGAAACTAAGCCATTGTGGGTGATAATTTCAGTGTTGGACTAGGGCTCTGGCAGACCAGGATTTGAAACCCTGCTCAGCAATGGATACCCATCGTGTCACACCTTTTCCTCTTCAAGTCAATGGCAAATTAGCTCTCAACAAATCTTGCCAAGAAAACCCCATAATAGGGTTGCCTTGGAATTGCTGTAAGTTGGAAATGACTTGAAGTCACACAAAATAGAAATACACCAACAAAAGATATCTACCAATGGGCAATGGCTGAGCCTGGTCTTATCATTACACAAGCAGGACCAGAGAGAGAGAAGGAAGGACAATCCTCCATAGTTGATCTCTTGTTGGAACACACACAACCTACCCTAAGGGGCTAAGCAGACGGCTAATTGGGCCTTTTTGGGGGCAGGGAAGGGGAGGGACAGCTGCACGATCGGTGCTCCAACCCCTCCCCCCAGGTTGTCCTCGGAGCAGCCGGCCCTCCGCATGGCCGGCGCTCCGAGGAGGACCTCCTGCTGCAGCATCCACACACGCTGCAGCGGAAGAGTTGCCGAAGGTGCGGCGCAAGCTTTTGCGGCGCACCTTCAGCGACTTGTGAAAGGAGCGCCAATTTAGTGCTCCTTTCCAGGGGCGGCGAAGGTGTGCTGCGGGGCTGAGGTGTGGGGATACCTCGGCCCCGCGCCGCAGCTTCCCGGGGCGGCCCATGGCTGCCCGTCTGCTTCCCCCCTAAGTCCCTTAAACTAACCTGCAGTGATAGCTGGTGGCTTCTATATCAGTGGCATGGTGAATCTAAATTTTATCCTGAGACTTAAAGGAGCTGTTGAAGATGCTGATCCTATCTAGCTTCAGAGTTTAAAAAAAAAAAAACACAATGATCTGGAGGTAGATTCTGTCACAGTGAGATTCAGCTAATCTTGCTGATACCTCCTTTCTTGGGTAAGAAGTGTGTGGCCCTTTTGCTGTTATTGAATTAAAATGCCAAGCAGCCCTAGCCAGCACAGCCAATGGTGAGGACTTTTGAGAATTGTAGTTCAACATCAGTAGGCTATTTAATTCCCACCCACGTCATGTGTTTGGATAAGATCTGTAAGGATCCACTTGGAGAGGTGAGTTCCACATTGGGATTTGTTGTTGCTGTCGTTTTAAGATAAATGTGTTTTTAAAAAGCCAAGAAAGAGGAGAGGAAGGCGAACTCTCAGTGGAGTACTGTGATGGAGGGGGGGTGGGTGGGGAGAAGAATGCTTTCATTTTTCAAATTATCACTCAAGGAGTATCTGTTAGTTCTTTTTCTCTCCAAAGTTGATTCTCTTTCTCAATCAGCTGAATTCAAAGTAATGGCTAAAATATTGAAGAGGATAAACTGCTTTGACTTCTCTGCCCATTTTGAAATTATTCATAACTTGTTAAAGTATGCTGGTGGCCTTTAGAACCCCTCACCTTTGACTTCTGAGAAATATGACAGTTCAATCCAGCTTCAATAGGGCAATTACTCAGTTTTATAGTTCATTATATAGTCATTCTTTCAAGTCACCTTTTTAAAGACAAGACAGAGTTAGGAAACATATCTGTGATATGACTTCTCAGATTATATTTGACAAAAGAACCTATGCAAAATTAAACATAATTTATTTCAATTAAATACCAGGCACAAATTAATTCATCTTAACTTCCATCTATCTGATATTCATGACAGAATTTTATATCCATTCTTTTGTACTGTTCTATAAATACACCAGTTTCTATAGCATATCATTTGTAACATTTTTTTCCTAAACATGATCACTTGGGAAGGATGTATTGGCTCAATCCTAAATCAACAGAATTAAGTTTACACCTTATCACTTTCCTCTTTGAGGATATGTGAACCAGAAGGTAAAGAATTGTCCTTTTAATTAAGTCCCAATAGGTAGTTTTTGTCTGAAGAATAATGCAGATAGATTTTCTCTGCAGCTTGTTAGACATCCATAAAGGCCAGGTTTACAACTAGCCATTCTAAAGAAATTATTCAATTTAAATGTATATAGGCCTCAGTAACAAAATTTCTCAGAATATTTTCCCTTGGGGAAAAATCAATAAAACCATGGCTTTTTTTAAAAAAAAAAAAATCAAGAAAAACCTTATAACAAAAATCCAAACATAAATATGGCAAGGTTTAAATCAACTGGCTGCCAGTTTTAAAATGTTTTAGATGCATTTATTTTGGCAGCTTCCTAAAGGTCAAATAGGAGGATGTCATTTCAGCCTCCCTGAGCAGTGATATGTATAACTGTGGTGCCATTACCAAGAAACTCTGGCTCTGGCTTCTTCAGCCCATCTAGAATAGCTAGCTCATGCCACATATGCAAAAATCTCATTTTTGTTCTCTTTCTTCACCATATTTACAATTTTATGCAAAGTTTCATTCTCATGTTCATTTCCCCAGATATCCTGCAGCTTTACTTCTGATGCTTGAAGGAAGGTAATAATACATTCAATGCAGGCCATCACTTCTTATGCCAGTTCACCACTTTCACATTCTGCTGATGGCTGTTTAAACAAGACGTTGGTGACTCTTGGGTCTTTCCCTGCTACATGTCAGATGAATATTGCATATTTCACATTCAAAAATTCTGTGGCCTTAGTGTAAGAACCTCACATCTTTTGCACCTAAAATGGGGACCAGGAGTTTGATGCAGATTTAAGGTGCATGCTTCTATGCCTCCTCCCCACCTGTTCATAGAAGTCTCTAAAAGGAGAATAAGGGCCTTTACAGACTACCAGAAACAATCCATCTTGAGGCCACTTTAACTATCCTGGCTCAGTGCTAGGGAATCATGGGAACTGTATTTTTTCAGGGACATTGAGTCTTCTCTGTCAGAGAGCTCTGGTGCCACAATAAACTACAGTTCCCATGATTTCTTAGCACTGAGCCAGGACAGTTAAAGCGGACTCAAGTTGCATTATTTCTGGCAGTCTGTAAAGGCCCTTAGAGGACTCTGCTGAATGTGAGGAGGTGAGAATCCCACAAAACCTAGCAAAACATTTTACAAATGTAGTTCTGCTAATGGAAGATAGATCCTAGATTCATGGTCCATTTCAGTCATGAAATGTATTCTAATAACAAAGGACATTCACATGCCTGGGTGATTTTTAACCCTTGTTTTTCAATCTGAGCATATTTCAGTGGCCAACAATATCTTTGAAACAAAGACACTGGACAAAGTTGACCATGGTCTGGCATTATTATAGTATACTGTTCTTGATACACACAAATTTCTTATAGGAGATTACTGCACTAACATTTAACCCAACTGCACCCTAATGGGGTGCAGCTGGAATCCAGGATATAGGCAGGAATTATCACACGTAATTCGCCACTGGATCTGCCAGCCGAGTACAGCCCAGCTGCAGCCCGGGTCCCAGGAGGCCTCAGCAAGCCTCTTTTCAAAGTTGGAAGCTTACAAAATCCTTACGGCAGCAGTACTTGACTGTTAATGATATAGGCCCATACAAACTGAATAGATTGAATTCTCCTGTGCCAAAGGTATAAGCAGAGAGTCTGTATCACCAGTGGTATTAATTTTATTTATCAATTTTATTTAGTGCTGTAGAACTGCCCTCCAAGCCATCTGAGTAGTCACAGCTATGACTAATAACTGAAGTCATATTGAATTGCCTGCAGACTCGGGAAGTTACTTTGCACCACTGGTGTTATAACTACTGATGGGTGAGCTTCTCTAGCTCCATTTGGAATTTAGTTCAGTCTTAGTTTTCTCAGAAAAATCTCCAAGGAGGCATAGAACTGTTCTGAGAATTCTCCCACAGAGTTACCACCATTGATCTCTCACCCCACTGCAACTAAGTTTAGGAGGAAACCAGCAATCAGAGGAGCTGAAGAAAACTGGTCTCATCTTTAAGTTCCTGGACTTTATTGCAGCAAAAGGAGACTCTTAAGCCTGGTGAGAAGGAGTACAATGATGCTGAGCACTGTACTTTTCCATCAAGGAAGAGAGAGAAGAGTTCCCAGTGCCTGCTTTAAGATTATTTTAATTGATATTTAATTTAGCTCTGTAACTATAATATAAGTAACTATATTACTTATAACAAAGCTTTACATTTTCTTGGGAAGGAAAGGGAGCGAGGACACATTTGACAACACCATTCAGAAATAGAGCACCAACTTTCTTCCAAAAATCTACTTGTTTTTCCCCCTGCCATCTGCTGCCATTAGCCACCCTTTTTAAACTTTTTTATTTACCAAGGTCAAATGCTTCCTCTCCAATGGCTTGTTGTCAAGTTGGTTTGTTGATTCTCGTAGTAAGCAGATAGAAAGTTTTAAAAATGATTTTTTTTTTCATTTTTTCAATAGTTCTAGGAAGGTTTGAGCTTTTTCTCATTTAGTATGGCCAGTGATCCCGGGCAATGGGAGTTGTAATCTAGTACAGGTTGATATCTCTTATCTAGAATTCTGAAATCCAAAATCCAAAATTGCCCACATGCGTGGCTGAGATAGTGCTTTCTGATGGTTCAATGTACACAAACTTTGCTTATGCACATAATTATTAGAAATATTGTGAATAAAATTACCTTCAGGCTATATGTATGAGGTGTATATGAAACATAAATGAATTTCATGTGTAGACATCTCCAAAATATCTCGTTATTTATATGCAAATATTCCAAATTTAAAAAAAATCAAAATTCAAAACACTTCTCACCCCAAGATTTCCAAATAAGGGACACTCAACCTGTATTTGGAGATCACTTGGTATAGTAGTTAAAGAGGTCTTTCCTAGCCATGGGTCTCTTAGAAGTTGGACCTGACCAATGACTGTGCTGGATCAGGATCATGGGAATTGACAGCCAACAAAGGTTCACCACAGTTCAGGCCCAGGAAATCTAAATGATACCATCACTGCTCAAAAAAGATGTTCTCTTTGATCTTCTTGAAAGGCAGTTGGCTCCACTGGCTTGGGGGAGGAGAAAGCCCCCCCCCCATAATGGCTGAGGGTTCCCATGTCATGAGTGCAGTGAATCCATTCCAGGTTCCAGTCAGTGTTTGTAGGAGCTATCCAAGTGCTGGATCCCACCTATCACCTTGGCTAGCTCATTTAATCTCTTCAGACCTAGACCAGATTCGGCATACCCCTGACATGGAAGGCACTGGCAGACCACTGCAACCAGCGTAGTTGGTAAAAACCTCAACAAGTGGAAAGCAAAGACAGTGAATTATACAGTGGGCCCTTGGCATCCACTGGAGTTTGCTTCCAGGACCCCCTAGGTAAAGGTAAAGGTATGCCCCATTGACAAGGTTGTCAAGTCATGTCCGACCGTAGGGGGGTGGTGCTCATCTCCATTACTAAGCCAAAGAGCTAGCATTGTCAGAGACTATTCTGTGATCATGTGGCCAGCATGATTACACAGAATGCTGTTTACCTTACCACCAAAGTGGTACCTGTTTATCTACTTGCATTTGCATGCTTTCAAACTGCTAGGTTGGCAGAAGATGAAATTAGTGATAGGAGCTCACTCCATCATGCAGCATTTGGGCCTCGAACTGCCAACCTGCCGATCTTGCAATCAACAGAGTCAGGGTCTTAACCACTTGAACTACCACATCCCTACATCCAGTATAGTTGGTAAAAAACTCAGCAAGTAGAAAGCAAAGATGGTGGGTTATACAGTGGGCCCTTTGCAACCACTGCAGTTTGCTTCCAGGACCCCCTAGGATACCTAAATCCATATTGGCTCAAGTTCCATTATATACAATGGTGTTGCAAAATGGTGTCCCTTATTTAAAATGGCAAAATCAAGATTTGGTTTTGGGTGGAAGGAAGGCAGTATCCCAGATCAAGAAGAATGGTTATTGAAATTATATGATGTAATGGAAATGGACGACTTAACCAATTAATTAAGGACAAAAATTT
The DNA here is from genome assembly GCA_020142125.1 of Phrynosoma platyrhinos. Lineage (NCBI taxonomy): Eukaryota > Metazoa > Chordata > Lepidosauria > Squamata > Phrynosomatidae > Phrynosoma > Phrynosoma platyrhinos. The sequence goes on along the minus strand of CM034710.1, from coordinate 94,622,051 downwards.
AAAATAAAGAATAGAGGTCAGTGTTAAAATTTCTAGTAGAAAGGTGAAGAATGCTGGTGACTTTGGGACTTAAATATATACAAGTTGACAGCTTTAAATATTGTAGAATTGAACAGATTTATCTTAGAAGGGGAAAAGAAAATTACAATATGAATTTACAAATTACATAGACCGTTTGGGTAAGTTGGTGTGGATGGTGTGGTATGTGAGATGGTGAGAGCAAGTGAACAAGTAGATCAGAAGAGGAAAGGAAGGAATCAATAAGGTAAAAGTGTGGAACATAGAAAAGAAGTTAAAGGAAGAGATGAATAAGGGAAGAGAAAAGATGGAGTTTTTAGAATGTGGAGTATGCAAGTGAGATATTTGAGAAGGATGTTTTATTATTGTTTGAAATTTATAATATATAAATAATGGAATTGTTTAGATGTGTGGATATTAGACAAATGTATGTGCATAAAAATAGTATGATCTGTCAATAAAAATATTTTTAATAAATATTTGGGGTTTGGAATTATTATTTTTAAAAACTATATTTTCAAAGCATGGATGGTTGAATCAATGGGGATGCAGAATGCACAGATATGGAGGGCCAACTTTTGTAAGATTTTCTCCTGGATATCTTCTTAACATAATGCTCCTGGAAGAGCAACAAGTTTAGAAAAATAGGAGATAAGCATCTCCAGCACTATCATGTTTTACTTTCCCCCTGCATGTTTTGTCTGAACTACATACTGCCAGTATAATGTCTTTCGCCTCTTTTTTTAAACTGATTAATATTTTCACCCCTTCTGAAGAAAGGATGAAAGTAGTTAAGATACTCAGTGCCCCTGATCTACAATATCACTTACCAAACTGGCAGGTTCATTTTTCCTGGCTGAAGGTCTTCCTCTGATCTCACTACAATGATATTTCCTGGATCACAGAACAAAGCACACAGAGCTCTTTCCATACACACATTTTCATTATTGTGTTAGTAAGAGCCGAGCAGCCATGAACTTAAAGGGTTAGGAGTATATTTCCTGGTTTCACAAATGACAGCTGTCTTTGAAATTCACAAAATAAGCATGCCAATGACACCATACCAGACTGTACTCGCATTTTGACAATGATTGCCCTGTTTTGATTTGCAGAGAAAGGCTTTCTTCAGCTTCTTTTTTCCCAGGCATTTTGCAATCGAGCAGAGCACAATGAACCAGGTCTTAATCATATTTTGCTTTCATCTTCAGATAGGTGTGGGAAATGTCAGGGAAAAGAGAGACAAGGAAACAAGCAGTTTGTGGGTGCGTAGATGGGGGGAGGGGAGAACAAAGGGAAAAGGTCTAAATGAGAAATGAACCTTGTCCATCTCTTTAGGTTATTTAAAACATGAAAATGGGTCTTAAGGAATATGGGTGCAGGAAGCTGTTTCAGTGTTAGTGGGGAAGTCCTATATGAGTGAGGTGAAAAATATGTGGTGGCATCCCTGGGATGTGCAGGGGATGCAGACTGCACCAAGAAGGGGTGACACCCTGTTGGGTCCTCCTTCCCTGTCAGTGCAGGAGGGGCAAATGTGCACCTTTCCTGGCTGCTCCATCATCAATCTGCCTCCCTGGGAAGGAAGTCAACAACAACAACATCTGGGTTATCAAAGTTTAGGAAAGACATCTATAAATGTACAAGACCTCCTTATTCCCAATCCCTTTCTTCTATAATCACATTTTAGTTTTTTATTATTATAAATATGATTACTGCATGTTTAAATTATGATTATTTATTTTAAACTCACACAGTAACCCAAAGTTCTCTGGATGATATACAGATTTGAAACACAAAATACTTTAAAAAAAACTAAAAAATAATACAACATATCAGATAAAACCAAAATAAGGGTTAAAACAAAATATAACTAAAACAATGGGTAAGACAAAGGTATTCTTTTTTTTTTTTAAAAAAAAATCATATTTAAAGCATTAATTTAAAGCAGTTTAAAATATAGTAAAGATAAAAGTACACCACCATATCTTGTTAAAAGACCTTTATGCCATAGCCAGTTAAAAAGCTGACAGTCTATATGAATAAGGTCTTTGCTTGCCAGTGGAAAGAGAGAAGAGAGGCTGTTCAACCAGTCTAGTCTGGGCATAGCCCGCAGGAAGGCTCTCTCCCATGTCATCACCAAATGTGTGTATGAAGGTAATGGATGGAGACAAGAGTGCTCCACCAAAGATCTTACAACTTGTGCAGACTCATATAGAGAGATATATGTTTGGGCACAGGTTCCAAAGACAGTCTCATGGACAGCTATAGCTACCATCATGTTTTGAGGCATCAGAACATTTAGTTCATATCAGAGGAGTCTGATTTCACAAAAGAAAAGAAATATTAAGATTTCAAATTTCAAAAAGTCCTCTTTCTATGATTGAAATGCAATGTATACCAAAATTAAGTATCTCCTGGATGATTAAATATATGACTTCTGGAAGATCCAATAACCTTTATTTTGTACAGCTGATAAAGAGAGAATTTGTTCATTAGAAATCTGGGACCTCCTTTTTCAGCTTTGTGTAATCCACATTAATGACATAGAACTGAAAAGTGGGGGGGGGGGAGTTATGATAAGTAGTATGAGAAAGGTATTATCTTATTTTCCTGCGTATAAGACTACTTTTTAACCTGAAAAATCTGTGGTTAAAGTGGGGGGGGTCGTCTTATACGCCGGGTATAAGGATAAGGAGGAGAGAGGTGCTAAAACTCTATATTTTGACTGGGGAAAAATGGGGGGTCGTCTTATACGCCGGGTCGTCTTATACGCCGGAAAATACGGTAAGTACAGAAATCAATGGTAATGTGTCACATTTTATATTTTTTGAGGAAAGTTTAGATTTCCACTAGTGAACAACTACTTGTTAGCAACTTTCATATTATCGTTGCATTAAGTTAGGAGATTATCACGTGGATAAAAAGTCACAATATAGATTTTTGGGATCAAAAACGGAAAACTCCAGTTCATATGTTTGTTAACAGTGCAACATAAGATAGATGTTATTTAAATTATCACTTCTCTATGTTTTCTGTTTTCACACACCTACTGTCCCTTTCAATAATGCAGTTGGAAAAAGCTGGATGACAGCTTTTATACAAATCCAAATGTGGGAAAGCATTTCATGTTTTCTTTATTTCACAGATAAGCTGGAATGCCTTAACTATTACACTTTTATGAAAGGGCAACTAGCACATAATACAAGTCTCATACATAGATAGGTTGTATCTGAAAATCAATGCAATAGAAAGCACAAAAATACTGCCAGCTTGTAAGATCTTTGTTAAGTGCCTTGAAGCTCTACACAGGTGGTTAATCTTACAATTCGTCTTCAACACATCCACATACACCATTGGAATTCTATGCAATTGCTTCAATATGAACATATAAAGAAAGGATGTCTGATTCTTTGCCTGTAAAAGGTTTCAAAGCAAGTTTTCAAGAAGAGTCAAGAGTCAATGGAAGTGACGGGGCTTCTGCTGTGTTTACTCAATTACAGAAAAGGTTTAGAGGAGATAATGGGAAAGCAGATTAAAGGGGGAAAATTGAAACCCAGTGTAAGTGGTTTTCAGAGTCCTCCCCCTGCTTTGGCACATATATAATTTAGTAAGGGTTTCTATTAATACTGAAGCCAGTGCATGGCATACTACCTTTCAATATGCTTTCAAGCAAGTCACCTGAGCCAAAATATGCTAATTCAAATACAGCTATCTCATTCTAGGGTATGTAAACTAGTGTAATTGATCATGACCAGCAATCACTGTACCAGAAATACTTTGAAATCTGATCAGTTGTCAAAAATATCAGCTGTCCCTATCAATATGACTATGGCATTTCACTGTCTAAGGGCTCTACCTTTCAATAATTCTGTGGGACCAGATGGTGCTAAGAACAGATTTGCCTATTATTCCTAAACAGGGTGTATCTGAGGAAATTAGCTGCAGTCCTTGAAAGCTTATGCCAAGTAAAAACCTGTTAGTCTTTAAGGTGCCACCATACTATTGGTTTTACTGCAACAGACTAACGTTGATGCTCCCCTGAGAAACTTTAGATATGACAGAAACATAGAGAATGCAACTCTGCAACTGACAGGGTAGCCTTTATGCTGTCAGAGAACACCTGGAAATGTGCTGTAAAAAACAAAGGTGGGAGAAATAGCTACATGTGCTGTACTGTAGATGAGGACTGAAATTTTGCTAGGATTTTGTAAGCTCTAGGTTTGACTAGTCCAATGAACTCTGCCTGTAAGTCCAATAGTAGAAATTTTATGCCACTGATGTATCATTGCTGCCATTTTTGAGCAAGGTGACCGAGAGGGCAGTTGCTCTTCAACTCCAGGCAGTCTTGGATGAAACCGATTATCTAGACCCATTTCAAACCGGCTTTAGGACAGGCTTTGGGGTGGAGACTGCCATGGTTGCCTTGACCAATAATCTGCGTCTGAGCATCTACAGGGGTAGTGTGACCCTGTTGGTGCTCT
>CM034710.1:94599933-94616455 GCA_020142125.1 Phrynosoma platyrhinos | reverse complement strand
TATTATTATTATTATTATTATTATTATTATTATTATTATAGTTAAATGATAGTTATTTGCTGACGTGAATTTGATACTGGCCATGGGACAAAGAAGGCTGCAGAGCACTGTATTAGAGATATAGCAGCTCAAATTGTTATTACTAGGCTTCCTAAAGGACACTGGAAGCTGGAGATGCAGTGACGAGATAAAGCCACATCCGAAGGAAGAAGTATCTTTGTTTCTAAGGACAACCTATTTGCTTTAATAATGACCCCATACTGACAATGACCCATAGGATAACCAAGATTGTACAAAACCGTGTTTTTCAACAGTTCACCATATAGTGGTACATTTGTGAGATGGTGCTGCATGAAATGTGATGCTGGCAATCCAGTGCTGCAATTCTCTTTGCTTCAAAGTCTTGTTTCTTATCAGACCTTGGGACTGTGAAGAGCAAGCCACATGACATATAGAGCTACATCAGTTTCTCCAGCTCCAATAAATAGGAAAAGAAGAATCAACTATAAGAAACATAATTATTTGATATTAACAGACAATCATGGAAACTTTGGAAGTCTTGTCATATGAGTATTAGTTCTGATATGATATATTTTTTTCTCTCTTGCAGATCACCTAACTTCATTACATAAATGTTCAGGACTATGGAACTGAAGGGAGTGTGAAAGACAGATTTGAAAACAACAAGACTGAAGCTTTCTAATGGGTAACAGCAACCCTGTGGATTAAAAAAGAAAGAAAGAAAAAAGAGCAAGGCATAACACTAAGAGCAAATACAGTACCAAAGGTCAGAGTAAAGTTTCCATTCCTCAAATATATGGGAGTATGTTCCACATGAATAAAATAATACAGCATATCCAGTTTTTCATAGTACAGTCTTTCTCACTGGTTCTCCAGGATCTTCACAAACTATGATCCCTGAGTTGAGGAGCCTGAGGACTGAACTTGCGACATTCTATTTCTGATGATGGTTCTTAAGTGGTCTGGCAAGGAGAGGACAATGGGGTTGCATACACAGGGCAAAGCCAATCAAATATAGCTATTTAGTCTCTTTGAAATTGAGGTAGGTTTGCCAGCCTCTTTGAAGGCAGCACAATACCTCACCATGGTCAGTGTCCCATTCTGAGCCTGTTTGGCAGGGAATCCATTCAGCAGAGGTGGACAAATTAAGCCCTGATTGCTCTCTCAGAGAAATCATTTCCTAGTTGGGGGTGGGGAGCGGTGTAGGGGGAGATTTCTAGTCTTGTAATTTAAAATGAGGCTTGGATTCTCCAAGATGGATAAAAGGTCCAGGGTGCAGGGGCCCTAACCTGTCCATTTTGAATTCTTAACAATTTGTGCAGAATTTGGCAACAGACAGCTTTCTTGTCTTATGTATCAAGGATGGGCAGTAAAGTGTGGCTTCTGGCTGCTTTGGGGGAGGAGGGTGCAGATGACACATGCCTCCAGAGTGGCCAGAAGCCGCATGGAGAGCACACCCAGCTGCCAAAAAGCCATTCCTTGCTGGTAGCCCATTCAGGTCCACAGCTGTGGCTGGGTTTGGGACTGCAGCATCTGGTCACAATGGTCCCGCACTGATCAGGGTCCAACTGGCAAAGGAGCAGCCAGAGACCACTTCAAGCTGCTGGTCTGCATGACTCCAAAGTCTAATATTTCTATTTACTGAGCATACCTTGTTACAACATAACCAAGCCAGAAAGCTGTAAATTGAACAGTTGAATGATACAAACATTAATATAATAAAAGCTGAAGGACTCAAAGACTGAAAATCTTAAGAGATATTACCATGTCTTGACACAAACAGTAATGAGAAAAGTTTACTGGAGGAAGAGTGGGGTGCTTGGATTAGAATGTCACTTATTTTGTCAGGCTTTGTCTGACAGCTTGATGCTTGGATGTAGAAAAGAAATTTTTTTAGTCCTGACTATATGAAGTTTTTAAAATAACAAACATGAGGAATGGAGGTTAAGACAGCTGCCTTAGGGTGCCAACATTTGACCAGAAAAATGTTAGCTATTTAATTGATGGTTATTCTGTTTTTACACCAGGAAAGGAGGGTCTTTGTGGGATTTTCTGCTTCGTGTGCCAAAATAACTTGGCTGATTTTAGATCTTATGCACTTTGACTGTAGTTTTGTTCCATTTTATTACTGTAATAATGTTCAGGGAAATTCTTTTTTTTAAAAAAAAATCAGAGCTGGCAAACAAATGTTTGCTTTTATTTGGTGTTTTGCTCATCAGAAATGTAGAAGCAAGTGGAAAGCAGGAAATTCTGTAAGGAGAGAAAAGTAATATTAGTTTTGTGTGAAGGTAATACACATGGCTTTCTAAGGATGAGGAGGTGTGAAACATTTAAGCCCAGAGTCTAAAATTACTTAGCTATAATGTGACTGCTTGCTTGCGCTCTTCAAGCCCTGCCCCAAGACAAGTTACTAAAGACAACTTGCTAAAGAAACAACTACTTTAGCAAGTTGCTAAAGACAACTTGCTAAAGAAACAACTACTGGAACCGAAACTGCTGCTTACGATTTCATTGCCTATCCTCACCCAATCGCTGTTTCTCCCTGGAAATAAAAAGCACCCTTTTCCTAATGCATATTTATATAGGGGCATCAAACAATCCATACAGTGGCTTGGTCTCTGAAAGTGAACCAATCAGTGAGTGCCCCTATTCTGAACCAAGAGGATTTGTATGAGATAGCACTGGGATGCACTATTAATCATGTGAAACTACAAGACCAAAATATCAAAGGGAAACTGAGTCGAGTCAGGAATAAAGTGTATTTTTATGTATGCTAGACTTATCCTTATTTACCAGGGGCAGATCCTATTTTCTGATATGTGTCCCTCAAAAATTGCTAGCATTTTTTGTCTCTGTTTTTCTGCTTGGGGAGATCTTGGAGATCGCCTTTTAATAATATTGTGACTGAATAGACATATTAATTGTTTTTTCTTCAATCGCCCCTCCCTGGAATTGTCTATCAACACAATAAATGCTTGTGGGGGTTTTTTTGTGGAGGGTTTTGGGCTATGTGGCTGTGTTCTAGAAGATTTTATTCCTGATGTTTTGCCAACATCTGTGGCTGGCATCTTCAGAGAATGCTGGCATGGAAGTGAGTGGGATATATATATATATATATATATATATATACCCACACGCACACACACACACATACATACTGTTTGACCCTTGGTTGAGGGAAGATGATTTACATGTTAGTCTGTGTGCTGTTCTGTTGCTGAATGTCAAGGCCTCAGGGTGGGAGGATATGAAAGGAGGCATTGTGTCTATTTAATTAGTGATCCATTGTCTGCTGGGAAATCCCCTGACCCTGGGTGGTTTTCATTTGCACAGGCAAGTTCTTGATTTTGGTGTTTTTCAGGACTGGCAGCCAGACTTTGGTCCAAAACACACTGCAGAAATAATCCAGTTTGAGACTGCTTTAAGTGTCCTAGCTCAATGTTAGGGAATTATGGGAAGTGTAGTTTTGTGGCATATTTAGCCTTCTTTGTCAGAGAGCTCTGGTTCCATAATAAACTACAATTCACAGGGTTCCTTAGCACTAAGCCAGGGCAGTTAAGGTGATCTCAAACTGGATCATTTCCACAGTGTGTTTTGGACTTTTGTTTACTTTAAGGGTAAACACAGTGTTCAAACCCGAATCAAGTAACACAAGAGACACTGCACTCTGGGACAGCCAGAAAAATCAGCAGTAGCAGAACACCTTATAAACCATCCTGGACATAAAATGCTATTTGAAGACACTGAAATTTTGGACCATGCCAACAACTATCAGGTCAGAATGCACAAGGAAGCCATTGAAATCCACAAACACCTAGACAATTTGAAGAGAAAACAAGAAACCCTTAAAGTAAACTGAGGGGCTGAGCAGACCAGCATAAAGAGCCAGCCTGCAGGCAGAGTTGCGTGTGGCGTCTGCACGCCAGTCACCCAGATGTCAGCTTCATGCCACACACCCCACCACATGGTGGGAGGAGTCAGGGTGCTCCCTTGGCGCAGCGTCCACACATGCTGTGCCAAAGGAGCACTGAAAATTTGCTGCCGCTGTGGCAATAAGGGCAGCTTTTTGTTGCGCTAAAAAGGAGTGGCATTTGCCAGTTCTTTTTAGAGTGACAAAGAACCAGACCGGGGCTGTGACATGAAGTTGCCGTGGCCCCAATCCAGTGAGCAAAGGGGCGACACAGAGCCTCTCCTTTGGGGTGGTTTGTTCAGCCCCAAAGTCTGGCTGCCAGTCCTGAAAAACACCAAAATCAAAACCTAGGATGTGCAAATGAAAACCACCCAGGGTCAGGGGATTTTCCAGCAGACAGTGGATCACTAATTAAATAGACACAATGCCTCCTTGCATATTCTCCACCCTGAGGCCTTGCCATTCAACAACAGAACAACACAGAGATTAACATGTAAATCATCTTCCCTCAACCAAGGGTCACACTGTATATAAATACTCCACTCACTTCCATGCCAGCATTCTCTGAAGATGCCAGCCACAGGTGCTGGTGAAACATCATGAATATTTTTTTCCAGAACACAACCACATAGCCCGAAAAACCCACAAAAAAAGCTTTCGACTTCATAATAAATGTTGTTGGAAATGTCTGAATTCCAGTGGGGAAAATGTAGGTCTCTATGTGCTAAAATGTCCATGATCCCTAACACTATAGCCATCAGTGAGGGATTGTGGAAATTGCAGTTCAATATCTGAGGGGAAGAACCACACATTCCTTATTCTTACCATACTTTCCCCACAGGACCTACAACCAGATCCATTGCATTGTAAAGACAGTATTCTATAATGTTAAATGTTATGAAAGGAAACCAGTGTGTTGTGATTAAAAGAATAAGACAGAAGATATCTGAATTCAAATCTCCACTCTGCTGTTAAGCTCACTTGGGCTAGTCACCACTGCCCAGAGAGACCTACCTCACAGAGTTGTTATGAGAGCAAGAAGGGAGAGGACCATGCACCTCACCTTGAGCTCCTTGGATTAAGAGACAACATATACATTTAAGATGTGAAAATTGGAGGAAGGAAAAATTTAAGATATGCAGATGACACCATACTACTAGCAGAAAGCAGTAAAGACTTGGGGCTTCGGCAGATGGCTTATTAAGCCGTCTTGGAGGCAGGGAAGAGGAGGGGCAGCTGCACGCTCGGCGCCCCTTCCTCCTCCCGAGGTTGCCCTTGGACCTGCTGGCCCTCCGCACAGCCGGCGCTCCCAGGGCAACTTCCCGCTGCAGCGTCCACACATGCTGTGGCGGATGTCAGCGAAAGTGCACCTCACGCTTTTGAGGCGCACTTTCGCTGACTTGTAAAAGGAGCGCTATTTTTGCGCTCCTTTCAGGGGCGGCGAAAGTGCGGCGCTGGATCGAGGCAGGGGATGCCTCGATCCAGCGGCGCATCTTCCCAGGGCGGCGCAGAGCCGCCAGTCTGTTTCCCCCCTTAGAGCAATTACTGAAGAAAGTGGATAGGTAGGTTTACAATAAGACCTTAAGAAAACAAAACAAAAAAAATGACCACAGATTATTTACGTCACTTTAAAGTAGATGATGAAGACATTGCAATAGTTTAAGGTTTCCTGTACCATGGTTCAGTCTATCAGAATGGAGATTGAAGTCAAGGAAAGAGAAAAAGACTTGACCTTGGAAGGGCAGCTATGCAGGAACTCAACAAGATTCTGAAATGCCAAGATATCTCATTTGGACTGCTAAAAAGACAAATGAATGGCTCCTAGAGTTTGAACACTCCCTAAAAGCCAAGATGTCTAAAGCTGTATCCACACTGCAGAAATAATCCAGTTTGGCCCTGCTTTAACAGCCATGGCCCAATGCTATGGAATCCTGGGATTTGTAGTTTGATTTGACACCAGAACTCTCTGACAGAGAAGGCTGAATGTCTCACAAAACTTATAGTTTCCAAAATTATGTAGCACTGAGCCATGGCAGTTAAAGGGATGCCAAACTGGATTATTTCTACAGTGTAGTTTCAGTATAAACTGACACTGTTGTACTTTGGCCATACCATAAGAAGACATGGCTCACTAGAAAAGATAATAATGCTTGGTATGGGAAAAGGCAGTAGGAAAAGAGGAAAACCACATTCTAGATGGATAAACTCAATCAAGGAAACCATGGCCCTGAGTTTGCAAGACCTGAGCAGGATTGTTGAGGAATAGAGTGAGGGGCTGTACAGATGGCCCCTAAGGGGCAGATCTGTGCCACCCCTGAAAGCTCCGGATTGGGGCTGCAGCAACTGCACACCGTGGCCCGGATCTGGCACTTTGCTGCTTCAAAAAGAGCTGGCAAATGCTGCTCCTTTTTGGAGTGGCAAAAAGCTGTCCTTGCCGCCACTGCAGCAGCTCTTCTGAGCTACTTTGGCTCAGCATGTCTAAACACTGCACCAAGGGAGCGCCCTGACGCTGCCCGCTATTTGTTTGGGCGGACAGTGTGAGGATGACGTGGGGGAAGAGTCGGGGCAGCCGGCGTGCGGTTGCCATGTACTGGCCTTGACTCTAAGGTCTTTCATTCATAGGCTCACCATAAGCTCAACTTGATGACAGTTAATAACAACAACCCCACATGTAATTTCCAAATCTAATATCAATCTGATAAAAATGGGGTTCCTCCCAGAGCGCTAATCCACTCTTTATTGTAGGTCAAATTATCCCCAACAATAGGGCTATACATGTGGCCCCTAATGGGTGGCAGGACACCACTCCTTTCCTTGTCAGATCAGGGCAATGGCAACCACACACCATAGCCCCGATCTGGCCTTTCCGTGGCACAAAATGAAGCTGCAAAAACTGGCTCCTTTTTGTGCTGCAGAAAGGGTGTTGTACTTGTGGCAGCAGCAGCTTTTCACCACTTCTTCAACATAACATGTGTAAACGCTGTGCCGAAGACGCACTTTTTTGCCTCCCACCGTGCTGTTGCTTTGGCATTGGGGTGGCAGCATCGGGGCAGAGTTGAGGTAGCCTGTGTGTGGTCACCATGCCCCAACTTTACGCCCAGGCTGGCCCTTTTGGTCAGTCTGTACAGGCCCATACTCACCAAATTTGGTGCAAACCAAGCTGTGTTTGCATGATGCATTAACAAAGATAAAAAGGTCAAGATTTTCCCTTTGACATGATTGTCAAGTTCTGTCCAACTGTAGAGAATGGTGCTTATCTCCATTGCTTAGCCAAGGGAGCCAGCATTGTCAAAGACAATATCGTGATCATGTGGCCAGCATGACTGCATGGAATGCTGTTACCTTCCCACCAAAGTGATACCTATTTATCTACTTGCACTTTTACATGCTTTTAAACTGCTAAGGTGGTAGAAGTTGGAACTAGTGGTGGGAATTCACTCTGTCATGCGGCACTTGGCTTTCGAACTGCAAATCTTGCAATCGTCAGAGTCAACATCTTAACCGCTGAGCCACCACATCCTTCTGCATTAACAAACAGGAAAGGATAGAAGTTTAACTGTATTTTTTTTGATATAAGTCGATTTTGAGCTATGCTAGAATGGACAAAGCTGATTAAAATAGGTCTCAAATATACATCAGAAAGGCATAGATAAGATGAAATACATTTAGGTCCAAAACAGACTGCAGAAATAATCCAGTCTGACACTGCTTTAAGTGCCCTGGCTTGATGCTAGGGAATTCTAGGAACTGTAGTTTTGTGAGACATTTAGCCTTCTCTGTCAGAGAGCTCTGGTGTCACAATAAATTACAGTTCCCAGGATTCCCTAGCACTGAGCCAGGGCCTTTAAAACAGTCTTAAACTGGATTATTGCTGCAGTGTGTTTTGGACCTTAGTGTCACCTAAATCTGTAAATGTGTTTGTGCATTTAGGATTTCTGGCTTAAACTATGAGCTTTGTCATGGTCTGTCTATTCATCCTACTCTCTTTTTCTTTGCAAGGAAAAGTGTGAGCAAAATTTCTGCCTCCATTAAAATTTGTTGATTATACTAAGGGCAGATAAATAATTGGTTTGCAAGACAGGTTTAGTTTAGGGTGGCAACATTGAATTTGGGGGGAAGAATGTAAGGGAAATTAGGGCCTGACAGAGTTTGAGACCACTTTAACTGCCTTGGCTCAGTGCTAGGGAATCATGGGAACTGTAGTTTATTGTGGCATCAGAGCTCTCTGAAAGAGAAGGCTCAATGTCACAGTAAAAACTACAGTGCCCATGATTGCCTAGCATTGAACCAGGATAGTTAAAGTGGTCTTAAACTGGATTATTTCTGGCAGTCTGTTCAGGCCCCTAATCTATCAAGAATGGAAAATATTTCTAGTGTGTGTCAGGTTAAGGAGTATAACTAGGGAGATTATTGCATAAGGATATAAACCAGTTTACTTGAGCTGGCTTGAAATTAGAAGCAGGCAGCATCCTGATATTATCAGATGCATTTAGCCACCGAAATCACTGCCCAGTTGCAGCCCGGGTCCATTGCTGCTCAAAGTGGCGCTTCGGCAATCATTTTTTCAAGCTGGAAAACTCCCAGCTTCGAAAAGAGGCACGAGGAGCACCACTTTGAGCGGCGATGGACCCAGGCTGCATCTGGGCGGCAATTTCGGTGGCTAAATGCATCTGATAATATCAGGATGCCGTCCGCTTTTAATTTTAAGCCAGCTCAGGTAAACCGGTTTGTATCCTTATGCGATAATCTTCTCAGTTTCATCATTGCCTAACAGCACAAGCTCTTAGGAACAGACAAAGGTACATCTAATCCTAGATGTGTTTGGAACTTAACAAAATTAAAATAAAGTTAAATGCCTTTTGCTGGGTTTTTCTTCCTAATGAGAGTGAGTTATGCTGTTTTTGAACAAGGAGGTTCCATAATGGATAATGGCCACAGATGTCCTTAACCTATCTCAGAATATATTAGTATCTGAAATTAAGTCCCAAGAATGTCTCCTATTCCTAGCACTTTAAAACATGTCTCTATCACCCTCAGACATCAGTTTGTGTCCTAAACTATTACCACGTTTACGTGTACAGTCTAAGATATATTTCATGCCATGCTATTTCACTGACACTCCTGAAACACTGAGTTGTTTAATTCACGTGGAAGCAATATACAGTAAAGATTTAACAATCCACTGCTCTCTCTGTTTCACGTAGCCCTTCAAGCCATGAGTAGCATCCCTCATAAGGACACATTTTAAAATGCAGACGGTCCACCACATGTTTCCATATGTGGTGCCTCTTGTGAATAACAGTGCCTCTGAGCAGTTTATGAACAAGTTCTATTAAAATGAAAGAAATTTACATATGAATAAACTTGTGCTCTAGGATCAGAGCTTTGGTGTGCCAAAGCTGTTAGGCAATACAGCTAGTTTTAATAATGTGTACAAAAGCAGGTGGCAAATTCGTACAATCTGATAGCTTTATGGTGTAGCTGATAAAGAACCTATGGTGGGGCTTAGGGGTGGAGGGGGAAGAATCTGAAAAGAATTGCCAGGGTTACAATCTTCATTTTGGATTACAGCTTTTGGAAGCTTCTGTATTTTGTGTGCTCTGCCAATTACTGTGGGGAAATATTTCCCTCTTCTTAACATAATATCTTTGTTCTTAACGACGTTTCCATTTAAGTGTGGAAGACTGCATTAGTATATTTCTGAGGGATAGATAATGAGATGTTTTGATGTGATCACTGAGGCCTGTCATCTTTCTTTGAAGCATATATACAATATGCTTGTACAAATCACATTGTATGATTACGTGTAATATATAGCTGTGATAAGACTTCAGAGATAGAAATTCTTATCTTCCTTTATTTGATCAGCGAAGCCTAGATTGAGGTGTAAATTATGTGATAAGCAAAATACAGCATATTTTGATTCTCCCTTTTCCTGCATGGAGCAAGGACATCAAAAAGTTCCTTTGAGCATGGGTTCATCACACAAACCAACACACTAGAAAAAAAATGGGGTTGATAAAGGACTTAGGTGTTACTGTGTGACACAGTAGAGCCTCATGATTTGCAGCAAAAGAAAAATCAAAATGAAGGGAAGAGAACATATTGTTTGCTTGTTTGATTCCTCCCCAACCCCAGGTCTTCAAGATGATGAGAACAAAATAGTAATAATAATCATATCTTTACATAACTTCCTTGTCTGCGCAGCTCACCATCCTGTCCATTGCTCCATTGATGCTGTCTCTTCCCATCTGCTTTGTTTCTCTGGCATTTGCCCCTTAAGAGACAGCTATTCTAGGCTGCCATTCCCTGTTCACTGAAATATGATCACTACACCCACAACTCCCACTCATTGGAGAACATAATGAATATCGATTAGAATTAATATACTACATGCTTGCAATTAAGGTTGCCATATCTCAGAGCCTGGCCCTGAGTCTCTAGTTTTTATGAGTCATCTCATCTCAGAGGGGAGGCTAGAGTGCAAATTCTGCACCTTTAGTGGGCTCAGCTCTGGGCAAGAGATAATAGCTGTGTGCAGCTAGCAGAGCAGCAGCATGCTGCAATTTGCAGGGTTTAACTGTTTTGCTGCTGCAAATTGCAAACACTCTCCAGAGGATCTATATGGGCCTCTGCAGACCAACTCAAAGGGTTGGCCTGGAGGCAGAGATGGGGTGGAGCAGCTGCACACCGGTCATTCCAACCCCACACCAACGCCATCCTCACGCGGCGTGCCGTTACGCACAGCGCAAGGTGTCAGGACGCCCTTCTAGAGCAGCTTTTTGTTGTGCTGTGCCAGAAAGGGTGCTAAAGAGCTGTGCGCTGGCTCTTAGGGCAGCCTTTTGCTGCCCCTGAAAGAGCGGCCTTTTGCCGCTCTTTCAAAGGCAGCAAAAGGGAGGATCAGGGCTGCAGCATGTGGTTGCCGTGGCCCTGATCCGTGGCTAGCAGGCCAGCCCAGAGCCGCCTGTCTGCATAGTCCCTATGGGCCTCTGCAGACGTGTGGCCATGGGCTGCCCCGATCCACTCTTTTTCCGGCCCTGGAAAGAGCAGTAAAATAGCGCTCCTTCTGCAAGGTGTGGAAAGGGCACCGCAAGAGGCGGCATGCACCTCTTCGGTGTCTCTTCTGGCTCAGCGTGTCTGCACGCCAAGCCGGAAGGACATCATCGGAGCGCCCATCGTATGCAACAACGAGTGCTCTAATGACGTCCTCAGGAAGGGGTTGGGGCACCCAGCATCTGGCTGCCCCTCCTCTTCCTGGGATTGAAGACGGCGCTTTGCGCCATCTGCAAAGGGGATAAATTAACTTATTTAGATTCCTCTTTCCTTCCCAAGCATTGTGGCCTCAGGGCTCACCATCTGCTTTGCTCTGCATCCGCCTTCTGTTTGGGAGCAAAGAGGCTACACTAAATGTTCCTTATCCCATCCCTCTCTAAATAAGTGAGGAGGTATAATCCCATTTCACCTTAATATGCAAACAAGTCCTTTAACAAAGACCTCTCTATTCAGGCTTGTCTATACTAAGGATATACACTGGATTCAACCCCAGTCCCAGCCACATCCAGAGCAAAATGGCTGTTTTAAGCTAATCATTAGCTAAAGAGATCCTGCAGTTTACTCTGGTTCTCTTGGGTATCTGGACAGCTGGATTGTGTGCAATTCAGCCCAATCTAGTTGTCCAGACAGCAAAGGCAGCACCATCTCCCTTACCGCGTGCTGAGCAATGCAGGGAAGGGGATGGATTCTTTTTGCAGCTGCAGCCGCCATTTCCTCACTGGCCAAGCAGCTCCCTGCAAGAACCTAGCCAGCACTGCCACTTCTGCTAGGTCAGGATGGGGCACCCATGCAAAATGACACTCTCCTTATTGATCACATGGTGGGCTGACCTCAACAGAAGCAATGATGCCAAGCAAGCTTTTTCAGAGAGGGACAAGTGGACAGGTCACCAGGACTAATGCAGTGTCAGCCGAGCTGGCCTATGTGCACAATGACACAGTGTTGCATAAGATTTGGCCTAGTATGTATTGTCACCATTATGTTTGGTCTGGGGCCAATCTGGGATATAATGCTCTAGGCTGATCCCAGATAAAGTGGCCAGTATAGACATGCCCTCTGTTTCATTGGGCTCAGAAACCTAAGGGCCTGTGACAATGCTGACCTGGCAACTATTCTCTCTCTCTCTCTCTCTCTCTCTCTCTCTCTCACACACACACACACACACTTTTTTATTTCTAGATGGAATGTAGAGTTGATATGAATTGTACCTTACTGCATTCCAACAATTTAAGAAGTCTTATTCTTTCAATTCAGGTACAGTCTGGATCTGCACCCTGAATTAAAGAGTCCATTTGCTTGAAGTACAAATCAGTTGAAAAGAGATGCATCCACACTAACAGAAATGACAGACTCTAAGTTGCTGAAGCTCCATCCTATGGAATCTTGGGATGTGAAGTCTCCTGGGATAGTTTTATGTCAGACAGCTCTAGTGCTACACTTCACGGAACTGCACTGGAAAAATCTAAGTCATACACCAAACTATAGATCCCAAAATTCCATAGGATGGAACTATGGCAGTTAAAATGCTATCAAAATGCTATAATTTGCTATATTTGCTTTGATCCTTTTTATGTATTAATGTTTTTGTAAATGTGTGAGGAAGGGGAGTGTACTGGCCTGCCTCTTGTATTACTACAACCTAGACCACTGATTCCCAAAGTGGGGGGGGGTACCCTGGGGGAGGTGGAAGGATCCAGGGGGGTGGTGAGGTAGAAAGGAGGCAGTAGGGGGGCAGTGAAGGAAAAGAGGGGGTGGCAAGGGGGTCTTTCAGTCAAAGTATTGGTTTGCAGAAAAGACAAGGGAAACCAGCAGTCTTTATGACCATGGTGGGTGTGAAGATTACATTAAACTTACATTAAGGGGAGCAGCAACCAAGATTGGTTGTTTTCATTTTGCACTGGAAAAGGCAAAGGTAAAGGTTTCCCTTGACAAAATTGTGCAGTCGTGTCAGACTGTAGGGGGCAGTGACAATTCCATGGTCATTTGGCCAGCATGACTACATGGAGAACAGCAGACCTAATATTAAAAAAATATGCACGGTGTGTGTGTGTGTGCTAGTGTTGCTGCCAAAAAGGAAAGGGGGTAGTAGGCTAAAAAAGTTTGGGGACCACTGACCTAGACAGATTCTTACAATTATGTGAAAGAGTATACAGTGTGTGCACATCTGTCGGTTTGCCATCTGCAGCTTTACGCTTCTGTGGGTTTGCCATCTGCAGCTTTACGCTTACATGGATGGCAAGCCCCGGATGTTACAATGGGACGCGCCCATGGCACATGCCCATTGAAACGAATGGGACTTGAGGTCCCATGTTTTTTGCCATACGCAGGGGGATCGGGAACGGATCCCCCACGTATACCAAAGGCCCACTGTATAACCAATGTGCATGTATGTACTTTCAGTATAATATATAAATAACCATTGATATATTTGTTTTGATCCTTTTCATGCATTCATGTTTTGTAAATGTGTGAGGAAGGGGAGTGCACTGGCCTGCCTCTTGTAGTAATACAAGAGTAATCTGTTGTCCTCTAGTAGAGAAAGGGAACAGTCCAATTCCCAGCACTTTAAGAGACCACCAACAGTATCATTGCATTGACTTGGAACAGCTCTCCCTTCATCTTTACACAGACAATTTAAACCTCATACTATCAGCTCTTAAAGAGACCATCAGTAGCCTGAGAGCAATCAGTTGTTTCAACTGTTTTCTCTTTCTACAGTCGACTCTCCTTATCCATGGATTTTTTATCCACAGATTCAAGCATCCACTGCTTGAAAATATTCAAAAAAGTATACATTCCAAATAGCAAACCTTGATTTTGACATTTTATATAAGGGACACCATTTTTCAATGTCATTGTATTTAATGGTACTTGAGCATCCATGGATTTTGTTATTCATGGGAGGTCCTGGAACCAAACCCCAGCAGATAACAAGGGCTCACTGTATTTCAAATTGGGAACTGCCTTGTGTGTTTTGGCAGAAAGAGATGTCTAAATTAAGTAAATACCTTTATATATTTCCCCTTTTATACACATGATAGTTGGCTGTATGTCATATACAAGCTCACAAAGAGTGTCACAAGATGTCCCTCTGACTGAGGTAGGAAGATGTGCTGTCATCCTTCTCCCCTAATTTTTCCTTCCTCCCCTTCTTACTTTCATTCTTTTCCTGTTGTTGTCATTGTTGTTGTTGCTGCTATAGTATAAGCAGCAGGCAGCACAGTCAATCTGTAGGCCAACGGAGCCTCAGCCTGAGAGGTCCTTCCACAAAATGAGGTCCTGTGTGTGAAGTGGTCTGAGAGATCCTCACCCACAATGCCAGACTCTTGAGGAGAAACCACATAGGTTGACATTCTTGAGCCTACTCTGACCAGTTTCCTATTGGGAGACTTCGTGCAGCAGCAGAAGGAGCAATGGTACAAAAGTGCTCTTCACATACATCTTGCTCTAAGGCAGGGGTAGGCAACCTTTCCCCTTTAAGGGCCGAGGGACTTCAGCTCCCAGAAGCCTCAGCCATGTTGGCCAATAGTCCCATGTTGGCCAATAGCTCCTGGGATTCTGAGAGCTGAAGTCCCTTGGCCCTTAAAGGGGAAAGGTTGCTTACCCCTGCTCTAAGGAGACTGAGCCCACTCTCTGCAGCAGTGAAGCAATAAGCAGGGATCCTGTTAGCATTCCATCCACCCCAATGTCCATCAGACTCCCTGGCCAAGCTCAAAGAACTGGTCTCGGAGGTAATGTTGGAGTCGCCTAGACTTTTGATCTTGAGTGACTTGGGGGGGGGAATGCAGACGGGCGGCCCTAGGCCGCCCCTGGAAGCAGAGGATCAAGGCCGAGGCTGTCGGACACCTCAGCCCCGGTCTTCCCTTTTGCCACCTGCGAAAGGAGCGCTAAAATAGCGCTCCTTCCGCAAGCCGCGAAAGGGGCACTGCAAGAGGTGTGGTGCGCCTCTTCGGCATCTCTTCTGGCTCAGCGTGTCCAGACGCTGAGCCGGAAGGGCCTCATCGGAGTGCCTGTCGTGTGGATGGGCCGTTGTTCTGCTGAGGTCCTCAGGAAGGGGATGGTGCGCCCAGCATCCGGCTGCCCGTCCCCTTCCTGGGATTGAAGATGGCACTTTTCACCATCTGCATCCCCCCTTGGATATCTCATTTGAAACCAATTTGTCAGGTGCAGCTCAGGGGTTTGTGGTACCCATGACAAACATGGGCCTATCCCAGTGATGCCGAATCTTCTAGGGGCCGAGTGGCCAAACTAAAAGGCCTTCCGGGGCGGTACTTCTTCCCCCCACTCGGTAAGGGTCCGGTTAGAAGAGGAAGAGGCTGTTCCTGTGCTGTTCCCAGTCTTCAGCTGCCTCCAAACCAAGCCAGAATTCCTTGGCTATAAACAACCCCCTTACACTTCTATTATGCTGCCTCTCTGCCCAATAGACCATTTGCTGTTAATAGATTTTAACAGATTATGGGCCTTTACAGACTGCCAGAAACAGTGCAGTTTGAGACCACTTTAACTGCCCTGGCTCAGTGCAAGGAAATCATGGGAACTATAGTTTATTGTGGGATCAGAGTTCTCTGACAGAGAAGGCTCAATGTCCCAGAAAAAAATACAGTTCCTATGATTCCCTAGCACTGAGCCAGGACAGTTAAAGTGACCTCAATCTGTATTATTTCTGGCAGTCTGTAGGCCCTTAATTTTTTTTAAATTGTGCTAAATTTAATTCTTAAGGGGAGAGGGGTTAAGATATATTATCATGTATTGCTATTATATACTGTATTGGTTTGTTTTAACATGTAAGCTGCTTTGATTGCTATCTGGAGCAGATAGGCACAAAAGAGTGGCCCAAGCCCACTCTGGTAGAAGTGGGTTGTGTTGGAAAATGTATGTTTACATTCTCCTGTTCCTTCTTATACAGATACCTCTCTCTCCTTCTATCTAAAGATGTGGCTCCTGTCACTCATTCTTGGAAACAGTTTAACAGCTCTCTCCTAAGATTCTAAACTGCTTTGCAGTCAGCAAGCAGCAGGTTGTTATACTTTCTTCCTGCTGTCTAAAAGATGGTGAGATTGATCTCTCTTAACCCAAGCCATCTCCAGTTAGATTAGGTTTTAGTCATTTTATGTAAATATTTATTAAAGCTATTGTTTGTTTTTAAACTACAAACTGTATGTTTATAGGTTTTCTTCTGAATAAGTCTTTATTCTTTAGGAAAGCATATTAAGAATACTTTAGTTAGGGCCGCACTTCTGTTGCTCTGCTAATGAAAGCTAGACTCTAACAATTTTAACTTTCATACTTGTGTATTTTCGTTTCCTGTAAAAGGGTTAATACCCTGGGAAACTCAAATTGCACAACACAAGTTGTAACCCCACTGTCCACATGGCCCACTCCCATGACTGACTGGCACTGCCAGGAGTTGGATTATCCCGGCTCCTTTTTGCTCCTGTCTTAAGGACTGGACTTCAGAGTGGCTTCCAGCTGCTATCATTTAATCCAGGAGTAAGCAACCTTTTTGAGCTGGGGGCCGGGTTGCTGTGCCTCAGACAA